>OZ034801.1:57144730-57449101 GCA_964028335.1 Altica lythri | reverse complement strand
TTAAACATTTTTATATTTATTAAAATGCTTTTTGTCTGTTCCAATAGATATATCTCTAAAAGTTTTTTTAATTGTAGCTCACTTTTTATTTATATATTTCAAGTTTTTATTGCATTTTTTATGGAACCACTATATCAGTTCGCTCTGGACATCACACTTTTCACATTCAAAAGATTTATAAATACCTACAGCAAAAAAAAAGATTCTCTAAAAAACATCTGATCTTCGCTTTAGAAGCTTTTTTTAAATGAAATCTATTGCTTCTTTCATAACATTCTTTATTGTCAATCAATTCATCGTTAGTTACTTCACAATAAGGCTCCCTTTATTAGTAGATTGTTCTGTAGAAGAAACCTAAGTATTTGTTGAGTGAGATGGATCTATGCAACGCTTCAGATAACAATTATATGTACCTGGAATAAAATATTTTTTATATTACTAATTTAATAATTAAAAGCATTACAATCAAGGCATATAATCTTTGTACGTGTTGAGTAGTTTTTACTGTGTTACACAATTACTGTTTTTGAAAAATTGTTGTTACATAACCAGAACTATTTGGTAGAACAGGTTTTTTGATGATCTCTACAAGTTATATGGCTAGGTGTTGGTGCTCAAGAAGATTTCTCGCCACTAAAAATATATTTGAGCATTTTTTTACTATACATTTATCTACCTGTTAATTGTCTAATTGATTCTGATATCACCTGTATAAAGATATACATATTTAGATATATATAGATTATACTTACTTTTGTATTTTTGTACTTCAGCTATCCAGTTTTGAAGTTCTTCTGGTCTTTTTAGTTTACTAGGGAAGGTATAAAATGTGCTTTTAGTATTTTGATCGTTATTTGGGCAAAAAGGCATACAACAAACACAATAACCCATAGTTTTTAATAAAAACACATACAATCATATGTAAATTAGTCCTGCAGTTGAACTTCGCGTTAGATCCGCCGCGAGCGCTAAGATCAGGCAACGTGGGTCACGTGGTTACGTGCGCATAGCGAATATGCCTAAACACACTTGAAACATGCATTGTCATCCAGTTCTTAGCTATCCTGAAAATTTTAGAGCTCTAGGTAGTCGGGAAATAGGTTTAAATTCGATTACAAAATTCCGCGGAATGACACAGAGACAAAGAACACGGTGAAAATATAAAAAACTTTCTAAATAAAACTAAACTGTAGCGGATATATTTAAAAAATTTAGTCAATTACTCTAGTCAACATCTTCAAAAACGTGAAAAATTAAAATAAAGGTCCTAAAAATATGAGCGATAGCTCATTGGATTCGGAATCACCTCTAGAAAAATGTTTTTGAAGAAAAAGTGTGCAGGCAAAAAATTGCAATTGTTATTAACAAAATAAGATGAAAAAAAACAGATGTTTATGTTTTTGTTAATAACTCGAAAAATATTAATATTTAAGCAATTTTGAAAAAAGCTCGTTAAAGAGGAGGAAATTTCCGAAAAAAAAGACCGTCCTCCCGGAACTCTATCTCCATTATTTAGAACTTTAATAATTAAATTATTTGACGTTGAAAATGGGGCTTTGAGCGGCTTTTACGGCATACGCGCGCTACCGCTAAACGGTGTTTATCAGATAAAATATTTTTTTTATGACATAAAATGTTATTTTAAAAATTTGAAAAAATTCCAGTATTTTCCTAACACTTAAAAGAATCTAAATCAGTTCGAAAAAACATTTTATCACTGTTTTTCAAAAAGTTATTTAATTGTTAACTAACAAATTTTTTCCTAATATCTGTTGACATAAACAATGGGATAAAAGGTATACATAATTGGCCTAAAAATTTGATACTTTGTGGAGCCCTTTTCATATGTATACTTTACAAGATTTTGTAATAAATGTTTATAAAAATTTATTAATTTGTTAATTATGATTTTTCATAACTACTATTGCAAAAAAGTAAAGAAATATATAGAATTTTTCCAAATAAATGCATATAGTATCTAATAAACAATAAATACGAATTTGGTCTTAGAATTATTTGAAAGAGAAACTTATTTTCTATAAAAAACTCCTCAATATCCTTTATCATATCTCCAATAGCTTAAAAGATATATAATTTTTTAATTGGCAAGTTATTTGGCGCTACAGTTAACGTGACGTATGATATTAGAAAGTATTATTAACAAATTAATAAACTTTTATAAAAATTTATCGCAGGATCTTGTAAAGTATACATATGAAAAGGGCTCCACAATGTTTCAAATTTTTAGGCCAATTATTTATACCTTTTATCCCATTGTTTATGTCAACAGAGATTAGGAAAAAATTGGTTAGTTAACAACTGAATAACTTTTTGAAAAAAAGTGATAAAATATTTTTTCCAACTGATTTAGATTCTTTTAAGTATTAGGAAAATACTGGAATTTTTTCAAAATTTTAAAATAACATTTTATGTCATAAAAAAATATTTTATCTGATAAACACCGTTTTTAGCGGTATCGCGCGCATGCCGTAAAAGCCGCTCAAAGCCCCATTTTCAACGTCAAATTAAAATTATAAATAATGGAGATAGAGTTCCGGGAGGATGGACTTTTTTTTCGAAAATTTCCTCCTCTTTAACGAGCTTCTTTCAAAATTGCTTAAATATTAATATTTTTCGAGTTATTAACAAAAACATAAACATCTGTTTTTTTTTCATCTTATTTTGTTAATAACAATTGCAATTTTCTGCCTGCACACTTTTCCTTCAAAAACATTTTTTTACAGGTGATTCCGAATCCAATGAGCTATCGCTCATATTTTTAGGACCTTTATTTTAATTTTTCACGTTTTTGAAGATGTTGACTAGAGTAAATATATCAGAGCGGTCTGGTTTAGATACCTACTTATTTCTCACAATGTTAAATAAGCTTATATATCTATTTATGTTACACAGGAGTATATACATTTGTATTTAATATTAATGACCCCAGTTCCAAATGGATTAATTACATAATAGATATTTTATAACAGGAATATATTGTTAGTGGACAGTTCCTAATATATTTTTTCTTATATTGGTGAGTTACAAATATATCGAATCTTGACCATTATTAAATATCTACCAATATAAAAGTTACCTCAAATTTTATATTGTCAATTAAACAATAAAATTTTAAAATATTTTTATTATAAATAACAAAATAACAAAATAAAATAAAAAGAAGATAATGGCGAAAATTATTCTATTTTCTCTGTGCCATAAAGCAATTATCTACCCACCTTTAGATATGTGTTTATATACATAGTATATTATATATTCAAGAGATATTTTGTGCTATATAATGTTAGAGCTATAAATGGAATTGTATTAGAATTAATTCAAGTTCGCATTAAAATTTGTTTTCCCAAGTTAACTCTTTCCGCAATTTAGTATTATACAACTCATTTAAATTTTATAACCTAAAAGAGGTGCATTAATTTTCATTTAAAGTCTCTTAGACATATTGTGTATTTAAGAATAATCTAAAAAATGTGTAAAATATTAATTGTTGTTTTTTGCCTCTGCTTGTTTCGTATTTTTTTTTTTGTAGCCATTTGCTTCTACACGTTTAGATCTCAATAATTATTTCTAGTGAACTTGACATTCTAATACTCTTTCTGTATAAACTAAGATATTTATGGTTTTACTCTCCTGATGTCTATTTGTTTAAATGAATCTCTAATATATATAAGAAGTGCTGTATATTTGGAATAGTACAGGTAATTTAATATACCTATATATCTAATTTTATAAGAACGCCGTCTGTGCTTTGTGGCTAAAAGCATATCTACACTTGAAGACCAGAAAAAGCCCATTATCTTGATATTGCTGCTGCATGGCTCACGGGAACAAATCAATTTAAAAATGTTATTTGGTAAGATTAAAAATTCTTTTTAATCGTTTATCATAATTCATAAACTCTACATTTTTATTATTTAATTATTTAAATAGTTCAGTCAAAGAGTCTTAAAGGTCACCCATACCTGGGAACAGCGAGCCGTCCATAAATCCGAACCTTTTCTCGACCCTCACAGCATCCGGTAATATTTACTCATGATTTAATTTACAAATAAAACAACAAAATATTTCACATTACACTGAGAAAAGAACAACACTCAATATAACATAAAATACCTCTAGCGCGTGTATCTAACAGGACTTGTCAATAAATATTAATTGTAATAAATATACTCCTTACCATTATGCAATAATTAGAATCTTTTGGAATACAATAGTATTATCATTAAGTTTATAAATCATAAGGTTAATAGTCTGGTTCACATGTACTTTTTTTGTGAAATTTTCCAGCCCTGTCCAAAAATTACGACCAAGATGTCATTCGATTCGTATTTTTACCTAGAAAGTTTAAGGAAAGGTCCGAAAACGCGCTGATAAAAATTTCAAAAGTTATAAACGATTAAGTGAAAAAAAATGGGACTTCAGTTTTTTTTTTAATATCTCGGAAAATTTTCAAAATTTTGGAAATTTGAAAAGATCAATGAATTTGCGTAAAAAAGTCCGGACTCGCGAAACTGTATCTCAATTATTTATAATTTTTACAGAACCCTGAAAATACAGCCAAAAACGGGTAGTCTGGCTTCCGCGCGCATTCTATCACCATTTTTTTTTTCACTTAATTGTTTATAACTTTTGAGATTTTTATCAGCGCGTTTTCGGACCTTTCATTAAAGTTTCTAGGTACAAATACAAATCGAATGACATTTTGGTCGTAATTTTTGGACAGGGCTGAAAAATGTCACTAAAAAGAGCAAAATTGAGTATTTGTGAACCAGACTATAAATCTCTTTAATTTTTATTGGTATGTATTAGTATTTTTAAAGTTTGTTTATTTGCAAAACCTCATTATGAGATTATCCCTTGCTGTCTTAGATTCAGTAATCGTAATTTAAATTTAATGATTATTATGCATTTTTGTAGCATTAAGCTTTTGTTATATATTTATTATTTTTTTGTTTATATTTATTGCTCTTTGCTCAGTGTAACGTAGAAATTTTATATTAAGTTTTATATATGGTTGAAATCTGAAAAAAGATCTTTTCGTTTCTGATATTTATTTATTTATTTTTATTTATAAACAATTAATCACATATATTTTTTAAATTTAAACAATATATTGTAAAATCATGAGTGCATATCACCGGGTGCTGTGAGGATCAAGAAAAGGTTCGGATTTATGGACGTCCCGTTGTTCTCAGGTAAGGGGACTTCAAAGACTCTTTAACCAATAATTCTTTTTTATAAATGATTTTGCAGAATTTTTGTAGAGAATTTGAATACATGAATATGACTTGGAATATTATTCCAAATTACCTGTAAGTGACGTCAGCTGACGGTTAGAGAGTTTTTTTTTATTGGAATTTTCACAATGTTCTTGCTATTTGTAATATTTCGTTGCTTATGTAATTGAACTTTGAACATTTGCTCATACTGTAGTGCATTTTTAATAATGGGATAACGTGTTTTACTTTTTGCTTGTTCCCAAAACACAAAACGGTATTCCGAATATGCTGCACTTCCTTTAATTTGTAATTAATTAATATTTCGATGTCAAGTCTGTACATCTATTTTCTTGCTTTAAAGTTAATGTATGTGACAATGCCAAATACATAAAAGTATTCCAATGGTTCTAAATAGTTATTATATCACATTAAAAGTTTTCCATTCGATGTACTTTTGTACTTAATTATGGCACTAGTATGTAATAAGATACATTATCGTGTGATTGATTTTAGCATCTAAGATTTGTATTATTATTTTAAGCTTTAAATACCTTATAAACATTTACATTAATATTTAAACTATTTTAGGATTTTTTGATATATACAATTTTCTTTATGTACAGAAAACCTAAGAAACTGTTAAAATAAAATTTAATGTTTTTTATAAGTTGTTTTATTTCACATTAAAATATTTCAATTAACTATTAATTTAATATTTGAATGAAGAAAGTTACCCATCTCAAATATGAGTTCTATTGCAAATAAAATAGGACTTTCGGCAACAATGAGCCATTTGAGGCTAATAATAAATAAGAGTTAACTTTTTTTAACTAAATCGATAAGAATACAAACATTTAAGTAAATATTTAATTTTAAAACGATCAATTTCAGTTCAACTGCACCCCACATAAAAGGTTATAGCTAGATAAAACTTCTGTAATCGATTAATCAAACAAAAAAGTATAAAAAAAAAACTAAATACCTTTTTGAAGTTTTACTTCTATTCGCGCGCCCGGTGTTGAAAATTTGTATGGGATTAAATCGGTAAAATCATTACATTCCGTTACATATGTAATGGCGTGAGGTAAGACAGACACAGAAACATAAATAGGTATATTGGTCGCTAAAAACAAAGATGAAATATTTACCACATGTTATTATAACTATTAATCCTTTGAATACCGTTAAAACATTCAGTACATTTTAAAATCAGTTTCATAATATACAGGGTGTCTCAAAATTGCGAAACATATCAAACCTATGTTTTTTTAAATAAAACACCCTGTATATTATTTCAATTTTGGCTTCTACAACCTAAATAAAGGTAAGTTTTTTAAGAGTTTCCTATACCTAAACCTTGAAGTTTTCGAAATATTTTGTTTTTTGTGAAAATTACGAAAAAATTTTAATGTTGAATTTCTTGGAAAATATTTCCCCCTTGTTCACCACATTCACACTAGTTGTTGTCAATTAATTATAATTTAAATTATATTTATCAAAATTGAAAAAAACATACAGGGCCTTCAAATATTAAGATTAGATAATTACAGATTTTGACAGGCCATAACCAGAAAATATGAAAGAGCGTATTAGAGAAGCTTTTCGTAGCGTTAGCCCAGAAATGTTAGTGAACGTGGGTAAAAACTTTGAGAAGAGAGTACGTTTGTGTTTAAAATTAACAAAGTTTTATACAAACTTTTATCCCCTATTTTGTCCCCTTAGGAGTAGAATTTATGAAATTCCTTTCTTAGCGGTTTACCTACGCCATAACATCTATCGGCATGCCACATTACATCTACTGTTTTCCGAAAATACGCCACTTTTCTAGCGCGTAAACCGGAATTTGGCCATTTTTATATAAAGGTGTCACAACAAAACTTAAGATAATTATAAACCTAAGTGTGAAAACCGCATCTTATTATCTACAACAGTTTTGAAGATATAAGCTTTTAAAAACAGTCAGAATATAGTGGGACACCCTGTATTACTTGAATGTTTAAAAGACTATTAAAATTATTAATTGATCCAGGTAGTTCTATTTCTGTAATAAGACCACCCGTCATTGAAAAAATTTATCCAAATTACATTTATCAAGTAGTTTTATCGGGGGACACTATTATCCTCATTTGGTTCAATAATAGTGTCCCCAGGAGTGAAATAAAAAGATATGTAGGTATCCCCTACATTAAAGAAATTACACCAAAAATTACAAAAATTCTAAAAAATGTCAAAGAAATCACAATTGCTAATAAAACGGTAAAACTGTAAATCAATTATTTAGAAAAATTAAAGACAAAGTAAATGATGGTTGGAAATCTAATGTAATTTATAAGATTGATTGTAATAATTGTGACAAAACATATATATAGGTCAAACATCACGACCTCTCAAAGATAGAATCACTTCCCACATAAGTGATATTAAGTTAAAAAAGGAGTCTTGTACACTTGCTACTCATCATTTTGATACTGGCCATAATTTCAATTTCAATGAGGCTAAGGTGTTAACTAGTGAAAGAAATCTGTTCAAAAGAAATTTCTTAGAAATGGTTCATATTAACAATGAACCTCTAAGTATCAACAAAAGGTCTGACATAAAAAATTTAAGTATTATTTACTCCAACATCTTAGAAATTGACTTCACCAAAAGTATTCGAACAACCAACCTATCAGACACCCTCGAATAATAATAGAAGCTTGTCCTTCCCTGTCCGGTCGGTTGGTGACAGTAATTGCCAGAAAAAGTAAAGAAATTGACACGTTTTTAATCATTTTAATAATTTTTATTCTTGTTTGGTTTGGTTTTAGCAATGTTTCCTTTAATGAATCTGCTTAAGGAATAATCTCGCTTACTGTAAGTTTTTAAAATAACTATAAATTTTGATTAAATAATTGTGTTAGCCATTTTACATAGTGTTAAATATTTTTGTAGTAATTGACTGATGAAGAAATAAAATATTTCGAAAGCTCTCAAATAAAGTAAAAAGAGTTTACTTTTTTCCTACCAAGGCTGCTTCCTGATAACTTTTAATCATTTTGGATTTCAACCAATCAGCCGACTACTTTCCTCTTGCTTATATATATATATATATATATATATATTATAACATGTATGAATAATAATAATATGTTTTGATAATATCAATCACTATGTTATAAAATATTCCTTACCTTTAATTAATTTTAAATTTTAAATATAAATAGTGAATAGGTAAGAATTAACTCAGTGTAATTATTTTCCAATATGATTAATTAAATATGCTACCGGCTATTCCCTTATGTCAAGGTCAGAGTTCAAATATTCAACCAAACTAGATTCAAAATCAGTTAATACACAAATTTGCAATAAAATGACTGTAAAACCGCACTATCCTAGACCAACAATATTTTCTAGGCTTGAATTGCATATAAATTTCTAACCTTTCTAATTCAAAATGTGTCAAACTTCAAAAATACCGTTAATAAACCAAAACATGCATCAAATATATCAAATGAAGTATTCTGACTTGAGTTACTAAACAATTTGGATTAAACTTATCAAAAAAAAAATGAATAACAATAATAATAATTTAGTTAAATACATAAAACAGTGAAATAAAAATGTTCATCAAAATTTCATAAATCAAACACATATAAAACTCTTTATTATATCGAGTGCAAAGTTGTTACCATTTGTGTGAAGCTTCTCTCCTCTTCTGGAATCAGGATTCAGTTCTTAGGACAATCTATTTTCTTCCTCCAATACAGCAAAGATTTCAGGAAACTTTATGAAGATCAAATAATAAATTCCTCTTCAAAACCAAGCGTTGGATGGCTACTATTTTCTCTGGTAAGTGTAATTATGACTTTCTTTCTTGTTCAATATTAATTTAATCTTCTTCAACTCAATTAAAATACAGTTATACCATAAAGTGCTCAGCCCCATAAATTGAAATATCTATTTCTTCATAAAATCATATAAATTTCTCTTACCAATTGCTCTCTCTGGTTACCTTGGGATATTCTTTATACTTTAAACTGTTTTAATACTTTCTATTATCAATACTTTCAAAAAAAACTCAAAATTTCTACGGAGCAAATTTTTAATACAACTTCTCTTTCAACAACCAGAAAACAAGAAGATTCTATCAGAATCAACAAAAAAACAAATGACAAATTCAACAAACTTAAATCTATACATCTTTTCCATCTAATCGCCTACTAATTTCTTATTCAAATAAAATTATTAACAAAATCTAATTCTTGATTCAATATTACAATTTAAAACAATGATCATTCTTTTTTATATTCTTATGAAATTTACTAGCACTACAAACTAATAATTTTCTCTTTTTCAGAATATTTCATTTGGCATTTGAACTATTAATAAATTAGAATATGGTTGGTAAATTTGTATAATTTAAAAGTGAGTAGAAGTTTTAACATTTATTTTAACTATTTGTGATGTCTTTGTTTTATAATTTAATTTTCTCATTTACTTACACCCCTAATTCATTTAAAATTAATGTTTGATTACTAACGTATTGGCAATTTTATAAACTTTTAATTATCTACTTTACCCATTTATCAATTTCATAATTATCAAAACTTTATATAATGTAGATTAATCATTTTTGAATCTTTAAATAAAAATCTTTGAAATGTATTTGTATTTTTTTTTTTATTATTCTATTTTCTTTTTTTTTTTTTAGGAATTATGAAGAAGATGATGATAATCAATCCCAATGTTACTAAATTTGCGCTCTGACTCGAAATAAGAAAATCTCCTTTCTCTACTTTCCATTAGATTTTCCTTCTACATTCTTATTTAATATAACATAGTAACTAATATCATCTCAAATCCCCCAATTAAAATTTTTACATCAAACATTTCATTGATGTTGGATTAAAAATTATAATTTGAATCTATTTTTTTTTTTTTTATAAATAAACACTCATTTTACAAAAACTTTAGCCTCAATTAATATTATTTGCACAGATTGTATAAACCTTTTTTTAATAAAACCATTCAATCTTAATTTGATATTTACATCTTAATACTATTATTTACAAAACTTTGCTATTAATATCATCTACCCCTCTTCTGGTATAAACTTGTACACATCCTTAATATTAAAAACTCCCCTTAATCTCCCTGTATCCGGATATACTAACCGATAGCTGTTTTCAGCATTATGATTATCTACCACATATGGTCCCTCAAAAGGCATTAATAATTTTGCACACAAATTTTCCCTTTTATCCGCTACTTGTAAAGCTCTTATCATGACAAGTTCTCCCTTTTCAAATTTAGTTTTCTTTTTCAATTTCTTTTCTTGTCTCTTGACATATCGTTCTGCGTTTCTTTTTAAATTTTTCTTAACTTTATCAAATATTTCTTGGATTTCTTGTCTTCTATTCCATTCCCACTTTCTTTCTGGTACTCTACCTTTAAATAAAAGCTCTTGTAATCGTATTTGTCCGATATCTTTTTTTATGACATCAGTATGTTTATTGACTTCACGTTCTATTTCCTCCGGTAAATTTTCTTTAATTGATTTACTTACTTCTTTTATCTTAATTTCTATACCTTTTTCAATTTCCCCCTTAATTTCAATCGCTGTCTCCTGGATTTCCGTTCTCAATTTCTTGTTTTGCTGTTCTATTTTCTTGTCACATTCCTTTTTAATTATTTTAACTTCTTCTCTGGTCTTCAAATTGTCTTCCTTTATAATTTTCATTTCACTTCTAAATTTCTTATTATCTTCTTTTATTTCCTCAAATTTCTTATCTATATCTTTTCTCATCTTCACATTATCTTCTTTTATATCTTTTTTTATATCTTTAATTTCTTCTTTTTGTTGATCAAATTTCTTATCCATATTCATGATTAAACTTTGTATCACCTTGAACATATCAACTGAACTCTCTTCTCTTGGTTTTGCTTGTAACATCTGTTCATCTTGTTCATTTCCACCAGCATTTGCCTCTATCTCTATTTCTACCATAGTTCGATCCTGCTCTCCCCCTATCTCTATTAAATTATCTCCTTCTTCTATCTCTCCTTCTTCCTGTGTCTGTCCGGTTTGAATGAGCTCTTCCACTCGGTAATCTCCTGCTCCTAACACTCTCTCTTCATGTACTTGTACCGCCACACTTTCCATCTCAATCTCTCCTCCCTCACTACTTTCACTCTCATCTCCTACTATCTTACCATCTCTCAATCTCATTTTTCCCTCCATACTCACAATTTATTCTATCGAGATAAATATAACTAATATGAATCACAAAAAAATTTCAAATCAAGTTTTCAAAAAAAATATTTTAAATATTATTTATTTAAATAGGCTCTAGTTTTGATTGTTTAGAGCGAAATAATAAAAAAAATTTAACAAAATTCTCAAATTTTAATTATTTGAATCGGCTCTAATTTTGATTGTTTAGAGCGAAATAATGAAACAACAACCTTAACAAAACTCTCAAGTTTTAATTCTTAGAATAGGCTCTAATTTCGATTGTTTAGAGCCCCACGTTGGGCGCCAAAATTTATAACATGTATGAATAATAATAATATGTTTTGATAATATCAATCACTATGTTATAAAATATTCCTTACCTTTAATTAATTTTAAATTTTAAATATAAATAGTGAATAGGTAAGAATTAACTCAGTGTAATTATTTTCCAATATGATTAATTAAATATGCTACCGGCTATTCCCTTATGTCAAGGTCAGAGTTCAAATATTCAACCAAACTAGATTCAAAATCAGTTAATACACAAATTTGCAATAAAATGACTGTAAAACCGCACTATCCTAGACCAACAATATTTTCTAGGCTTGAATTGCATATAAATTTCTAACCTTTCTAATTCAAAATGTGTCAAACTTCAAAAATACCGTTAATAAACCAAAACATGCATCAAATATATCAAATGAAGTATTCTGACTTGAGTTACTAAACAATTTGGATTAAACTTATCAAAAAAAAATGAATAACAATAATAATAATTTAGTTAAATACATAAAACAGTGAAATAAAAATGTTCATCAAAATTTCATAAATCAAACACATATAAAACTCTTTATTATATCGAGTGCAAAGTTGTTACCATTTGTGTGAAGCTTCTCTCCTCTTCTGGAATCAGGATTCAGTTCTTAGGACAATCTATTTTCTTCCTCCAATACAGCAAAGATTTCAGGAAACTTTATGAAGATCAAATAATAAATTCCTCTTCAAAACCAAGCGTTGGATGGCTACTATTTTCTCTGGTAAGTGTAATTATGACTTTCTTTCTTGTTCAATATTAATTTAATCTTCTTCAACTCAATTAAAATACAGTTATACCATAAAGTGCTCAGCCCCATAAATTGAAATATCTATTTCTTCATAAAATCATATAAATTTCTCTTACCAATTGCTCTCTCTGGTTACCTTGGGATATTCTTTATACTTTAAACTGTTTTAATACTTTCTATTATCAATACTTTCAAAAAAAACTCAAAATTTCTACGGAGCAAATTTTTAATACAACTTCTCTTTCAACAACCAGAAAACAAGAAGATTCTATCAGAATCAACAAAAAAACAAATGACAAATTCAACAAACTTAAATCTATACATCTTTTCCATCTAATCGCCTACTAATTTCTTATTCAAATAAAATTATTAACAAAATCTAATTCTTGATTCAATATTACAATTTAAAACAATGATCATTCTTTTTTATATTCTTATGAAATTTACTAGCACTACAAACTAATAATTTTCTCTTTTTCAGAATATTTCATTTGGCATTTGAACTATTAATAAATTAGAATATGGTTGGTAAATTTGTATAATTTAAAAGTGAGTAGAAGTTTTAACATTTATTTTAACTATTTGTGATGTCTTTGTTTTATAATTTAATTTTCTCATTTACTTACACCCCTAATTCATTTAAAATTAATGTTTGATTACTAACGTATTGGCAATTTTATAAACTTTTAATTATCTACTTTACCCATTTATCAATTTCATAATTATCAAAACTTTATATAATGTAGATTAATCATTTTTGAATCTTTAAATAAAAATCTTTGAAATGTATTTGTATTTTTTTTTTTATTATTCTATTTTCTTTTTTTTTTTTTAGGAATTATGAAGAAGATGATGATAATCAATCCCAATGTTACTAAATTTGCGCTCTGACTCGAAATAAGAAAATCTCCTTTCTCTACTTTCCATTAGATTTTCCTTCTACATTCTTATTTAATATAACATAGTAACTAATATCATCTCAATATATATATATATATATATATTTATATTACAGTTTATAGAAAACTAGATGCAGTCTTGACAAGTTCTTTAATAGTGCAAGAAAAAATATCGCAATGACTACTAATTTTGTTATAATTATTACACATAACAAATAGAGGTGATTTAAGATATACATATATTTGTTCTTGCTCATGACGTTTTGAATAATACACTTCCTCTAGGGCGCGGGACATTAAAATTAATTTGAGCAAGAATTTCAATACAGTCAACGGAATTATTTAACAGTTTGTATGGAAATGACAATCCAGCAATATTACGTCTTAGTTCTAGAGTATCCATGTTCATTCTATTACATAACAAACCATAATCGCAAGCTCGTTCACGATATGTTCCATCAATTTTATATGCTAGAAATTTTAAAAATTTTCTCTGGACTCTTTCAATATCCTGAATGTAACAATTATAAAAGGGATACCAAATAGTGCTACAATACTTCAACTTTGAACGTACAAGAAAACCATACAACAACTTGAGAGACTATATATAGGTAAAGTTCTTATAATTTTTAATAATGAAACCATACATTTTTATGGCTTCAGCAATTTTTATTCCAATATGATAAGATAAACTGAGCTTATTATCAAATAAAACTCCAAGATCTTTAATCGTAGTGCAACGCTCTAAAACTGCCTCGTTAATGTGATAGTCATAGACTCATATACAATATTCATATTGTAACGGGATAACCGTAAAGGAAGGGACCTTTATTTGAAAGATTGTTATTGACATTTGATTTTTAGAAACTCCTAAAAAAATAATAATGTTTCTAGAAAATTCTAGAAACTTCTAAACACACTGACTAGATTAAATAATGTTTCTAGAAAATTCTAGAAAGATCTAAACACACTGACTAGATTAAATAAAGTTGTATATAAGGGGATGTATGGGCAGTTAACGTCAGTTCAAGTTCAAGTATTCACAAGAGTTCATTGTATTGTCAAGTAGTTAGACGTTATCCAGCAGAGTTCAGTGTATCTTAACAATTTTGTAAATAAATTGTGTAAAAGTCCCCATAAGTGTTTCAAATTGGTGTCAGGTGTGGGGTGAAGATACAAGAATGCCTGGAAAAAAGATAAATGAATTATTGGTGGCTGAGCTCAGAAAAGAGCTCGAAGAATTAGAGTTGGAAACTACTGGGACCAAATCTGTATTGTTGAATAGGCTCCGTGATTACTATCTAAATAATAATATGCACCCGGACGTTGTGGAGTTCGATGATCCGGTTCAAGAAGCAATTTCCCGATTGCAAGAGGATTTATCCACTCAGATAAACAGCCAGCGCGAAGATATGTCCCAGCTATCGCAACGAATGACGAGCCGTCTTGTCACAGCTACAAGATGGTAAGGAAAGAGTGGTTGGTTACTTCAGCAAAACTTTATCAAAAGCTGAAAAGAACTACTGTGTAACTCGAAGGGAACTGTTAGCAGTTGTAAAATCCGTCGAACACTTTTATAAATATCTGTATGGCAGAAAATTCCTGATCAGAACAGACCATGCTAGTTTAAAGTGGTTACTTAGCTTTAGGAACCCAGAAGGACAGATAGCAAGATGGCTCGAAAAACTGCAGGAATATGATGTTGAAATCGAGCACAGACCTGGAACAAGACATCGTAATGCTGAGGCACTTTCCAGAAGACCATGTCGACCTGATTGCCCCCATTATACCCGTATATAGCAGAACGAGGAAAAACTTGCCTTAGTTAAGGTTGTGCCAGAAGACGAGAGCTCTATGCTGGAGGAGCAACAAGAAAACGATCCTGTTCTGAGAAAAATTTGGGAGTGAAAGAGAATGGACCGTCGTCCGTTGTGGAGAGAGATATCCTCATCCTCTCCTGCTTTAAAAGCATACTGGCCCCAATGGAACTCTTTAATTTTGGACGGAGGGCTCGTTAAAAGACTTGTAGAAAATTCCGAGGGCACAGAAACAAGGAAACAAAAAGTGGTCCCAAGAAATGCTGTACCAAAAATTTTAAAACAGATGCATAATGATAGTTCTGATGTTAAAGATTGGTGTCGTAAATGCACTACATGTGCTGCCAGTAACGGTCCGCACCAAAAACCGAAGGCGGAAATGCAGCAATACCTGGTTGGAAGTCCTTTTGAAAGAATCGCAGTAGATGTATTGGGGCCACTTCCACAGACCGATGTAGGAAACAAGTACATCTTTGTTGTAATGAACTACTTCACTAAATGGGTTGAAGCATATGCAGTTCCCAATCAGGAAGCCACCACTTTAGCAGATATATTGGTTGAAGAATTCGTAAGCCGATTTGGGGTACCACTAGAATTACATTCAGACCAAGGAAGAAATTTTGAGAGCAAGCTGTTTCAAGAAGTTTGCCAAAGATTAGGCATCCACAAAACGAGAACCACAGCGATGCACCCTCAGTCTGATGGAATGGTGAAACGAATGAACCGGACTATAACCAACTATCTGTCAAAAGTGGTGTCAGATTGTCAGAGGGATTGGGATCGACATATTCCACTATTTCTAATGGCAATTCGATCGGCCATCAACGAATCAACTGGCCAAACGCCTGCGAAGGTCCTGTTCGGTAGAGAAATGAGGCTACCATGTGACTTGGTGTTTGGTTGTAAACCTGGTGAAGAAATGGCCCGTGAACAATATGTCGCCGATCTTCAGAATCGAATGGAGAATATACACAACCTGGTGCGTGGAAAACTTCAATTATCTAGTGATCGGATGAAGAGGTACTATGACACGCGGACAATGGAAAAGAGGTACCAAGTTGGAGATTTAGTCTGGCTCTATAACCCCCGACGGCGTCGAGGTATTTGTCCTAAATTACAGAAGAACTGGGAAGGTCCATACACCATCAAGAAGAAGATTATCGATGTCATTTATCGGATCGTGAAAATTCCCAGAGGGAAACCCGTCGTGGTCCATCATGATCGTTTGGCGCCTTACCAAGGAAACCACAGTGGAGATGCGCAGCAACTCCAAGAAGATGGTTTGGCTGGCTCAAGGAGTATGCGGGATTCCGATTTAGGAAATACCATTCCAGGAGGAATAAATCTAAGGAGGGGGCAGTGTAACGGGATAACCGTAAAGGAAAGGACCTTAATTTAAAAGATTGTTATTGACAGTTGATTTTTAGAAACTTCTAAAAAAATAATAATTAAAGCGCGGAATATATGCAAATTGCATATACATGCATATTTTGCATATTTTGTCAGTTTTTGAAGAAAATGCATATTTTGAACACATTTTTAATTTACCTGCATATTATGGTCATCTTATTCTATTATATCATCACCAGTCCGCCGCTGACCGTAATCTTTGGGAATTTCGAGGTACTTACTTACCCTAGTCTTTGGGAATTTCAGGTACTTATTTGTATCTACTACTATTGTTAGGCGAAATATAAAATAGACAATCCTATACCATTTTAATGAAGTAATGAGGTTTTTATAAGCTTATAATAGGGTTGTTGGTTTGTACATTAAATATTGGGTAGGTATAACTAGAGTCTTAGGTTAGTATTTTCAGTTTGTCGAAAAGCTTTGGCGTGTTAACACTTTCGATGCGGAAAGCGCACATATGCGGCTTTGCTATGTCAAGCTATATGCGGAGGGCGCGCTTGAGCGTCCTGGGTCTTATAGGTTTAAATGAATTAATACAATATCTCGCACTCATCACAAGGTTTTAAAATTTTGGCCGCATATTTCTAAGTATGTAATAAAGATTTCTACATTGTTCGTTTCTTAAAAAAGTACACCGCTCCTAGATGGCGTAGGTGTGCATGTAGTTTACAGGTAGTTTACAAAATACTAAAGTTTCAAACCTAACGTTTATTTCTACTCTGTGCTAATTAGTTGTGTTTTATTTGTGCTTTGTGCAACTTTTTTGTGTTTTTTCGTTAAAATAAATGATATAAATTTACCAGGACCCTCAGGGTATACCGCATATAAACAATAAAATTTCGAAATGTGCGGAGAGCGCTCATGTGCGTCTTACAAAAAATACATGAAATACTCACCAATCAATGACTGATTATGATCAAGGCACCGTTATGTAAGAAATAAGGAAGCTTTTGATATGATTAAGATTAAATAAAAATTCCGCATTGTGCGAATCCAATTATATTTCTAACGCAGTGAAAGTGAACAGATAAATGGCGAGTTTTAATTGGTTTTAAAAATGGCGACAATAGTAAAAACTGCGACGTGGATTAGGAATATTTCCGAGTTAGAACTTAGTGAAGAAAAAGTTTTTTGCAAAGCCTGTTGAAAAATAATTGTTTGTGAGAAAAAGTTTTGAGTGGATTAGCATTTAAAAACAGCGCTGTATATCGCGAAGGTTGCAAAAATGAAATGTGCGCCGGTTCAGCAGAGTGTTAAAAATGCTTTTCAAAATATGGGTGCAAAATCTCAGTCGGATAAGGAACTTTCTCAAGAAGACTTGTGTCAAACTATGATGGCAGCTAACAGATCACTAAGAAAACTTTAGCATCCCCAATTTGGAAGTTTTTTACAAAGGCATTGCAACCATTCCTGATGAGTCGACCCTTGGAAAGAAAAATGTTCATTCGGTATACGAGAAAGTTCTTCAGGAAATAAAACACTTCTACATCGTTGTGGATGAAAGTACCGATGCTTGTGGCAGATATATCGCACATCTAATGATTGGAGCACTTCAAGAAAATAATTCTACAAACGCACACCTAATAGCTTCGAAGCAGTTGGACAGAACCAATAATATGACGGTAACCAGATTCATACAGCAGTCTCTATCAAGCTTCTTTCTTTCAGACCCAGTGCCAGACGAAAAGTTCTTGGTGCTTCTATCTGATGCCGCACCCTATATGGTAAGAGTAGGATAGAATCTTAAATTATTTTACTCCAATATGATGCATGTTACATGTCTTCTGCACGGGATAAACTGAGTAGCAGAAACCATCAGAACAGAATTTCCGTTAGTAAATAAGCTAATTTCAAGTGTTAAAAAAGTATTTATCAAAGCTCCTTTAAGAGTGCAGATGTATAGAGAGAGAGAGACTGCCTGAAGTTAGTTTACCACCAGAACCTGATTACCAGATGGGGAACGTTGATTAACGCGGCTATATTCTACGCTGAAAATTTTGATGCCATTAAAGACTTAATTTTGGACTTGGAGGACGACGCTCAGAGTGTGGTTCAAAGTAAGGACTTGTTACAAAGTGCAAGTGTAGCTAGAGATTTAGTTTTTATTAAAGTTAATTTTGGCTTTATACCAGATATAATCACATCGTAAGAAAGTGGACAATTAAGTTTAAGAGAGTCCATTAGTACTACTTTTTTGGCGAAGTGTGGCAACATTCCGGGTAGAGTTGGAGATCAAGTAAGGCGCAAAGCGGATGTGACTGTAACAAAGAATGAGGGGTTTATAAAGTCTTCTGACGAAAATGTACCATGGCCTTATAGTATACTGCCAAAACTTGAATATTGTCCAATTACATCAGTAGACGTTGAAAGAACCTTTTCTTTGTATAAACACATTTTTACTGATTGAAGACAATAATTTTTACTGGAAAACTTCGAAAAGTATCTTGTTGCAAATGCCTTTTATAGTATTTTCAAACAAGAAACTGTATAATATTGTAATATTTTTTGTGCCTTGAATATATTTTATCTATGATTAAGTTAAACTAATTTTGTACCATTTTAAAATAGTAAATAATTGTATCTGACTATGTTTTTCTTACTTAAAATATGTATTTTTTTAAATAAAAACCATTTTTTGAACATAGTATTATTTTTTCACCCTATTTTGTTCTATTGCATCATTAAATTTTATTACATATTGGATTGCATATTTTGTAATAAAAGTCCATATTTGTGCATATTTTTATAAAAAACCATGCATATATATGCGCATATTTCTTCAAAAACTTGTTGCATATATTCCGCGCTTTAATAATAATGTTTCTAGAAAATTCTAAAAACTTCTAAACACACTGACTAGATTAAATAATGTTTCTAGAAAATTCTAGAAAGATCTAAACACACTGACTAGATTAAAAAAAGTTGTATATAAGGGGATGTATGGGCAGTTAATGTCAGTTTAAGTTCAAGTATTTACAAGAGTTCATGGTATTGTCAAGTAGTTAGACGTTATCCAGCAGAGTTCTGTGTATCTTAACAATTTTGTAAATAAATTGTGTAAAAGTCCCCATAAGTGTTTTAATATGTTTTCTCGAAAACGTAAGAGTTTTACATTTAGTTGCATTTAGCCGGAGTTTGTTATTTTTGCACCAATTCACAATAAGATTTAAGTTACGTGGAAGTACTATGCAATCATTGATACTACATATACTTGAATAAATTTTAAAATCGTCTGCAAAGCACAATCCCATACACTCAATAACACGGCATAAGTCATCAATAAATAACAAAAATAGTAGTGGTCCTAGGTTGGATCCTTGTGGGACCCCTGATGTAATCTAATCTAAGTAAACCTGGCATGGTCTCTCCTGTGGAGCCCATGTTTTAAGCACCGCTTCCTATGGGAATATTGTGACCAGGTTCGGCACCAAGGGTCCTTACATGCACCATGTGCGCAGGACCCTGGTTTGTTTAGCTGAAAATCAACACCACCGCTGACCTTCAGGTAGACTTGAATCCAGGGGTCCCAAGTACATATTTGGATGACTAACCTTGAGTTACTGTTGCTACAGGGCAGTTCCCTTTATAAGAGATCTGAGTCCTGTGACTAGCTCCTCAAGGTAGTGATAGGATTCCGAGTTCATGTCACCGAAGATGAGGAACTGTTTATGTGTTTTTAATTTTTAATGTGATTTAGAATCAAATTCTGTATTATTTGGTACCCAATTTCGTTGTAGTTTTTTAACCTATTTTCCTTCTCGAAAAATGTAACCTTGTGTGCTTTAATCATTATAATTAAATTTTAAACCTTTTCAAATATTTGTAAAATCGTAAATATCGAGTATCTACATAATACAAGCGAAGTCTGATCCTGTTTGTAGTTGCCGAAAAGCAAAAGTTATCTTTGAACTTAAATCTTTACCGTTTCATTGTTAACTAAACCCGATTGAACTGATATGTACACAGAAACAGGGAGAAGATTCAAAATAACACTTTTAAAATTCATGGTGAAAAACACTTGTGTTTGGAGGCCGTAAATAATGTAAAAGTTAAAACATGGGAATCATACTATTAAAAGAGTGAAAAAAATCTGAAATTGGACAGTATAAAATGATCGAGGCAGTATAAATATTAGTTTGTCTTCTAAATCTGATTAATGTTTGTAGAAATTAGATGTAAGATTTATATTGTAGCTTAATTAATTTTCCCTTTTATGGGATTACAACCCTAGACTAGCTCAATTGAGTTCGTGGCTTCTTTTCTGAGTTTTATCAACTTTTTTCAAACAAAAATTACAGGGCGCCAGAGTACAAAACAAAGCAACTAACACATCAAACACCAGTTTTAAAATGATTTATTAAAAAAAATTATTCATTAATAAATTTAATAAGTAATGCGAATAATTAACTAAATCTCTTATCTTTGTTTTCCTCAAAGGGTTTCCAAAAAGGAATTTCTCCTTGGGATGGACTGAATACTCTTCGGAATATTATCAACTAAATTTCTTGCAGGGATGGTATTCAATAGGCTTCGGTAAATTTCATCAATCTTTAAGTCAGATAATAAACTGGCTGACGGCTCAACACGTCCTCAAATTAAATTTTTTTTCTCCTACTTAGGACTCCTCTAGATGTGGCAAAACCCCTAATAATGAAATCAACAGTCAAAACTTCATTTCTTAATGAACTACAGTCAAGTAGAATCGCTATCTGATTTCTTCATATTATCGAGAAATAATTAATTTAAATACATGTGTATTATTCTATCTATGATCAAATAAAAAACTGGTGTTTGCGATAGCGTTTTTACTTGAAATTTAAAAAAAAAATTCACCACAATTTGGACCATTTAATACAAACAAAATTAATAACTAAAACTATAGAATTACTTACTTTTATTGAGGAGAACTTTTCAGGAAGACGACAGAAATTAAAATAAACGCAAAATTTCTATCGAAGCGAAAAGAAACGTCTGTTATCAGAGACTCTTGTCTCCCACTTATAATCGTGGCACAAAACAATAAAATAAATCTCTACAAATAGTCAGGTGGATTTCTGAACTAAAACGATCACTGATCGTTACAATATACAAAATTTGATTAAATGTAGAATATGAACCTAACCTAACCATTTCATTTTGTTCCATTTTTTTTATATTGGTATATTGCTTCAACGAACGCCAAAGAGAGTTTATTATTGTGTGTAATGAAAGATTTTATTCTAGCGTCCATGTATATATAAAATTATGTTTCATTTAGATTCATAGTTTATTATTACGAGATTTTTATTCTTTAGAGGTTTTCAAAAACATTTTTGTTTTGTGTTTTTTTTTAATTAGGTAAGTATTTATACCCTTTTGTTAACGTAGATCAATCAGTTTTATTATGGTTTGTGGTAAAAAAGGTCGGTTTTGTTTACATACACATAAAATTTTATAACAATGAAATAATTCGTTAAGTTTTTTAATTTGTTTTTTCTTTCCTTTTTTTATATTCGGTATGTAAAATTGAGAGAAATTCGGGAGTTGTTACTCAATCATTCATAAAAACAGACTATAAACATGTGATAAGAATCCTAGACGATGTGATTTAAGCCATGATCGATAACGCTGATTTACTGCAAGAATAATTTGTGTCCTAATTTCATTTCTTTGTCGAATTTCTATATTTAAAAAAACTTATGAGAGATATCTTAAATAATTAAATTACAGAGATCTGTGGTTTAGGTTTTCTAAGCCCATAAAAGAAGTAGTAAGTCAATTTAATATTTTAGATGCCATTGCAGTAAATTCAAGCCAGCAAAAATTTGTGAATTCTTCAACAAAATTTGCAACCTATTTTACAATAAACTTGACGCAATTTTTAAGGGCGTGAAGCTAAAATAGGCAGAACCGGATTGCGGCGATAATTTATCACTCGTAGCTCCCAAGAAATAGGTAGAAATGAAACGACAACCGGATTGCGGCGGTATAGCCATCAGGTAGATTAAGGGCAATTAACCCCTACATTAAGGACGTATTTACTTAAGTTTAAATATGCAAGGCAATTTTCAAATGTTTGTTGAAATGGAGAAGACAATTCTCGAAATAAGTTAAACATACTAAACTATAACAGACTTTGAACTACTGTCTTTACATACTTTATGTGCTTCTATCCTATGCAGAATTGACATATTTGAGGTTTTGCGTAGCGAAGTAAAGATAATAATAACAATAATAATAATAAATGTTTTTTTTAAATACAAAGAAATAAAATACATAATAAAAATTTTATGTCAATGCCTGGCGCAGTCTACCTTAGAGCTACACTACTGAACCGGGCGATAGACGTTTGGGCCCAAATCCCTAATTAGAGAATCTACAAGCACGTTTCGGCCCAAACGAAAAAGGTTCGCGTTAATCCATAAGCATGTTTGGGCCCCTCAAATAAGGTGATCAATATCTATTTAAAAATTATTAGAGTAATTAAAACAAACTTTTACAAAATTCAAACGAGACATTGTTTTACAATCATTATCTTCTATTCTACTTGTCAAAAAAAGCTACCGTTTGATAGTGTTGGAGTTGGGTTTATGCATTTTTTTGTACTTTTTAAATTTACATATACCTACTTCACTCTGAAATTTAATTAAAAAAACTATAAAAATGAAAATATTTGAAAAGCTTTTGTTGTAAAAACTGTGAAATAATTCGCAAGCATTTGTAGTGCGGGTACTGGAAGCTGTTTTTGCTGCCCATATATGTGGTGGCCATGTAGATTTTTGGCAAGAAAACACAATTATTTGGGAACTTTCGTAGCAACTCATTAGAAAGTTCTCATTCCGATTTGTTAATATTCGACACATATTTCTCAACGCCGAATGCACTTCTAAACAGATTTTGGCAATTTTCTTCTCGCGTTGTACATAACTTTTTTGATGTTATATAAGTCTTTGTTTTCAATTGCATGACGTAAGTTGTCACATAAAACTTCCCATATAATTTTAGTCGGTTTGGAACTTATATCCTCAGTAGCTTTTCGTTTAGCCGATATTTTAATTGTTTCTCTCTGGTATGCTGATGATGAGATTTCTGCATGATTGCGTTGTAAAGAACACTTTATTAAATTGTAATTTTCTCCAACCGTAAAAATTGCTGCTCAACAGTTTGGAGTTCGACAAGGCCACGTTTGTATTTCGGATTCGAGCTTCCGTTTAAAAATAAATTTGTAATTATTCAAAATTAAACAAACTTTTCCTCTACGACTAACACTTTTTAAAACTTTTACACCTTCCTTATTTTGCTCCGTTCAAGTTATGAAGTAAAAACAAAACTAAAATATATGACAAATCCAATTTCGGAATCCCCAAAATTCCCTACCTGCTTCCGTTCGGGCCCAAACGTGCACACGGATTAAGAAATATATTTCTCGGATTAGGTCATTACGGGACCCAAACGTGCACTGCCCACTGAACCATTCAAAGACAAAAAGAAGTTAAGGTTTCTATTCTAAGTATGAATATTCTTTACATTATGCAATAAAAACAGTTGTAATATTTTAGACAACACTTGAACGTCTCATCTACGTATATTGTCTCTACGTTGCATAGCATATGTAGATTGCTGTCTGTTGAAAATATTAAAAAATTACTCTCTGCATTATTAACAAGTAAAAATTGTTCATTTTGGTTGGTTTTCACTTCGATCTCATTTAGGACTTCGTGTGTTTCACTGGCACTTCTAGGTATCTTAGGTCGAATTTTTCTTCGAGCATCATATATTCGTTTTCCTATAGCTGTTTTATCTGGGGTGGTCATCTGATCAGAAAATAATGGCTGAGCAACAATCTCTTTGTGTATAAGTTTAAAAGCCTTTCGGATAAATCATCTACTGCTTTTGTCTTGACTGCGTTGGAAATTACGTTTCTGTATAGGTTCTTAGCAATTTCGTGGTTGTGGTTTTCATCAGTTTCCAACAGAATTTGCTTGCTTTGGTCCACGTAAATCTTCGCAGCGCACGTTTTTACCGTACAGCACCACTTTACTCCTTTATTCGTTGTACTCTTCTTTCTGTACTTAAAGCTGTTAAGAAGAATCAGTTCTTTTCCCCGTTCACTCAAAACTGTTTCCATCTTTACACTTGTAAGTACTTGTCGAAAAATAAGTTCGGTTTAAAAGTTATAACACAAACTAAATTGATTCCTTTGGATTTTTGACTTAAATATCAATCCCTTCCAGCAGGACTACCAATCCATAATATCTTAACAACAAGGAGCAAGGTATGAGTAAGGATAGTTTCATTAAATAATCATTAAGTTTATAGCATGGTTTTCTGCTCTATTCAAAACTTTTTCTGTTACTCAGATGTAATGGTCACGCAGCGTGTTTCGTAGAATTAATTATCTTAGTTTAAATTTTATTTTTTGAGATTTTGTTGCTGTTATTCTCATCATGTATTTTTTGTATATTATTGTATTCATATCGTAAAAGTTTATTCCTTATAGACATGGGATTTACAACTTGAACCATTCTTATTCTTCGTCAAAAATTATTATTTTGTTTGAAAGACACATCTGTAGCAATATAGTTAATAACCTTGAGAATTTTACAAAATTTGAGTATTTACTTATTATCCGCCCATTTTTCAATGAACATTATTGGTAAATTTCTGTAATATTTTGTCCACCACCCCAATATTCCCACTCAACTATTTTTCCTAATTAAATTATTAATATAGACATTAACGTTCTCTTACTAAATTTTGCTAGTACCGATTGATACCCCTATTAGAGTGTAGGCAAAATCAGTTGGATATTAGCAATAAAAAACACAGCGCATATAACCTTTACTAAGGCGTTTATTAAATTTCTCAGAAGAAATCCATGATTTGCATTTTGGGAAATTTTGCCAATCAGGTATTTTAAGAATTATAAACCGTCATTATTGGCCTACCTGTCGCCAGCCGCAATCGGGTCATGGGGTATTGAGGGCAAAAATCTGAGAGGGCCGCAATACGGTTGTTTGACTTTAGCATTTGATACCAATCGCCGCAATCCGGACACACCGGCTAAAATGTTTTCTCTTTGAAAAATATTCTATTTAACAGTGGCTTAAACACCTTTTCGAGTTTTATCCGTAGTCAATTAAATACCGTTACACAAATAAAGAAAGTTAACACATTTATCAACGGCACTATTTGACTTTTGAAATCCAGTAGACTTTCGAACTTCTCGCCAAATCTAAATTCACTTTTCGAAAAAAACGTCAACATACCTATGTTTGTTAAAAAGTATTTTCTAAGATAAACTTCATTAAAACTAAAGTCTGTAGCAGATTTACCGACGGACGAACTTTAGTCCAAACTTTGAACGAATAGTTCAAGGCAATAAAATGACATTTTTCTCATTAATATTAAAAAAACACGTGAATCTTCCTTTTGGTTTATACCGGTAAGCTAATTATTTATTTAAACTAATTTTGACAAACAACAATTCAATTTAATTCATTATTATTGTATTTCCAAATGCTTAAATAGTATATTTTATTATTTAAATTGGTTAGTCATATGGAGTATTTCCTTATAGACCCCCGTATTTGTAATTTTAAATAAAGGACTCGTAATAAAAATAATTTGTAATTCCTGTTTTATACCATAATTTTTTACTGCCGATAACTACGTTCTTATGATCAACTAATTTTCTACAGTATAACCCAAATAACTAACATGTGAATAACTCCGTAATACCGTAACTTTTTACAGCATAAACCAAATAAATAAAATTTCAATTTTCTAAATAAATAAAAAAAAAACTCTCTTATGTAATAGTATAATTTTCTTTTGACCAGAATTTTGCTGTTAAAATAAAACATATTTTTAAAAATAACCTGAAAGTTTTCTCATTAAAAATTTACAACGTAAGAAACTTTTAGAGTTTCCATTTATGTTTGGCACACATTGAAAATTGGCCAACAGTTTATTAATTATTAAGAATCTATTGAAAATATATCTGCAACAACACCGTTAGAAAACAGTTGCGGTAAGTATACAATAATGTGCTTTAAGAAAATATGCTTTTCGCTAAAAATAGATGTATTATAAATTATATAAATAAAAACATTAAAAAATTCTAAAATCACTTTCCACGCATTTTTGGGAGCCAGCATTTCTCCCATTTTACGTATGACTACCATCTCATCTCGAGGAATATAAAACTTCCATCCGTGAGAAAAAGTTATTATGTTTTATCCTGATTTTGGGAATTTTTGAAGTGGTTTCTTTGAAATTTCCGTGGATGAGTGACTCGTGTTTGGACATATTACTAATGTTCGCTGGAATTAAAACCATTTGTGCATATATAGTTTGGGTAACGTTTGGAGTTTAAAGAATATACTCAGTTGTGGAAAATATGTTGTATACTTTATAAATATAGTCCATTTCATCGTTTTTGGCCGATTTGATAATAGAAACCACTGAAATAAGATTAAACTGTCATCCAAGTTACCAATGGTGAAGATTTTTTTTCTAAATTAGGTCGTAAGTTTCTGAAACTATCAGTGTGGTTTGACATCAACAAAAATATGACATTAATTATTATTATATTCAACCCTTCAACAACGAGCCGTACATGACGGTTACTAGGAATGTGAATTAAGTCAAGACTTCCGTATTGAATACTTTTTATCTACCGGTGAAACAAGATGCAGTTACGTAAGTGTTGTATTAAAAAACAAACGTCCTCATTTAAAGTTTTAACTTGCCTGTATCTGAGAGAGATGTAACTCCTAATTTACTTCGAGTATGATTTCTGTCATCGGCCAAAATCGGTGAAATGGCCTATACTGTGTTTTATCCTGGTCTTCTAAAAGAGTAAAATATTTTATGTTTTTTTGTGTTTTGTCTTATTGGTTTTCTTGACGTTTGGTGTCAAATTTGATTTTGATTGTGCTGTTGGATCAAGTTAATTTAATTCATAAATACCAGATTATCTGGAATATTTGAACTAGAATTTCAATTTTGTTACCTCTTTCCTGTCTGCAGGTTTTTGGAAGAAGGCGTTTTATACCAATTCAGACCTGTGTTTTGGAATTAGAACCATTCGGACTGGAACTCCGGATGTGGTTCACTTATAGGTTTAAATCAGATAAGTGCTTATAGTTACGATTTTTGTTCCTTGTTATGCTAATACCTTACTTCAGAAGCTAATTTTGTTATCATATTTGTGGTCAAATTTACTACCATGGAGACTAGACAAGGAGTAGGTACGAACTCCATGTATGCAAATAGGGCTATCAAAATAAGAGGGCGCTGGTGTTCCATTTGTACCAAAATGGCGACCAATGAGGACGTAATTTGAAATAAAATAAATAATTTTTAATTATTTTATTATTAATTTATTTACACAATGAAAAAATATTTCGATCTTTCAGATATAAGTAATAAAAACCAATTTACTAATTCACGATTAATTAATTGTCTATATTCATACCGGTACAAAAGGAAAACTAGCGACGCTAGTGGTGAAAAAAGTAAACCTAATATGTACGATACCGTGGACAGATTTTGGCAATTCCCCCGGTCGAGTGCGTACTCCTTGTCTAGTCTCCATGTTTACTACTGTAAACCTGGTATACCAAGGTGTTAGGGGTAGAACGGAACCTCAATAATTTTTTTTATTTAAAAGTATTCTATCTTAAAAATATTACTTTACTAAGGTAGCAGTTAACAAGTAAAAAAATAAAAAAATAATTCAGTTATAAAAAATGAAATTATTTTCGCATAAAATAAGAGCATCAAATGAGCACTCAATTTTTATGTACTGTTGATGCTTCTGTTGAATTTCTACGTATTCTATCTTTAAGGTGTGACTTTGTTAAGCTAGCAGTTAACTAGTAAAAAATAAAAAAAATAATTCAGTTATAAAAATTAAATTATTTTTGCATAAAATAAGAGCACTAAATGAGCACTAAATTTTCTTGTACTGTTGATGCTCCGGTTGACCTCTTACGTATTCTATCTTAAAAATATTAATTTGGTAAGATAGCAGTTAACTAGTAAAAAATAAGAAAATAATTTATTTATAATAAAATTAAAATATTTTTCGCATAAATCAAGAGCACTAAATGGGCACTAAATAGTTATTAATTGAAGTGATCCTGATGTAGGACTCTAGACATACACACTGCTAGCTTGATATAAAGCTAACAGTTTTTGCAATTTCTGCAAATCTAATAGAGCACAAAATTTGCGATACTGGCATAAAATTAACACTAAATATTAAGCAAACTAATTATCGATTTTGCTCATTTTGCACTGCTAGCTTAACAGACGTGATTATTCTCTATGTTTTGAGAACAAAAGCTTGACATATAAACATCAGAGGCAACAGATAGGGGACAGTTTTTTACCAAGTTGCTTTTTGTAAAGCAAAGATGTCACTTACCTGCTTTAAATTCCTATTAGATAGTGCTATAAGTTAATCTATAGTAGCAATTAACATATAGATTGCGAACACACCCGTTGTTTTTTAATTCAGTTAAAAAGATTATTTGGATTTGTTTTTGTCCAGAAATATCATAAGTATTAAAACATAATAAAAGAAATGTCAATATAAAATTGAAGAAATTAGAAAAAATTGGAAAAAACAAAAAGTGATAAAAATCTAATAACTAATAAAAATTGTACATATAAAAAGAAACCGTTTGAAGAAAAAAAAATGGTTAAATTAAAAATCGAGAAAACATAAGGTTTAAAACAATATTGAAAAAAAAAAATGAAAAAACAGAAAGATATCATCAAAATAAGTGAAATATTTAAAAAACTATAGAGGTTCCTGTTGCATATTCGTAAAAATAGATTTTCTTTTAAAATAAAAACATACACACGATAGTGGATTATCGGTTTTATTAAAAAATAGGCTTCTGAACAAAAATTGGACAAAAAACAAAAAAAAAGTAGAACAAAAAATGTAAAAAATCGAAAAAATTAGGAATTGAAAAAAAAAAACATAAAAAAAATGTTAAAAATGGGTCAAAAACTAATTAAAAGATCTGACAAGAGAACAATATGATGTTTTCAAAGTTGACAGAAAGAACTCTTTACTAAGTCTGTATAATACCTAAGTATCTAATAAGTGTTTACCTCGTTGAGAATGACAACTTGGAATCAACAATGAAACTTAAAGGCATTGAATTTACTGTATAAGTAAGTATAGTTTATAAAATTATTAGAACGGGAGAAAACGATAGAGAAGCTTTCTTATATTTAAATCGATTAAATTTTTGTTACACTACAAGGACAAGTTATTTAGATCTGTTTGTCGATTCAACTTGCCTTTTTTTCAACTTTTTTTGCGCCTGATTATTACGGTAAAGTGGCAAAATAGTTATTATCCTAACAAGTGCGGAAAGTTATACTTTCCCGCACGCGAACTGCCGATGCCCGAACGACGCGAAGCGGAGTTCGGGCAAGCAGTTAAGTGCGGGAAAGTTTATTTCCGCAAGAGTTAGGATCAATATTTTTTCTACAAGCAAAATCACCTCGAAAATTATTTAGATATTTGAAAAGATGCGATTGTGACAATTAAATCTTTCATAGTGTCAATAAATACACGAATGTAGCTATAGCAACCCTACTTAAACAGGTGTGTTTGTTGTTGCTTTAAGTAAGGTTAACAGGGGTGATTTAATAAAGTATGATTTTTCAAAAAAATTTTAAAAACAAACATTTTAAAAACCCCTATTTTCATGTAAAATCTTAATTTTTTTTACTATTTGTATGTAGTCCAACAAGATAAAGATAATAATACAATAATTTGTCAAAAAGGTTATCGGCAAACATCTCTAATTAATAAAAAAAAATGCGTGCGGGAAAAAGTATTTCCCGCACTCCGTGCGGGAAAGAGATATTTTCTGAATTGAAATGCGTGCGGGAAAGTGTTGTGTTACGCATTCTTGTAGAAAAATATACTTTTCTCGTACAATCTTTACACTAAAGATATTTAATATATATTTATATATATTTTTTTTCACTTCAAATTATACAATAAACGTCAGTTCAAGCACTTTTTCACATTTTGTTGTTGTCTTAAAAAACAAATTACCATTAATTTGTTTTCGTTCGTTTCTAGAGAAAATTAGTTGGGATTTTTCTAGATAATAAACTTCTTTACTAAAAAACGTCACAAGGAACACTTATAATGATACATAACTTGAATTCCAATTACAATATATTTAATTTAAAGGGATAACAATGGGAGGTATAATAATTGGATGTCTTGTAGTTGATGAAGTAGTTTCAGGCAACAAGTTTTCTTCTTCTGAAGAAATGCTTGGTGATATTTCGCTAGAATCAGAATTCTTCTCCGACGATGATGTAAACCACAATGAATTTGACGAAAATTGGTTTTCCTGGGAATTATCTTCTTCATCTGTGCTTGATGTTGGTGAGTCTAACGGTGAATATTTTTCTGAAATATTTTTGTTTACTGGTAAGGAATTTAAAAAAAGCTTAGGAAATATTTCTGAATATTTTGAATCAAATTGACTTTTTTCTTCTTTTTTTTCTTCTTCATATTCTTCTGCATAATAAATAAGTTTACTAAGAACAAAAAAGTCACAGAATATTACAAAATCTAATGGTACTTCAATACATTTCTGTGCTAATGTTTCTCCTCCATATGAGCTGCTGTAATTCAGCAAATATTTATCGTTTTCCAGCGATTGTATTTCAAATTTAATAGCTATTAATATAGAGGTGTCCGAAGAAACCGAAGAATCCCAAGTATTCTTCTTTAGATTTTTCATCAATAACATTGGCTGAGGGTCTAAACATATAACTTCAACGAAGATAGCTAAAATAAAAATACGTTTACAAAACTTAAAAATTATTAAAAAATATTATAAATAAAGGTACTGAATAAATTACGCTTTCAAAAACTTAAAGTTTATTTATCCATGCGAAAAAGTTGTTTAATTATTATTTGAACAATGAAACAATAATAAGCATCATAAAAATTATTAATTACAGAAATTCGAATAATCTTATACAAATAGGTAATCGCATTATATTTATTTTATTTGTATTTTATATTCTTTGTTCGATACGACACCTAAGATTAGCTGCTGATTCGAGTGCTATATACACTGTGGGCCACAAAAAACAGTCCACGTCGTGATTTGGCCGTATTTATAATATTTTAAGAAAATGTGTAAACAGGTCGATTTTTTATCTAAGGGGGACACATTTTTACGATACATGCATCTTTCAATTGTTAGCCACCTCCCTTCCGTTTCCTCAATCCCCTATTTTTAAATAGGGAATATACTATGTGTGGAACATTAGTAGAAAGGTATTCAGATAGAGTATTTAGACATAACGATTGTTCCCAATTGTTTTTCGATATTTGTACTGGTTTTGCAAAACACCTCTTAAAAATATAACGAAACGCCTATGGTTTGCTAGTATGTCATTTTTTTGTCACATCTATCTATACTATACTATATAATAAATCTGTAGAGAGGTCAATTCTGTACATGAAATATATTTTCAAAATAGCTATCAGGGGGTGATTAGGGATCGATACTGATGCCAAAAATAAAATCAGTAAAATTTTTCTCTGTCTGTCTGTCTGTCTGTCTGTATAACCGTTATAGAAACAAAAACTACTCGACGGATTTTAACGAAACTGGGTACAATTATTTTTTATACTCCTGAGCAGGTTATAGGATACTTTACATCACGCTACAATCAATAGGAGCAGAACAGTGAAGGGAAATGTTGGGAAAACCACTTTTACGGTGTGGGGGGAGAAATTTTTATACAACAATCTATACATCACGCAAACGACGTCGCGGGTACATCGATATAGAACCCAAAAATGTGGTTAGATTTTTTGTTGAACGTCTCTATACTTATAATAAATCTGTAGAGAGGTTAATTCTGTACCTACATGAAATATATTTTTAAAATAACTATCAGGGGGTGATTAGGGATCAATACTCATGCCAAAACGAAATCAGTAAAATTTTTGTCTGTCTGTCTGTCTGTATAACCACTATAGAAACAAAAACTACTCGACGGATTTTAACGAAACTTGGTACAATTATTTTTCATACTCCTGAGCTGGTTATAGGATACCTTACATCACGCTACAATTACTAGCGTAGAGCAGTGAAGGGAAATGTTGGGAAAACCACTTTTACGGTGTGGGGGGAGAAATTTTTATACAACAATCTATACGTCACGCGAACGACGTCGCGGGTACATCGATATAGAACCCAAAAATGTGGTTAGATTTTTTGTTGTACGTCTGTCTGTCTATCTATATGTTTGTGCGTGCATCAACTGAAAACTACCGATCCGATTTGAATGCGGTTTTCACATATGTATTTGTCTTCTTTTAACTTAACATCTGGTGTATAAAAATTTCTCCCCCACCTCTTTTACGGTGTGGGGGAAGAAATTTTTATAGAACAATCTATACATCACGCGAAAGACGTCGCGGGTACATCGATATAGAACCCAAAAATGTGGTTATTTTTTGTTGTACGTCTGTCTGTCTATCTATATGTTTGTGCGCGCATCACATGAAAACTACTGATCCAATTCGAATGCGGTTTTCGCATATGTATTTGTCTTCTTTTAACTTAACATCTGGTTTATAAAAATTCCTCCTCCCACTCCTTTAACGGGGTGAGGGGAGAATTTTTTATACAACAATTAACACGCCACGCGAACGACGTCGCGGGTACACCTAGTCAAAAATAAATTTAAACAAAAACAGTTTGCTTAACATTGTTGTAGTTAAGTACATTTGGGTATTTTAAAATATAATAGTTTCAAAATTCTATTGCAGAGCGAGTTGAGATTATTTCCATATTTTCTGAAAACAGGAGGTGTGCAAGAAAAACAGCGGATTTATTTATTCAGCTTCATGAAGAAAAACACATGCACCATTCATACGTCTTAGAGCCATTGAGAAAATTTAACCAAACTGGGTATGAAAATAGGGTGAGCACTGAAGCTGCAGAGGTAACAATTTTAGGTGATATTAATTTATCTCCTACAACAAATACGAGAAAATTGGCTGAAGAGTCTGTTTTTTTTAGCACTACTGTTTGTAGGGTTTTAAAACGTCATAAATTTATTCCCTACAAGATACAATAAGTACATGAGATAAATGAAGATGACCCAGACAGACGACTACAGTTTTGTGAGAATATAATTGACAAAATAAACACTAATACAAACTTATTATTTAATATTTGTTTTTCGGATGAATGTTTCTTTTTTTGTCAGTGGTAATGTAGCTTGGCACAATAATCGTTACTGTGCTGAGGAAAATCCTAGAGTATTCCACAAAACACATACCCAACATCCTCTTAAATTAAACGTGTGGGAAGGAATTTTTGGGGATCGTATTGTTGAGCCATGTGTTGCCACAAAATTTAAACAGAGAAACATATATCGAATTATTAGAAGACACTATTGATCCCGCTCTCACAGATATAATCGAAAATGATAATAGGTACTCAGAAGATGGTCTCTGTGTTCCAACAAGATGGCGCACTTTCATACTACTCCAGTTCTGTAAGACAACATCTTGATGAACGATTTCCTAGGCAATGGTTTGGAAGAAGAGGTCTTATTGAAATGCCTACAAGATCACCCGATTTAACACCCCTGGATTTTTTTTGTGGGGTTGTTTAAACAGCCAAATTTGTATAACCGAACCCATTTTGTTGAAAGAACTAAGACGACGAATAGTACATGAATCCAGTCTAATAACCCCTGAAATGCTTGAAAACGTTAGACGTCATTTCGAACAGCGGCTTTACAATTGTACAGAAGTCGACGGACATCATTTTCAACAGCTTATTAAAAGATATATTTTCCCTTTGGAACAAAAAAGAAAAGAGTATCAGTTCATTAAAAAAAATCCAAAAGAGGTTGCAACTTCACAACTCCCCGCTAATTTCAGACACCAAAAATGTATTTTTATTTATTCTGCTGCTGCTTTGAGCAGTTGGAGCTTAAAAATGTATTTTTTGTGCTGTTTAAAAAAACGAAGTTTCTAAAAGCTACAACGTATTACACTTCTTAATACAAGTATACATTAGAATTTTTTGTTATCTTTGAAAACGACAACCGATCTGGTTGTCGAAAGCTAAGAATCATTTTTAAAAAAAATATTTTTATTTTTGTTGGGGATTTTTAGTTTTAAAAAACGACCCTTGACAAATTTGACATATCCATCAAGATTAATAAGCAAGGATCATTTTGAAAACATTGATTTATATTGTTTATTCTTTTTCAATCATAGCTAATTAAAGATCAGGAACTCTGATAAAACACATTAGGAAGCTGATATATATTTTTTCTTTAAGTCTTACTGCGATGGTCTAATATGGCCCATGGCAAGAATTTTCAAAACGTGTCATGTTTCCTTTCTGCACCATTATTTATCTTTTATTCTTATCTTAAATAAAAAAACTTTCCGCCGAACTACATTTCTTTGTTTATTTTTTAAATAACTCTTAAGGTTTTTAGTTTTAAAGTAAGGTGATCCTTATTTTTGTCGTAGGCAAACAAAAGTTTAATATCAAAAACTGTTAAAAGATCTGGTAAATCGTAAATCAACAATAAAATTCTTAGCAATTTACGCTTAGTTGTAATTTTTATTTCTAGTTTTGTATTGCTTTCATTAAGACAGTTAGACTCAACCACTTTCAAAGAAACTTTTAGGAATCCTTTTCTGACTCTAGATTTGTTTTTTGTACTTATAATGTAATAGGTTTATTATTTAAGTAAGAATAAGTTTCTAAACATCAACAGTTCAAAGACGTAGATCTAAGGATGTTACAGTGTGAACAAAAAAATATATTCATTAGCGCCTTGGAAATACCAACAAATCAAAAAGAAAACTTATTTAAATATATCTAGACGTTGATGTTTTCCAGTCAAATTTTTACATATTGATTTAATGGCTCTTGTCAATTGTAATTTTACAGCAAATCTTTCATTACCTAACTATAATTATGTAAGTTCTTTAGTCCATAAAGGACTATGTTGGAACTGCTTTTGGACCATTCTTAATACGTACCGCTTGCAAGATTTGGCAGAATATTTTTTTGATATTTCTTTTGTGGTTAACGCTAATTTCAGGATTAGATAAATACACTGTGTTGGTTGAGAATGTACTTCTTGCATTTGCTTAATATTATGTAACAAGTAAAATCGTCTTTTTCTTATTTAACTGAATATTTCCAAGGAAATTGATGTCGCTTTATTTAGACAAAACACAAACTAAATTCTTAAACTCTTTTAAAGTTGTTTACTAGAAAGTGTTGACCATTTAGAGCAAAGTTGCAATTATCTTTTTATATTTTACCAGTAAAAATATCTGAATTGTTTTTATAAATAAATATAAGTTTGTTGTAATATTGTAGTAATTTCAAGTGGATATCACGAACCAAGGTAAAGTTTGACATAAATATACAACCAATCGCCAAAACTCAAAAATAATAAAAATGGTTAAAGTACTAAAGTCAAATTTACCTTGATGTAGCCAAAAAGTTTTTTCACAAGTTTATGCATTAAAGTTGTATTATTGAAATACCGTTAATATTACCAGCTTGCAGCGTAACACATAAATATTCTGTTAAAGCCGGACAGAAATTAGTATTTTTCGGTTTATTTTTAGATCAGAAAATCTTATTTTGTCGGACAAGGCCAGAAAATAAAAATGAGTCCGGTAAAAGCTTTTACCGGACTCATTTTTATTTAGTTTCCGGCCTATCTTTAATAAAAAAAACAATAAGATAGTTAGTCTGAGATAGCGGTCAATTGGTTTCTATGGTAACCGAGTGTTGTATATATTTAACACTATAAAATAACTTGACATATTTTGACGTTGAGTTGAAAACGTGAAATTTATTATAAGATGGATATTCAAAATGATGCATTTGATTGTGAATTAATGGACGATGAAATTATACCAGATGAAATTGTTAAGGCGGCCACCAAAGCAACGTTTGTTAAAAAAAATTCTAAAATTAGTTAATAAAGAGTTCTTGTTATAAAGATATAACTGAATAATATGAAGTTTATGGTACAACATTGCCCGTTTTAAAAAAATATTGTACGTAATACGTCCCAAAAGTGCTTTTACTGGACTCGCAGGCTTGCAGGACTCGCCCTACAATTTGCCCTCTCGTCCAGTAAAAGACCACTTTCGGGACTTGTTACGTAAACTGCTATTACAGTTTATACATATTTAGGCAATATTTAAAAAAAAATATACTTTAGAGAAGGCTTACTTTAAATTTTATTTATCTAAACTTTCATTACTTGCTCTGCTCTTTCCTAAAGAAGTTTTAGTATACAAGTTATTTTCGACGATACCTTTAAGGCTTGTTGTGCAGCCTAAGTTGATTTTTATAATTGTGAAGACCACACAAAACTTCATGGAATATCCGAAACTACTTATGAAGATTGTATAATCATATTGATTGCCTGAAAACATATGTAATTCGTTTGAAGTCACTTTTGTTGCAAGCGTAATTTAATTATTATTAGTACGATAATAGTTTGTTGTCAGATAATCTGTTCTAATGGGTTGACGTATTGGTTTTGATTTTGATCATCTTAATTTATTTGGAGTTGTTGGTTGCTGTATTCGAAGCATTGATTTCGGTGTCACTTACTTCTGGAACATTCCTTAAGCAGTAATCTCGGTCTTCTTGCTAGTTCTCTATTCTTTTAGCAGTAAAACTGTTTTTTTTTGTAATACTTTTAATTTTGCAGAGCAACCACTTTTTGAAGTAGAAATATTTTTTAATAGTTTTTTTTTTAAAGAGAATAATCATCTTTTAAGGAATGTTGTCTGCACTATGTACATAGATGTACCTAATAGTTGGCCCTACCCAGAATTCGCAAATAATTATATCTTAATTGAGACTCAACACTCAAAAAGTTACCATATCATCGTTGAAGCTTGTTGCATACGATGCAGCAGACTCTATTTGTTCGTCTTTGTGGAACCAGTTTTTGAGACAGAGTACTTTATGGAACGCAACTTTTTGGTTTAGTACTATGACATTGCATAAAAAAGTGACAAAGTTTCATTTGTTGGTTTGATAAATAATTGCTAGGCATATGTGGCTGAATGGTTAACGGTGCTATCAACTATAGGTAGAGATCGTAGGTTCGAATCTTACCAGATGTGACATTTTTAAATTTTTTTGAAAGTGTCTTTTTTTATATGATTATTTTTTTCACCTGTCAAAATATCACAATTTTGTGATTTCGTCCAATGAAAACGATTAATCTTCAATGTTTTATGCTAAATCTAGCCAATAATTCCGGTTTATATTGATAAAACCACTAGTGGTTTTACTAGTATTGATAAAATTATAGAACTGTCAAAAATTCAATAACAATATTGAACAATCAATTTTCTTGTTTATAAGTACCTTACTATAAATCAACATTCATTTATATTATCTAAATATTCTGAAATATATTTTGTTAATATTATTATTACAATTTAATTCATCTAAACGATAATGAAAAATCAAATATGTAGGTACTTTAAAACTAACCTGCTTCCTGGTTCTGCATGCATTTAAAACTTTTATATGCCTACAGGCAAATGTGGTCTTGTAAGTAAACTTTAAATAGATATACCTAATAATTTTTATTTTGGACATTTTCTCTTTAATAATATAATATATAATAATGTATAAAAATAAATATTTATTCAAATTATAACCCTGTTTTCACGACGCTCACGACAACTGACAACTGTCAATACTATCTAGTGTACAGGATAAGTTAATATGAAGGGGTAACGGTATTTCGTTTGTGTTAATTATGGAATATAAGTTGTTCTAGGAAGTTTTTTAAATAAAATAGTTTTTGTACAGAATGGTTCAAAAAATAATCTTCTCAAATACCACTCTTCCTGTAATATTTTACTAGATAAATTTTTATTTTCCAGGCTCAAACTTTTTTATTTTAGGCAAAACTACTCAAACAAACTGAATATTTCAGTTTCTTTTCGTATTTTTGCCAAATAAAAAAGTTTTCGTGGAAACTAAAAATTTATCGATAAAATTTTAAGTACTCGTGGTATTACCTTTGACAAGTTTTTTAATTAAAAATAAAACTAATTAACAGTTTTAAGTATTGTCAACTATCATTTTTTCTATTCTAGGTTCACTGCTGTATACTTAGACCATATATTTTACTTTAAAATATTAATAGTCAACCAATCAATGATTCTCAATAAATTTAGTATTAATCACGTGTTCCTGTATCCTTTTTAATATTGTTTTTAAAATATCTGCATCTCAAATTGTTTTAGTAGGTATACAGCAGGATAAGCAGCTTGTGTCAAACTTTTCCGAGAATATAAATTATATGAATTTCTCATGTATTCACTTATGCAATGATTTCTTTTCTAAATAAATAAATAATAGATATAATTGTAATTTGTTTGAATTTTTGTTGACAATCGTTGTATCTCTAAGTTAAAAGATCTTCTAAGCTTCATTTGATAATAGAATTTTTTATGTCTAAATTGAAATAAACTAAACATATTTATGTTTTATTTTTACGAAAACAGTTAATAGTAAAAATATTTAATACTATTTTTTTATCATTATTAGACTTAGAAATTGTAGTTTTGTTCTAATCAATGCATGTACTATGTATTAACTATTTTCTTACCAAAACTCAGGAGCACAAAATAAAATCGTTTTGTTACGTTCATTTTCACAAATGTTCAAACTAATATAAAAAAATAAATTTATACTGTTAAAACTATAAAATAAAAACTTTTTTATTACCTACAAAAATAATGTCACACGACGCAATTGAAATGCAAATTATGGAAATGTTTAGGTAACAATTTTTATGACAGTCTTAACAGAAAAAACGAGTTGTATATTTTATATGATAGTTATTTATATGAAAAAGTTACTATAAAAAATAATTTTAACTGCAATCACATTCTAATTCATATTAATTTGTTTACAATTTTAACATTAATTTGTCCTATCATCCTTATGAACATATTCTTTATATTTCCTTTTATTATCTTCTTTGAAGTAAAACTTCTTTAGCGGCACTAGGGGCAACTCAGTAATTCTAACGGACGTGACGTCATTCTAATGTACCGCTACCGGAAACAAAACCTGATACAAAATACCTAACACGATTCTGCCTACTATATTAAATAAAATTAAATCTGTAATTGTATGAATTAACAGCTTGTCATCTTGTCAACCAAAATACATTGGTGGTAAATAGTTTAAATTTGTGTATAAAGTGTTTGTTTTAAATATGAATAAACAAAGTGGATTTATTAATGAAGAAAGTGATGAAAAAATATTGAATGAAAATGAGTGAGTACCTACTCTATATGCATACATTTTATTTTTGGTGTGTAATTACACTGTTTATACCTAATTATTTATACCTATTATTTATACCTAGCTATTTTCGTTTTATAGACTTAAAGAGCTAAAAAGAAAAAGAAATTGTGAACGTCAAAGGGCATATTATAAGCGCCAGAAAGATTTGAAGAAAAATGAAAATGAAAAAAAGACGAGACAGCGACATTCATTATGATTTGATTAAGTAAGTTTATATACATACATACATATTATGATAGTAAATAATTATTTATAGGGAAGCTTTACGTTAAGTAAAGAAGCATGTTGCACGTTTTTGTTCATAAAATAATAATATTCGAAATGTTTTAACACTTGCTTATACTTATTTTAGGTTTGGTTAGGTAGCCATAAAGGCCATAAAACCACTAGTCAGGATGGCTGATCTTTTACCAGCAATAACAGATCCTTCGTAGAACTGAAGAAAACAAACTCAACTCAGGATTTTAAATTTTATGGAATATGCTATAAAATGCTACAAAATGAAATGGTTATCTAACTATCGAAGGCTCTTGTGTTGTGTTGTATTACAATAAGGTAGATACAGCTACAAAATCACACATTCTAAACGTAATGTGTGTATATTTTTAATATTGTTTACCTATTATTGAAGCAAAACTTCTTTGGGTTCGACTAGGGGTAACTCTAACGTTAGATTCTAACGGCAGATTCAGATGGAAGTAACGGTGTGATTTCAGCTATGGGAGGAGCTTAAATTTTCAAAATTTATTTATGAAATTTTCAAAATTTTCAAACGGTTTCAAATACATTAATGGTATTTAGAGAGTAAAATCTATGTTCCACATTTTAGTTATCATAAACCTATTATTTCATATATAAAAAATAATGATAACTTTCAAATTCCTATTTCTAATGAATAATATAAATATAACATCTCATTTTTTGTAAAGTATATAGACAATAAATATGATTGAATTGTAATTAAATATTTATTTTCCGATACGTACGTCAACAAGTTTTACTTCAATCGCGCGTAAACGTTACACGCACACTCTTTTTTTTATAGTTTTTATATTCATTATGAAAAATTGTCTCTTCTCCATAGAATTAATTTTTAACAGACTTCGAACAAGAGAAAGTTCTCAATTCGACCTTATTTTTTTATCTATATCTGCGGTATTTAAATTCCCATTTAAAATCAATTCGGGAGATATTCCAGGGAACACCTCAAAAAAACAGCAGGATAAATACTGCAGTTAAGTTAATATGTAAATAACGATATATAACATAAAAACATAAAAATTAGCCCATTACTGTGTCACTGTATAAGCAAAGCACTCTTTTACAAGCAGGAGGAATTAACATTTATTTACCACGCTTGCTCACTGCGGGTTGGTGATTTCAGACAATTAAGTCATCACGATGCTTTTCTTTACCGTACGTGCGTGATGTTGGAGAATCTACTTATGTCTTCGAAAACACACATTGGTACATGTCGGGATTGTTGGGGATTGATGCCAGAACCTCTTGCACTGTATTCGGAATGTTTTAAAGATAGTACTTAGTACATGAATTTACTATACAGGTTCTGTTAAAGAGGCTGCTATTTAACACAATGTCACTTCCACCTCCTAACACCAACAATTCAGTTAACAATCCACTAATGCCCGTTAATAGTCTTAATCCAATTTGTTATAAATCTTCACCATATATAAAAAACCTTTCACCTAAATTGGCTCGTATCTTAAAAGCACTTTCAGACATAAAAATTGCCTTTAGAACTGTCCTTACAATTAATGGATTATTTACCAAACTGAAAGATAAAACACCCTTGCTTTCATTTACAGATGTTGTCTATAGCATACCTTGTTTGGGTTGCAATCAACTCTATATTGGCCAAACTTCTAGACGCTTAAAAGATTGACGCAGGTCTCATAAGTCTGATTGCAGACTTCACCCGAAAAGGAGAACTTGTCCTCGAGAATGACCATTTGATTGATTATGGGAATGTTCATGAGTTTGCGTTATGAGTCTAACTTAGCCAGAAGACGAAGAAATAGTTTATATTAACGAACACCCGCTTTCAATGAACCGTAGATCAGATATAGGTGACTTAATTGAAATCTTTTCGTATCTTTTACAAATTGATAATAATAATCTAGTTGATATATCATTGCCTGGTTGACTGTGTAATTGATTTTAGATGCAATTTTCTTAAAATTTAAATTTTAACAATTTTAATTTATTTTCATAATTTATTAATTTTCATAAAATCTAAAAACAACTTGTACTCAACATTTCATTGCCCCTTAATAATCAATAACCTACGAACATTACCGAAATAACATTATTGTAGCTTCCTGATGATGGCTGTAAAATTGGCTGGAAGCTAGGATTAAAGAATCTTAAAAGAGTAGGAACTCTTATCAAATTTATTGATGCTTACCCAATAATCCCTATACTGTATATATATATACATATATTTATATTGGATTGGTTAAAAAAAATTGTATTTGATAGTAACTGTCTTTATATAGGTGATTTAAAAAAATTATTTTAGAAAAGTGGGTAGTTGTTTCGTTTTGTTTGGATAAGAGGTTACCTAGGGACGAGGGGGATAAATAAATTTAGTTAGAAAATTTTAAATCTAAAATGAGTTGTATTTTTGAAATGATTAGAATGTAATTAATTTGAATTAAAGTAAAATTTAAATAAAAGAGTTAAAGTAAAAAGTATATAATTAAAATAAATATGAATAAAAAAAATATAATTAGAACCTAGACCCAGAAGCCGGTGCGAGAAGAGGATTCATAATAATATACATATGATTGTTATGATTTGTGAGAGACAGATTATTCTAATGAATCAATACAGAAAACGCTGACTAACTACTGATGCATCTCTGACTGGAATGTTAACGGGCGCTACAGCTACAGTCTTTAGGAAGAGTCAATACTTTTTCGATTTTTGAAGTTATACTTCTATTTATGCACTGGATTTGTGTGGAGTTAAATGGCAAAAATCATTACATATGTAATGGTGTGAGTAAGAGAGAGACAGAAACACATATAAGGTATCAGTACATTGAAAAGAGATAGATATACAAAAAACAATCTGAGCTAATGTTTTGGAATATCATAGTGACGTATTACATTGTGTTTGACAGATTACTTTATAATTCTGTCACGTAAGTAAACATATAAAGTTTAGTATTTTATATTAATAATATTAATCATAATATGTATTCAGTAATTTGCATTATATTTTGCACTATGGGGTTTTGTAAACACTTTTTTTGTACATTGATCGTTTTACTGTTTAGTTTTCGTGTTTGAAGTAAGGACACACATCAACTGGTCTTATTTTTTAAGTATTTATTTAATTGAATACAGTTAATTAAAAAAAATATTTCTACTTGCCTGTGTTTGTAGTTATTAAGTTTTATTAGTTAACAGTGATGCCATTGATATATATTTGATGGCGCCGAGTGATGATGATATAAATGTGAAAATTACATGCGCGAGTTGTAAACGATCTCTAAAAGGCGAATTAAAATGTACCAAATGTGAAAAACAGTATCATCCTGCTTGCCTAGTTCGTCTAAGAGGCGCAAAAGTGGTTGGTAAAAATTTAATCATCTGTCCATCATGTGCTGAAACTGAAAATGATGGCGACCATGCGTTATAATATAAAATACAGTGCTATTTGTTTGGTCGAGCACTTTCTTTTAACAGAAATGGTTCAGCATCTAAGTGTCTTTGGTTATGACCCGAGCTCTTATTTTTGTCGTGTACAGAATAAACGTGGTGGAGCTATGATTTTGGCAAAACATGGTATGGAGGTAAATCCTTTAAAAATGATCAAAAATTTATCAGTTGAAGGACGAAACACCTGGTACTTAAGACGGACCTCGTATCCAGGAAATGTTATGCAAATTTGATACAAAATGCGTGTGTACTCGGTACTAGAAGGTTTTTGAGGTCGCTGAACATAAATATCATATAATGATTTTGCTAAATCATTCGCATAAAAATTTATGAATCCGGGCGCGTGCATAGAAGCATAACTTCTGCCGGCAGTCTCACTGACTGCCACACCTTTTTTATTTACTGTCAGTTTTTGTTTGTCTAATTTCTAAATTTCATGTTCTCTAATATTTTAAAAGCTTTAAGCAAAACATTCTCCTATTATTCTAAAATTTTGGTACTTACGTACATTACTTTTCTATTGAAAAATAAAGCCAAATTAATAAATAAACAAAATATTCAAGAAAGGAAAAATACAAGTGTTAAAATAAAAACTAATGTAAAGATTTTCTTAGATGCATTTTTTTTTAAATATGATAAAGAGAGTGCAAATGTTGAGCAGAATCTAGGCATTATGTAAGCAAAATATTGTTTGTCTTGGTAAATACGGTAATACAGATGCACATATTACGACACGAAACAAAAAAGGAATAATATCCAGTAGTAACGATAAATGATTTACACGATAAAAAAGAAATATCAAAAAATATAAAGAACAAGTATGAAGAATTATTAACAACATACAAGAATGTAGATATCATTTATATTGACATCTATTCCTAGTTCTTTTCTTACTCTTCTAAATGAACAATGTGATACAGTGTTATTTTTATTTGGCATTTATTTATTATCTACTAAATATAACTTTAGATATAATCTAATAAAACATTTAGTTCTATACAGGGATCTATTAAATTGTATTTTAGTATCATATTCCCCAACTAACAGAATGTCAATTATTCTGTGAGAATTAATTTCACAATAAACTTTGCAACATATTTCAGTATCAAGTGGAAGTTCCTCAGCCAATGAGGTGCACCTATTCGCATTCCATGTGACAAATTAGACGTAATTGCAAAACCTAGCACGATATACATTACCGAGCAGATATCATGAATTTCGTGGAAGTAATTTGACTACGAGACTAATTACTGGATCAATTAATTTTACAAGACAGTCGGGATCCATAGTTCGAACGGCTTGCTGTTAGTGTTGCTGCTCAACACGTATCATGCTGGGCCTTGAATATTATTCCGGAATATTAATTCGATTGGGTGAACCATATTTTACATGTCATCTTGCATTACAAGAGTAATTATAATCGAACATGCAAGAAGTAATGAAGCCCATGACGCACAATCTACAGTTGTTGTTTCTGGTTAGTCCTCCTGCTACGATGGTATTTATCTGCTAATAATTTTAGACTTTAAAGTCACTACTCCTTTATTATAAATTCTTAGCAAATAATATTGTGTAAATTATGTGTATTATGTAAACTGAAGTTAATTACTCTAAGATACTGTTTCAAATTTTCATTCATTACGTACCTACGTTAGTTAGTTTATTTCTTAAATAATCTGTAATTTTTATACGTTCTAAGATTAAATTTCTTTCATCCAAATGAGAAATATAAACATAAAGCAAAATCAAAAATTTAAAAACTGGAAACTCATGTAGAAATATCCGATTAAAAAAAGTAAACAATAACAAATTCATTATTGAAAGCAACGAATCGTCTGCTGTAAAAACTATTCCTGGACAGGAAAGAAGCTACAGTTAGAAGAATTAGCTTAAAAGAAATTTTCAGCACATAAAGCAGACAGAAAAAGAAATCTACAAACTTCTACAAATTCTTATCAAAATAAAATATTTCTACAAAGCACGATAAACGTGTTTCATGTAAATTTGTAGTGTATTTTAAATAAACTTGATATGATCAACGATTTTCTTGTGGATCAAAACTGCAATGATGTCATATGTTATTCGGAACACTGGCAAATTGAGGAAAATCTAAAATCGATCAGAATCCCCTGCTTTGCTTTAACAAATTACTTTTATTGAGTAAAAAAGAAACAGGATGGGGTTGCAATTTATGTAAAAGAAAATCCTTTGTATTCTTCTCTAAATCTAACGGATATAATGTAGACCAAAGGTCGGAACTTTGTACTATTTATGTACTTTCAATAAAAATCAATATCTTAACTATAACTCTTACGTTAGGACTTTGACTTTTATTGAATTTTGAGAATGTTCTTGGTTATAAAGCAAACAAACTGATTGTACTTGAAAATTTAAATATTAATTTTAAAATTAAATCCGACTCTTATGTTAGCTGCATGTTGCTAGAACAGAAAGATTTTAATAACGCCTAGAAAAACAGGTTAAAAAATTGGTCATAAATGGTCAAGTGATTATAATAATTGGTCAGCTTTGGAATTCAAAAAATTTTAAATGTTAATTTTCAATGACATTCAAAAACTTTTAGCAAGCCAAATTCAAAATATAAGTCTCTGCAACAAAAAATTTCATTAGAAACAATCTGAAATTAAATGGTCGCTTAACATTTGGTCAGCATTGGTTTGGAAAAAAATAGAAGAAAATATAGAAAATAAAATGATGTCACGGAAACATCTTAATATTGTCTCGAAAAATAGCTTAAATAATTACATAGCATTTAGGTAAGAAAGAATCAGTTATATTGACTATTTTTGCATTTTTGCGAAAGTACTTGATGAAAAGGTTATTAAACAACAATTATATTTCTTATTTGAGTCCAATAATTATTGTAGCAGCTTACAATATGGATCCAGAAATGCTCGCTCTACTACAAATGCGGTATTTAATATTGTGAGCTAGGTGCTTGAAGGACTTAAACACGGCTGTAGCATAACAATTTCTCTTTGTGACGTGTCAACAGCTTTGGACTGCCTCTTTTACGACTGTGGGATCAGAGGTATTCCTACTAATCTATGTAGTGTAACCTTTTTTTATCGGTAGATGGTAAAGGCTCGTCTTTAGGTTCACTAGTGCAAACGGCACTCAGTTGGTTGGTGGAGAGCGAGCGTCGATTCGGACGAGCTCAATAAAAAAATATCGAAAAAATAAAAAAAAAATTTAATAAGATAATATAAATTAAAAGGAACAAAAAAGAGAAAATGAAAGAAAAAGGAAAATGTGAAAGAGAAAAGAAAATGGGCACCACTTATTTTTTTTATCCTAAGGATGGGAAAAGATAAGAAACCCAAGTAAAAGATAAAGGATGTAGAAATAAGATACGATAACCCGGCAGGTTATTCTTTCTAAAATTGAAATTACACACTTTTATTTATAAAACTAATAAGATAATTATACTTACACTTTTTTTTACTTATCCTTATGGTTAGAATTTCAACTTGCAAGAAAAAAATATATTTAAAAAATCAAAATTTAGTTACTTTAAAAAGACTTGTTCCATTAACTGAAAATATTGATCAGAATAACATACAGCAGATATTGATCAGAATAACATAAACCAGAGAGGAAAAGAAAAATATGTATTTAAACAATAAACAATATTTATTATTTGATTTAATAATAAACGAGACAAACAAAAAAAATAAAAAATATAGATATTTATGTTAGAAACAGTAAATATACATTACCAATTACCTTTGTGAATATTCCAAAAACATATTTTTCATTACACTTAAAATAACAGCTATGTATATTATTTTGTTATTTCTGTGTACCCTGTGAAGCGAAAAGTGAAACAAATGAAATCTAGATAAAAAATTATCAAAATCACCTTTTGCTTTCGTATTAACTCGAGTTAAAAGAGTACTTACATAACCAGTTATAATTATTGGACATACAAATAAGAGATACAGATAAAAAATATTAAATAAAAAACACGGGTTTTTTCAAAAAAGAAAAAAAACTGAATCACACACTGTGTTCTACGGTCACTTATTACTTTAAATCTTAATACGTACGTATTATCAATATTGAATACAATCAAATCCAATCTCCAAAGAAATAAACAGTACTCTTTTTTTCTTGTAGTGAAATTGGTAACGATACAATAAAAAACTTACAAATGGCTCCTAAACGTCTCCCCGGAAGAATTTTAGATCAGCAACCAGCTTAATCTCGAAAATACGGTAAAATTCGACTATTCTTTAGTCTCATCCACAGGTACTTTCAGGTGGTTTTCACAAACCATTTCTAAAGAATTACCAACGTTTTAATCGGCACTAGAAACACAATTACTTTAGAAGTTTCAGATAACAAAAAAACCGGGAAAATTCTAAGTGAATCGAGGTCTTCATAGCAAGCTGACTACCCCTCGAATAAATCTCGTTGTTGATCGGGTTCGCGCGCCGGTAAGGCAGCTCGCAAACACGACCATTTGTGGTCGACACTGGTGGCCGCCACTAGCAGCTGTATACGGCGTTTTAGTGGCTGCCACTGGTGGTCGCGATAAAACGCGTTGTACCACTACCAGTGGCTGGGACAAGCAGGTCTTCTGGCTTCAGTCTCTAGAAATTGTTTTAATAAAGTCACTCTAGTTTGACAAAATGGATATGTTGGTTATTTTCTAAATATTAAGACGAAGACGCAAACGATGTATTTTGCAAAGAATTTGACGTTTTTGTGTGCATCCCATATTAAGAACTTGAGAGCGAAATGAATTTTATAATTTTTTCGAAGAATTGTAACTTCAAGATTACAGTTTTTTGTATTTTTGTAATGAGATGTAGATTTTTCAAAGAATTATTATTATTCCTTTAAATCATTGGACTACCCACTAAATCTATAATTTTATTAATGTGTGAACGCAATCAACTGAAGTGGCTCAAAGAAGTGTCTGTGTTTACGCGGGGAAAAAGTGGCCGCCACCGATCACTTGCAGCGAAAGTCGACGGCTACCGCAGGTTGTCGCTTGAATGAACCACTTCGGAAGCCGTGTCTGCGCTGGGTCCATATATATGCCATGAAAGTTTCAGTCCGCAGCTAGTGGCGGCCACCGGTGTCGACCACAAGTGGTCGTGTTTGCGAGCAGCCTTAACCTTACGAGAACACCTAATTCAATCGTAAGATCTGGTTGGTTGGAAAAAAATCAATACTTTTGTTCGTTATTTTTTAAAAGTACTTCGTGACTTAGATCACGTAGTCAATCTTTCGATTCTTTCTTGAATACGATCGAATGTTTAAAGGATAGGGCAGGCCTAGATAGAAGAAATTGTTAAAAAAGAATTTTAATTAACAGTTTTTTTTTAAACGCTACAGTAGTAGACAACAGGCAGTAATGTCTAAGACTCATATCTTTGATTTTCGATCCGTAAAACATGAAGTCCCACAAGTTTCTGTTTTAGGAACTTTTTTGTTTATTATATAAATCTTCAAAGGTTGTAATATGGGCAAGACCAAAACTGTTAGATGAAGCCCTAGCTATTACCCTGAAACACCAGACGCCAAATCAAACCTCTCGAGGTCATCGAAGACAACGATTATCCAACCTCCATAGGTAGAGAGGATAAATCGAACCATGGGCAAATATTTATCAAAGGATGTATCAAAACACCTTAAAGAGTAGGATCAATAGCTCTATCTGTTTCTTATGGCATATCGATCTGTCGTCAACGATACTACGGGCCAGATTCGTAAAAAAATTCTTTTTTTGTTTTAATTCCAAGATATCTGCCGTTTAATAGGAGCCAATGAAACAAGAACAACACCTTTATATATAGTTAGATGGAAGCGAGGATGAATCGAATCATGGAAAAATAACCCTTAGTTTATGTCAGAACATTAGAAAGATTGGGACCAATAAGTCCATGTGTTCCTTATGTCATATGGATCTGTCATCAACAAGACCAGAACCTGACTCCCACTTGCCTTAAGTTTGTCGTATATTATGCCTTCCATGTAACCTTGAGTTTAATCGTGAACCCAACGAAGAACACATCGTACGTGAAAGTTACGTCGATCAACTAAAATCTAGAATGAAAAACAACCATGCCGTAGCCATATTAAGATTGCTAATGATTGTATAAAGTGCCAATACAATACACGCTTAGCCAATGAAACTTTTGAGATCTTGTATGGTTAGGTACTTAATCCACAGCGACGACGAGGTTGTCACGGGTTTAAATTCATAATAGTATAATTTATCGCTTACCTTAGGTATTCTCCGTTATTAAGGAGTAAATGGTGACAAGTTCCAGTTGATTTAGATTGGTTATAGTTAGTCATCAATTTATAAATATATTCAGTGGTTGCTAAAATTGGTTTTGTAGTATTATTAGTATTATTAGTATTATTTTTATTATGGTTTGAATTATTCACATTTCACTTTCATCTGTTTGTAAGTGCAACTTCTTTCTTTTTGTCAATAGTCTGACGTGTAGTGTTTTGCAGCCAACGTTCGGTCATATTTTTAACTTTATTATTGGTATCAAAAATAAATAGGGAAACTAAGTAATGTTGGGTTATTTATTGTTAGCTAATTAAAATAATAGGATTAAATGTATCAGATGACCTCTGTTTGTTCATAAGTTGTTGGCTGAATTAACTATGGTTATTGTCCGTATCGTAGTAGAGGCCATCATTTTCTTACTGAAGTGTGTCAAGCTTAGTGAAGTTGGTACATCGGAGACCCTCTTCCTTTTGACTTCTGTCTCTTGTGGTGAACGCGTGTTAATCAGAAAATTTTCGAGAACTTAATTTGCATCCTTGTACATCGGGGACAACTTAGGTTGGATTTGCGTAATTAAGTTTAATCTGTTTCCATCGAAAACTGTGTAGGAGGTATTTTCTGGATTTTGGTAAATTCGGTGGAAACTACGGCTTGTGTCCGGGTTTTTAGTAAGATTTTCCATGAGTAGGACATGCTTCTTTATCCATGCAATTATTTGATTTTTAGGGTCCTTTTTGTCCCTTATGAAACAGACAGTAGCGGAGATTGGTATTTTTGAAACCTTTTTGGATAGCAATCGTGGTTGGAATTTGTTCGACATTGCATTTAGCAGCGAGGAAATTGTTTTTTTCTAAAAGTTACCCAACTATCAGCTGGGATATCGTCTAACGGAGTAAAAGAAACCCTATATTAAATAGGTGAGTTATGTAATTATATTTTTAATAAATTAATAACGCCATATAATCACAATCTTGGTTAAAATCTCTATTTTATATGTGTATTTCTTTTTGTATCGTATGCAGGTTTTATTTTTGTATAACTAGACTCCTTTTAGTTTTTTTTTAACTATTAAAATTGATATTTTTGTACTATTACAAATTAATTTTATGTGAATTTTGATTTAGATTTGTTGTTATAATATTGTTGTGACTAGCAAGTCAAATTTAAGCTTGTTGAGTATATTTAAATCATTAGTTTTGATCATTAATTGTAAATTCAGAGATATCAGCTTCTAATTATTGTATTATTCGTTTAAATTCATTTTTATTCTTTCATTGTCGTACCAATATCAGTTAATGTGTTAAAATTGTATTAAAGTGAGTAAAGTAGAGTAATGTTATTGTATTAAATTAATTCAAGGAGTCATTTAAATCTGTTTAAGCTAATGTTAATGCTAAGTTACGATTTTAGGGTTTTAGTTACCGGCTACAGTTCTAGATACAGGTGCAAATTCTAGAAATCCTAGTTAGGGATTTAGTCCTAGTTATTGGTTGAAGTTTGGTTGCTGTCCTGATACTTAGACAAGCTTAAGTTATTTGAGATTGGTGCAAGCCTATTGGTACTGGGAACAGGCTTGAATTTGGTGCAGCCTAAGTATTGGAGAAGCCTAGGACGACGAGGAACCGTATCTAGCATTTCAGATAAGCTAACTAGATTTAAGTCGCGGTTATAGTTTTAGTTAAAATTTAATCTTCCTGTTTTTTTTTGTATTGCGTGTGATCACACATTTTGATTAATTTCCTTTTTAATATTGTTCACATATTCTTTTTCACTATTTTAATATATCGATAGCGTTGTCAAGCACGAGGCTCGACAATTTTGTAATTATCAATATTTGTTCATTAAAGAAGGGTCTAGTTGATATTTTTGTTTTATTTAGCTCACTTATCGTTATTTTCAGTTGTTGTGTAATTTAGTTAGAACCGTTAAATATTCAAAATTTATTTAATTATCTCCAGTGGGTGAAGTGGTGCCTGGAACATCAGGGGTTTCCGATTTTAACCGTACTAAATCGGTGGCGCACTCACTTTATTTTGGCACTTACCCTCTACGGCTGAGCTGGGCATAATTTGCCAGTAGAGAAACCACCACCGAACTCAGCTGGGGTCGAATTTCAATTAGTAAATTTATTTGATTTTCTGAATTTGATTTTGTGTTGTTTTAACTTCATTAAAATACGTGGCAAGGTTTTTCTCCCAAACTATAGCGAAAATGGAAGTGTCCATACGAGATGATAAAGAAAATAAAGTACGTGATTTATCGCATTAGATTGAATAATCAAAAGGTCGTACATAACAAACGACTAGCAGTATATGCCAATCCTAATGACATCGAACAGGTCAGACATGTTCGAAAGGAAGTAGATACCCGGGCCAAACTTTAAAGATTTAATGGCAAACTACGTACTCCGTTATTGTAGCGATTAGACACAATAATTTCGAGTTTCCAGCTTTCGTTTTTATTGCTCATTGCGTGGCCGAAGACCTTCGTATTGATAAAGGACTAGCATCCGTCTTTAGACGAGTAGACAAACTGCTTTAGCAACGACCATGTGTAAGCAACATGCTGCGTCTAGAGGATGGTCATGTATTCTTTTTATACTTGATTTCCAGGAAAGCATTTAAGAGCAAGCCTACTTATAAAAATATTTTGAAGAATTTGAAAGAGCTTGCTATCAGCTACAACATAAATAATTTGACTCTACCGAAGATAGGATGTGGTTTAAATAGATTGGACTAAAAATAGTGCCAACCAAAGCTAATGTTAATAAGGAAACAGTTTTTTAAAAGCATATTTTTTTACTGCAGGGTACTTCAAAAACATGATATTATAAACTTTTCGTCAAATGATACTTTAGAGCGTGATAATAAGTGGCCGTAAGCGATTTTAAGAGATCACAACTAATTTTAACCGATCACAAGTGATTGCAAGTAATATCGTAAGTGACTGCAAATAGTGCCAATGATTGTGAGTGATCACAAATTAATACAAGTAATTAAAACTGATTTCAAGCGATTAAAATTATTACAAGCAATTAAACTGATTTTAAGTGATCACAATTGATTGTACATGAGCACATGTAACCACAACTTATCACAATTGATTTTAAGTAATTACTAGCAATTTCAAATTATTCAAAATTATTGCACGTAATCATCATTGATTGCAATTAATCACAAGTAATAAACTGATTGCAAGTAATTTTAAGTCATCATAGGTGATTGCAAGTGATCATAGGTGCTTGCATGCTTTTGATATATTTTTGGGTCAAAATAATATTTCAGTTAGGAAAACTATGCTTTTCTTTTTCGGTCAATCCCAGAGGAACAAATTTGTCAATTTAAAAAATATAAATATACATTTAATTAACCGTACCTACGCTATATTGAGCTACTTACACAGAATAAATATTTTCGAGAAAAAAAGATCGAATTTAAAAGTGTTATACAAGAATAATTTATTGTTTCTTAGACCTTATTATTAACACATTACACTTTAACAATTTCTGAACATGTCACAAACTGGAATAATGTTGTATTCGGACTTAACGACTTTACTGAATTTTAATTGCAATCTCACGAATGAACACACAATAGTTAGGTATCATTTATTAATTGGTAATACTGTGACGCTCGGGGGAATGAGATGAGTCCTCATATTTTGGAATAGATTTAACTTTACCAAAGACACTTTTCACCCAGTGTGTTCTGATCGATAAGACTTTATTACTAGTTTTTTAAATTATTAAAGTTTAAATATTTTTGTCAATACTTTTTTAGAATTTTTAAAATTTAATTAGGCAATTTGGACTCTAATTTACCATTGCCAATATAGTACGCCAGTTAAACTTGGTTGTGTTTAGTCAATCAAATAAATTTTTAACTAAACTATGCGACAAAAAACAATATGAACAGAGCAGTGAATTGTATAAAAAATACCTTTGTAGGAATTTGGATCGATTATCAAATTATTTGCTTTTAAAATGTCTAATGAAATTTATTTTTAAAATAATACTTTTATTCTATAAATTATATAAAATTAAATAACTCAATAACCGATTAAATTACATGAATTAGAGAGGAGTAACTTTTTTTAGAACTTAAATTGTTTTTATTCTTTTGATTATAGTTTAGCAAAAAATTACTTTGACTTACTAAACACAACTAATTGTAACGGGCGTCATGTATTAACAGTGCTAAATTAGAGTCTAAAATGGAATTTTTATATTAGTTTCTAAATAGAAAGAGTACAAACATAAAAACTGGTATCTCGGGAACTAGTTCTATTTGTATAAAGCAAAAGAAACATCGGATTTGCAATTTACAGGAAAAATACACAAACAGATCATCTCATCCCATCACATTCTAACCATTCCTTTCAACACCGTATGTCAGCAATTTCTTGCTACGCTCACAGATTGCTCAAAATACCTTTATTAGCCAACGATTACAATAAAGAAAGAAACGTTCTCAGGCAACTAGCAGTTAACAATGGTTATCATCCTGGTTTAATTGACAAATTCATTTCAAAAATTAAATCTAAAATAAATAGAGATCATGCTTTCCCTCATAATATCAGTTCTAATCAAGACCAGTGCTCTTACAGATCTATCCCTTACTACGGTGACGTTTCGTTCAAAATTTCTAAGATTTTAACTACATCCATCCCGAATTTAAAAGCCTCCTTTAAATCTTCAAATACTATTTCTTCCATATTTGTCGATAATTAAGACAAGGTCGACAAGCTCTCAAAAAGTGGAATTTATAAATTAAACTGTGACTCGTGTCCAACCACCTACATCGGCCGTACCAACCGTAACTTAAAAACACGTATTAAAGAACATATAAAGAGACCATCTCAGTCTGGTTTTGGTTTCCACATTAAGTTTAATGAACATAACTTTTCACCAACGAAAAACAGCAAAATTCTACATAATATCCCTTTTAATAATTTCAAAAAAGCAGAACTTCTGGAGGACCTAGAAATTTCGAAGGAAATGAATAACAACCCGACCCATTGTCTCAATACGCAAATTCACCTGAACTGTAAATTCCGTCCTCTATTCAAATCCTTCTGGTCGACACTACCCCACCCTCACCGTGAGAACCCGGTACAAGAATAAGGTTCTCCAGCACTCCACTGTATCGTAAGAGGCGATTAATGGTGTCTTTCTCAATGTTCTTTGTTTACCACCTCCCCTAAACCTTCCTTTTTCACCCTTCCCCTGGTAAACCTAGTATGGATCTTGGATACCATCCCACTCTTCCTTCAGAGGCCCAGTATGGATCTGGGTTCCTGAACACACACAACCCCTCTTTTTCGTATGCAGCTTAGTGTGGTTCTAAGTTGCAGACCCTCAGTGTAAGTTTTATCTCTTCTCACCTTACCCAACAATAAGGACCAAGTATGGCTCTTGGTTCTTATTTTCTTTTAGCATTGCTTAGTATGGGTCTAAGTGACGCGCCCCTTCCAGTCTTTGTCTTATCCTTTTACCCTTCCTTAATAACCTTAATAACCCTTCCTTAATAACCGGAGGCCTATTATGGATATAGGTTTTCGGTCTAACAACCCTGCCAAGTCGACCAGAGGTTAACATATTTGTTTTTTCATTACACTTACGTTCACTTCATTTAAAATTAATCCTATTCTAAAATAAAAAAAAAAAAATTATAACTAAAAATTAAAAATTAGTTTCGAAAACTTTTTAATAAAAATTAAAATGAATCATTTTTTAAATTTATTCACATTTAACATTTATTATTACTTCTAAATCCCAAATATTATTTGTTGACTTCTTGTTTGTTTGAGAACTTTTCTTTCCATTTCAAATTACATTATTTTCAACCCTAAGTTAATATCTTTCCACACTTCTCATTTTCAAAAAACATTAGTATAAGCTTTTGGGGGTACGCGTGGCTACTCAAGGAGTCTTCTTGTCACAGCGATGGACGGGGGGGCGCCTGAACCATCGCTTAGTATGGGTCTAAGTCGTGGTAAAGGTGGCCTCAGGTTCGGTCGTTTCGATTCGAAAGAAAATGAAAAATTAATTAGTTATAACTTCACACAACCCAAACACAACTGGATTCCGCATCAGCGTCGGAGGAGCCGAGCACTAACTCAGTCTCAAGGTAACTTATACAAAACAGTTTCAATTCGATTACCACCTAAGAAATTATTCATTAATTAAAATGTAAAAAAAAATGTCAAAACTTTAAATTTAATTAATTTTACTTGTACTTAAAAGAACGTGTCCGGTTGAACAGTCACAACGCTTTTTTCAATTTCATCTTGTCATTAACGTACTTGCGCGGTAGCTGATCCGCCATGACACCTTCTCTGCCGAGCAGTTAACACGACATTCAGTTTTTTAAAAAAATTTAATTTTTATTTAAATAGTAATTCTAAGAATAATTTTCAAACAAATTGAATTTAATTGTTGTTTTGTCTAATCTTAATAAGTTTGTGATGTCTGTATTAATATCATCAAGTTTAATATATACTCAACCTGTTGGTTTAAGTCTGATTGACGTAAGTTTTTATATATACAATTTTATCTAGTATTTAACTTATGTAATTATTTAAGGAGGCTCTGAAGATGGTTTGTTAAAACCGAAAGCGCTTAGCCGATGATTAAAAACTATACACACTTAGTACGAATTTCTTTTCTTTCCTGTTATCTACAGTGTGTACTCCATAATTTGGTTACTATTCAATACCTTATTATTATCACGATTTATTTGGAAACAGATTGAAAGTTGCACACCTCTGCTAAGAATTGTTGTTAGTTTTTAATAAAAAATGTAACAAAAACATCTTCTAGAAAAATTAAATCGCCCTAAAAAACAAAAAAATAAAAACTTTTTTTATAATATATATATAGGCAGCTAGCAGCTGACTTCAATTTTCTAAAAGTCGGCTCCAATCACAAACTACTCGCCAGCTTATGCCTAATTTTTTTAAAACGTTAGTTTTTATTTTTTTTAATTCAAGATAAAAAATAAATAAAGTAAGGAAAAGAACTACCATCTAAAGGAAAAATCTGTGTGGCTCTTGGAAAAGTAAACAGTTTGGATGACTTTTATTTGTCAGATGTCTATATGTATGTAGTAAGCCAGATTAAATCCACCACATTATTGTTTAAAAATCGAAGATAAATTCATAGTTTTAGTACTTTCTTACTCCGTAGCTTTACAACATTTCATGGGTCCTGACTGACTGTACTATTTGCCTCCATATCGTACGTTCCATCCTTATGTCCCTATATATCGATGTCTGGGAGCATGATATTGAAACACTTATGGAGACTTTAACACAATTTATTCACAAAATTGTAACAAGATACACAGAACTCAGCTGGATAACATCTAAACTGATTTACAATAAGAATGAACTATTCGAATTATTTGAACTTCCCTTAACTGCCCATATATCCCCTTATATACCTACAACAAATGAACATTCTGGAATTTACTAGAAACATGATTTAAATAACTAGAGATTTCTAGAATAATCTAAAGACAGTCTTTCAAGTTAAGGTCCTTTCCTTATTCGGTTATCCCGTTACAATATTAAGTTTTTTTTCTATAGTATCATTTCATTTATTGCTTGGTCATCCCCGCGGCTTTTTTTTTCTTATGGTTTTGTTTGCTATGCCAGTTTTGCCCATCGGTCTACTGTCTACTGGTTCCTGTTTTATGTGTACTACCCATTTCAATTTCTGTGCTTTTGCCTGTTTTACAATGTCTGGGTGTTTGTAAATCTCTTTAAGTTCTGTGTTTCATCTTATCCAGTAATTACCTGTATCTTGGTCATGATTAAACCGTATATTTTTCTTAAAACTTTTCATTCGAAGCACCTTAGTATTTCCTTTTTAGTTTTTATCAGCGTTTAGGTTTCGCTTTCGTACAATCCTATCGACATTTTAATGGTTTTATATAATTTTAGTCTAGTTTTTTAGAAATGATTTTCGATTTAAAAATGTTAATCAAAGTGGATATACATTTGTTGCCTTCAATGGTTCTAGTTTTATTTTTTTTTGCATGTCGTTAAAATTTGTTAGTATTACCACCAGAGATTTGGAGCTTCTGAATCTTTTAAAGTTATATTCTCCCATAGATACATTTTGTCCTATTTTGTCTCGTTCACTGTAAAGTGCTCTGGCTACACACATATATTTAGTTTTATCTTCAATCCCATTTTATTGATCTGTTGTTCTAAATTAAGAAGTTGCTGCTTTATTGCGGCTAAATTATTTATGTCATCTGCAAATGTTCTTAACAGACGGGAACCATAAATCAAGAACATGTGCATTTTGATTTTCTCTTCCCTCCCTGGTTCATTAAAAATAATGTTGAACAGCAGCGGCGACATCGCGTCTTCTTGTTTTAGTCCGCTTGTAATTTGGAACACTTTTGTTGTTGATTTGTTTCTTTTAAACCTACATTGATAATCGCCGATGCTATCTTCTACGAATGGGACTATGTAATTACGCATGATATTTGTTAGTATTTTATACAATTCATGATATAGGTACTCCTTTTTAAGCCCCCAACATGGGTTTTAAGCCCAATCAGCCAAAAGTAAAATTTTTAGTCCGCCATATTAACTATTGAAAAACTAACAAAAAATTTAAAAACCCAAATACAAATGTTATCAAAATTCTGTATACTGATTTTGGAGTTATAAACAATATTTCTTATATCTACAACCTCTTTTTTTTAGTGGTTTAAAAATATCGGCATTTACCATACTAACAACATATGTTTTTTTCTAATAATAACAAAACTACCAATCAGATTGGATCATCTAGAACAACTCCTCTATGGAACAAAAAAAGTTCAATTAAATTGCTTAGGCCATAAAGTTATGTACAAACAAGAGGAGTACAGTAAAGAGGGATGGATGCGAGAGTTTGAGTAGCTGACCGTTACTAGGATTTTGGATCTCCCCTCTGGATCTGTACTACCCTTGTGTAATAGCCTACTTGTAGCACATCCCAGACAATGTTAACCTGAAAGAGTGCCTGGGGGTGCATTTTTATCTTACGGCTAATAATAACATCAACAAACCCAAGTGAAGGATTAAGGTACTGGTTTGATGTACTGAATAGCCACAGGTTGAGTTGGTCGTGAACGGTTCCCTGGGGCACCATGCGAAACCGTCTTTTAATTAGCGTTACCTGCTTATGCGGGGCTCTGACCAGGTGAACGATCTCTTCCCTAGCTACCCTTGAGCCTGATATGGATTTAACAGTAAAAACAGGAAAAATGCCAAATAGCAGGTTGCGAAGAAAAAATACCTGGAAGGAAAAGTCAAAATGTGAGCAACAAAGGCGGAAAAACTACGGCCAGAAGCTGTAGGGCAGGTTGCAATGGCAGAAGCCCAAAAACCACAAGCAGAAAGACAAGTGGGAAAGGGTAGGTGAAACCAAAGCCTACAGTCATAGGTAACTCAGAAGCAGAGAGACCATCACCTACAAGATACAACCAAGGGCGGATAAAACTAAATCTACCGAGAAAAAACTAGCAAAAAGGAATATTGAGAAAAGGTCTTTTAAAGATGCCTTAACAGCTGTAAGAATAACAGTAGTGGAAGCTGGACGCCTAGAGAGAACGCTAGATTCTACAAACTAAAGGCAGTAGAATCTACGATAGAAAAAACACTGAAGAAAATCCCAGAAGATAGACCTTAAATAAGGCTATACCAGGGCAAAATAAGGCCATGTTTTCTTCTGATTACGTCTACAGACGATGCAAAGGCATTATGGCTAAAGGATGTAGTTGCAAGTTTTAAAGCCTGGCAAGGCGCAAGCCTCCACGCTAAGAACGGATTAGACATTCCAAAGCCATGTAAACGTACCGTGCACATACTGGATAAAAAGGGGGGTAATGCTTGATGGTGACCGAATTCATAGAAGACTAAAGATCGGCAATCATAGGCTAATCACCAGGGTATGGACCGTCTTTTGAAAAAGACCAACAAAAAAGGAAAAGCTTTGGACGTTATCCATCACGGCGTTTAAAGCGTAGTATGTGCTCACCCACTTTGGGATAGGAAATATTAAATTACGTTTGAACGGGGAATGAGCGTCATGTGAAAAAAATATCGATACCCTAATTTGCAAACCTACTTACTCCTCCGGAGTAAATTTTACAGGAGAGACTTAAAACATCAAAATAAATTTTATTTAATTCAATGGGTTTTGTTTCACGCAGAGTTGTTTGATTTTCAAATGGCGATTTACACCAATACAGTTGGGAATCGTAGAGTTATTGGTATTTCAAAAAATAGAGCAAAAAATCTAGTTTCTGTCGGTATAAAAAGGTTATTTTCCTGAAAAAGTGGAGTTATTCGGTTTGCAAATTAGGGTATCGATATACAAGTTAAACTAATAGTTTTTTTATTAAAAGCGGTTAAAATCATTCAAAGGTACACAAAGTAAGAAACAAGAACTGCACAATTTAATAAATATTTATGTTAACTCGTTGTTTTTGATGTTTAAAATTATCTATTAAATATTTAATAAAATTTTGTTAATTAAATTTCAAATTATGTAGCATTTAACCTAAGTTAAAATATTTTTCTAAATTAGCTAAAATTATAACTTTAACTTATTTTAGGTATTCTAGTCGCTTTAAAGAAAGATTTAATAAGTATCTTTATCTATATCTATACACACCTGTATTACATATAATAAAACTGTAGAAATGAACATGTTTGTGCGCGCATCACATGAAAACTACTGATCCTATTCAAATGCGGTTTTCAAAGACGTATTTGTCTTCTTTTAACTTAACATCTGGTGTATAAAACTTTCTCCCCCCACCCCTTTAACGGGGTGAGGAAAGAAATTTTTATACAAAAATCAACACGCTACGCGAACGACGTCACGGGTACATCGAAATAGAACCCAAAAATATGGTTAGATTTTTTTGTCTGTCTGTATGTTTGTGCGCGCATCACATGAAAACTACTGATCCGATTCGAATGCGGTTTTCACAGATGTATTTGTCTTCTTTCAGCTTAACATCTGGTGTATAAAAATTTCTCTCCTATTCCTTAAATGGGGTGGGGTAAGAAATTTTTATACAACGATTACACGCCACGCGAACGACGTTGCGAGTACAACTAGTTTATAATATGTACTTTACAAGAAAAATACAGATAAATTAAATGTTATATATGTAATTACCATATTTTAAAATTAAAAAAAAGGGAATTTAGTTTAGTTAATATTTTACCAGAGCGACCACCAAAAATTAATTTTCATATCACATTGTTTCGACGTGTTGTGTCCAAAGTAGGTAACAGAAATAAAGGGGTCGTGATATTTGGGATCCAATGCAAATTCAATTTAAAAATAAATTAGACTACGTAAAACGAACACGTTACGGTTGTGTACCAGTAACTGAGATTGTAATTTATGATAATTAAAAAGTTGGCAAGAATTGTACTACAGGGATCTCGTTTGAAATATATTTTACAACCGCTGCTGAAGAGAAGAACTAATATATTTTTTTTTATGTAGAAAATGCGAGTTTGCTAACAGGGTTTAAAAAAATGTATTAGTGTTGGAAATATTCGTATTTGTGAAATTTAGTATATGCAGCATTCAGCATTCAACCAAAAATAAACTCAGAAACAGCTTGGCATTAAGTTAATTAGACATCAAATTGCTGTTAAAAGGGAAATAGCTTATTAAAGAAAGGTTGAAATATTAGGTATTTTAAAGTAATTAATTTGGGATTACACGTGTTTGGTATCATTATATTAATGGTCTAGAACTCACTTAAAGTTATTACTGTTTCTCAGTAATTGTACTAGCAGGTAAGAATATGTGCGATTTGTGTATTTATGGTACGTGATTTTATTTAATTTAGCATGAAAGGGCAATATGGGGTAATATGTACGGTCACATATTTTTAATAATATCAGTTTTAATACTTTTTAAGTGGTGAAGAGATACAAAAGAAAAAAAAAGAGTGTGCGTGTAACCTTTACGCGCGATTGAAGTAAAACTTATTTGACGTACGTATCATCATCGCAAAATAAATTCAAATTCAAAATATGTTTATTAACAAGTAGCTACGGGTTTTTGATTTTTTCGTTTATTATTATTATTTATTGATGAAAGAGTAAAATATTCTTAAGAATCAGCCATTTTATTCAAGTGACAACTATTTTGTTTTGTAATTTATCTAAAATTCATTAATTTCACTTTCACGTTTTAAAAAATTTTGACAGAAATTAACGGTTAGGTTAGGTTAGGTTAGCTAATCAAAAGTTTTGACGTACGTATCGCAAATTGTATCGCAAGGAAGTCAGTAGAAACATAAAGAACTGTGTGTATGAAAATCATGAGAAATCTGATAATTTCTTTCGTATTTTAAATGTTAACCGTCAATCAATTTCTAACAAAACTAATAGAATAGATCTAATCTTAAAGCAATATGAACCAGACATATTATGTCTATCCGAAACATGGTCCAATAATGACAATATCGGCTACATACAATTTAATAATTACTCTGTTACTGTTCAATAGAACTAATAAATTAGGTACATGGCGGTGTACTAATTTTGACAAAGTCTTACATAGAAATTAAGAAACACGATTTTTTGACTAATTTATCACTTGAATTAGATATTGAAATCTCCTGTATCTCTTTTAAAATACTTCAAACCACCTGTTGTGTATTAAATATTTATAGATCCCCATCTGGAAATTTTAATACATTTATAGATAGACTTTATAGTGCATTAATTTTCTGTACAAATAACTTTATATCTTTTATTCTTTGTGGAGATTTCAACATTGATTTTTTAAACGATTCACAGGAAAATAAAATGTATGCATATATAGAGTACTCACTCATTTTTATTCAATATTTTTTCATCACTTTCTTCATTAATAAATCCACTTTGTTTATTCATATTTAAAAAAACACTTTATACACAAATTTTAGGCGTAAAACTATTCACCAACAATGTTTTTTGGTTGACCAGCTGTCAATTTGACAGGTCAGCAAAATATGTGTATTATGTTGCCTACCATAATATACAATTACAGATTTAACTTTTATTTAATATAGTAGGCAGAATCGTGTTAGGTTTTTTGTATCAGGTTTTTTGCGTTACGTTAGAATATAACGTCACGTCCGTTAGAATTACTGAGTTACCCCTAGTCGCTCCTAAAGAAGTTTTACTTCAAAAACAAAGAGAGGTAATTGGGATAAACATGTCAATAAACATTGTCACTGAAGGGAAGACGGGATATAAATTAGCATCGAAAACATCATATGTGCCACAAACTACACTGAAAAGAAAAATTAAAGCTGACCCTGATGCCTTAAATCAAGGCTTAACCTTTTTCACGACAGGCCACTAAAAATTCCTATTTCAGTTACTCTTAGAACATGCGCAATAAAAAAACCAATATTAAGAAAAAATAAAATAGTTGTTTAATATAAACTTTATTACGTAATATTATAAACAAACAGAAAGGATCTCATGCTAAATATTAAAAGAAAATTGAACTTAAGTATTTATCTTCTTAAATCTAATTCTAGGGTAGTTGTTATAATCAATGGGATTTCTGCCATTTTTTGGCATATACTAATTTAATTATGTTAGGTGACAAATCCGATGTTGAGAGTAACAACAAGTCACAAATGTGTTGATCATATAAGGATGTATGTATTTTTTGCATAATTAAGGTCTGAAAAAACCTTTTCACATACATATCTTGAACCAAATCTACTTAAAAACTGTAACGCCAGGTACTTAAAAACTGTAACGCCAGGTCAGTTATTGCTGAAAATTTTGCTTTTGGCACCAATTTTCATAAATCTGCATAATATTCTGAAGAAATATTGTCCTTTCGAAGACAATTTATTGGCAAAAAGATATTTAATGTATCAAGATATTTCAGGTCAACGAGTTCCAACTGAATATTGGTAGGAGAACCAACTATTTCAGCCAAACTTATTATGAAAGGATTTATAAATATATACTGCACATTTTCTTTTTCTCTTTCAGAGTCTTGAAATTTCCTCTCGAAGGACTGTGATAAGTATCGAATTTTATATTGGGATTTAAAGTAATTAACAGTAGCAATACTGAGCTCCTCTTTCAGATGGTTTAGGGAGGGGTAAAGGTTAATATTTTCAGTAGCCAAATTTATTGAAAAGAGATTTATTTTTGCTTTAAATCTGATTATCAAATTAAACATAGTCGGAAGTGAACAACCTTTACCTTGTAAATTGAGATTCAAAATATTAAGGTAATTTGTAACGGCAACAAGAAATGCAAGAACACTTAACCAGAATGTATTCTTTTGTAAATCAATTTCTAATGGTAAAGCCTTTTCCTGCTCTTAAAATTTCAACATCTCCATATTCCCTGATTGCTTTTGTAAATAATATTCTAAATTGACGTCTATTTAAAGCTTTTGTACGTATGTTTTTTATGCAACGTACTACTGGATCCATAATATCATCCAACTCCATATCCTTTGCACACAAGGCATCCTGGTGAAATTCTGTAACAAAGCCACACAACCATTGTTTTTTCCAATCATTGTCAATGCACCATCGGTGCAAATAGATTTTTCAATTTGGTGCGTATTTCAAACTTACTTGCGTGGGACATTTAAAATTCTTTCCACAACGTGGCCCGCAGGCCTGTAGTTGAGCACTCTTGTCTTAAATGATCTTACTGTTCCCACACCTTCTGTAAAAGTTCCTCCATACCCAAAAAAGCTAACCTTTACAAGAAATAAAAAAAGAGAACTTTGTAATTATATGTTGGACATGGAAGGTAGTCTTAATGGGCTGACAACTAAAGATTTAAGGGTGTTGGCATACAGTTTAACATTTAAACATGAAAACCAACATATCTTTAACACTCTATGCTCCTCGTGGATAAGCGATGCCACAATAGACCAAAGACCAAGATCACCATCATTAGTATTTTCTGTTGTTAGTCCGCAATAAGTCATGCTAAACCAGATATCTTTACGCGTTACAAGAATGTGAAGAAAACTGCACTCATAACTTCTCTTCCATATAAAAATGATTTGGTAAAGTCAATAACTAGCAAAAGAGTGTTAAAAGAACATCAAAGACTAAAAAATTCAATCAACTAAGAAAAATAACAAAAAGGTGTCTGTTTATGTTTCATTAGAACCTAAAAGAAAAAAACATTCCTTGCTTCCATTGCAGTGGCAAATATTGTGATTTATTCAAAGGATGGGCCACTTGTTCGCATTGTGAAAACTGGGCACACTTTGGTTGTGACGAGATAGACGACAAGGACGACGAGGTTGTAGAGTAGCGGCGGGTAATATGAAACACACCGGCTAATATGGAATACCATATAATTGGCTTAACTTATGATGCCATCTACAAGGCGGTAGCAAAAATATGCTTATCGTAAGTGCAGATTTATACACAAACACGCGCGTAACTCTGTAATCGTTCGTTAAATAGTTATTCGTCAACACCTGTTTTTCAGTCATGCAGAATTTTTGTGGAGTTCCGTGAAAATTTAGTTTATTATCATTTAGTTGGTGATTTTTTATTCATATTCTCATCAGAGAGCAAGTAAGTACTGTAGATTAATATAAGATGTAGTTATTGCGGGTCTATACTCGTCTAGACATCTTTAAAAAATCCTAACCTCAACACAACTAAGTGCGGCTAATATGGAATACTATTCCATATTACCCGCAAAAGTTTGCCCCATAAAAGTGCCATCTAAAAATTAATTTCTATTGTTTCAGTCTTATTCGAGCACCAGGGTATCAATAATGCCTAAAACTACGGTCGTGGATAAAAAACGCAAAAAATGGAATGAAGAAAATATCGTCGGGTTACTGCAAGAACCAGATAAGTCACATATTCTACTTTCCGAGTTTTTGGCGCTTTAAACTTAAAAATGATATGAAAAATCAGTTTATAGGAATGGAGAACATTTTATTGCACATTACGTTGTTAATAAACTTCATTATTATGAACAAAGCTAAAGTGATAGAAAAAACTGGATATAATTTTTTTTTATAAACAAAAAACAACACTTATCTCATTTTGGTTGTCAAAATTCAGACATATAAAGTATTTGAGCTCACTCGGTCAATCCATCCTCTGGATCAGTATCTTCTTCTGCTGGTTCTGGAACTAAATCATTTGCGTCTTTTGATGTGGGCAATGATTTATAGTAGAAATGGAAGTCTTTGGGAATCACTTCACTTTTACAAAGCTTCAACAAGTCTGCTTTTTTCGAGATCGTAATAGGTCTGGGATTACTGTATGCTCTGATAGGTTTAAAGCTGCTCAAATTGGGAGGGCGGCCTTTACCTATAGTCTGGCCGTCGAAAAGATGGAATGATCACGAGACAAATGTACTCCTTATTTCAGCCCACAGTTTATATCATCTTTGGTATGAGTACAGTCTAAACTGTTCTTCGTTTACTGCAGTTTAGAAGGCGTTACATCGTAAGATTAAGCTGTTCAGATGCCCGTATTCACTGATCAAGAATCCTTGAATTCCATCTTTTCAGCGGCCGGGGTATAGTACACCAATTTCCATGTATTCTGATGTATGGTCGTATCGATATTGAATAACCCAGGGTTTACTTTTAAGGTACCTAAAACACTTTACTTTCAACCAGTTCATTTTTTCGCCAGAGGTGTTTTTAAGTTTGTTTTTCATTATTAGTTGTGATAATTTTTCTAGGTCAATAAAATCACCAAATTTTAATTCAACGACATTGTAGGGTTTTTTATTTGATCTAGATGTCCTAGCCATACGAAATATCGTCATCCAGTCGTGGATGGTGTAAACTGGTACATGTTTTTTCGCCTTTTCAATTGAGCTATGCATACTATCAACTTCCATGTAACTGTGACCACTTTCCAAAAATTTTTGCTCTATGACATTCACATTAGGGTTTATTTGAACTAGATAAAGCAAGAGTGCACTGATGTTTTGGTTGCGATTTTGTCTGCTGCAAGTATCTGAAAACAGGGATACTTCAGACACTGTTTCAGAGAGCTGCTCGATGTACTTATATAATCAGGTGCCGATTTCCAAACTTCCCCTTTTTCCATTTGTCTCAGTCCAACCGTAGCAAAATGCATCATTTGGTGGTGCCATTTGATAAATTGTAAGATTATAGGTGCACAGTTTTCTAGTGTAATACATAGGACTCACATCACTACTAGGAAGTTGTAGAACACCCTGTAGATCAAATGTGGAACATACAAAGGTCTTATCATCCAAAGCTCTCTCCTTATCCTTAATTTTGGCAACATAGCAATCTTGTTTTCTTGAAACGTGACTTTGATAATTATTCTCTAATTGTTCCCTTTTTTCTGATCTTTGCAAAGTTTTATACTGCATGCAAATCTGACACTAATCTTTCTTTGGAGCAAAGAATGAATAATTGTAATTTTTACAAAATATCCTTCTGTAAGTTATGAGTGAGACTGGCACTGAACCGTCTCTTTCACATTCTTGTTGGTACAGACAATGCATTTTTGTTATGCTCAACTTGGAATCTAGATATTGTCGCTTAGTAGATTTTCGGGTGTAGTGCGATTCCATAACTGGAAAACTCTCAATATGAGCTTTTACCTTTTACCATATTCTTCAGGTTTGGTTTTATTGTGAGGTTCCTTTTTGCCTCTTTTATTCTGACCGCAAAATAACCGTCCTTCTCCTTTGTTCTTGAAGGCATGTTCTATCACCTCCTTGCTTATGCAAAGTGTTTTAATAAAAAAACGTTTACATACTCTTACTCTTGAGTCACTTGAGTCGAGAAAAAAGCTTTTAGAGTCTTCCCTTGGCTTTTTCTTGCTGGTACGATTGGCTTTACGTCTTTCAGGAACCCTACTTTCAACATTGTTTAAAATAAAATCTTTCTTTCTGTTAAAATCACAGCTCCAATAATTTTTACCTATTGTTAATCTATTTTCTTCAGAAAACTTATCTGTACATTTAAAACGGCATTTTGAGCAATCAATGTGTTTTGGCGCCTTAGCTTCGATTTTTCTACGCTTAGCTAAATTTTTCTTCCACTATTTAGGTTCAGATTTCTTCCAACGGGTTCTCTTTTCCAAATGGTTTTCCATAACTTCCGGAATATTCGTTGTAATGTCGTCGTTATTCGCAGGTGCTGTATGCAGCTCCTCATCCGAGTTTTCTGACGTGGAACTGTCAGGAATATAATCTTTGTCCTTAACTGAGCAATCGGAATCCTCAAGCAAATCTCGTAATACACAAGCGAAGCGCTCTTGATTGCAACCTAGTTCGGATGACATTATTTTGTCTAAAGCACCATCAGTTGTCGAGGGACCAGCTATTTCATACTCTTTGAAATGTTCCGTGTCGGTTGACATTACGCATTCACTTCTTATACCAGAATCAGCTACCACATGCAGGGGAAAAGGCGAAGGGTCACATGTGATATTCTCTTGATATTCTCCTATTAAAAAAAAAACAATATAAAATAAAAGACATAACTCTTGTTGTCCAAAAACTAATTAAAATAACTAGAAGCAAGCATTTTTTAATCGCCTGTATTTTATCACAAACTTTCTTGAAAGTTTGTTGATGTTTATAGGGTCTCAATTAGATTTAGTTCATAGTGGGCACCTACCTGTATTATTATTTGGCGAAATAGGAATTTCATTAGCATCTAATTTCTCTAAATATGGATTAACACCCACCACCGTGAATTTTGGAGATGACTGGGTTTCATTATGAATCTTGTCACTGCCATCTACAATAAATAACGATAACACAATTCATTTGCTATTAAACTATCAATTATAAGAAAATACCTGTACAGTTTTCTTGGTTGAGAACCATTTTAACCATGGCTGCTCCTCTGGACATAGCTATGCACAATTTTTTCACTATTCGAACTAATAAAAATACGAGAAAACGGCAAAATAGCGCGAGAGTGTTCAACAAGTAAATGCTAAAATTTTGAGTCAAGTACATACACCTTTTACCGAAAAAACATAAACGCTACAGCAAAAATAAGTTAAATGCCAAATATCTAAATGAAACGGTAGTAATAATATTGCTTTGTAAAACATTATTACAGCGTAAACAAGATAAATGGCAGTTAGCTTGTTTTAACCGGGGAATATTCATATCGGTGGCAGAATTAAACAGCTTAAAGGAGATAAGTGCCTCATAACTTCTTTGTTGAATAATATAAAACAAAATGAGGTACCAAACAACATAAGTACACATATCTGTTTTGTGCTGGCTAAATTTTTGACCAAAATGGATTTATATTATTTTTGCAAACTTGTAACATTATTAATGCTTGTAAGAAATGTATCTCGTTCTCACAGTATGAGTAGGTGCAATTTTTAGACCAAGAGATGCACTTAACTGAGGAGATTAAAAAAGTGTAGTTATCTTGTTTTTGCAGTAACCCGACGATATGAGGAAAGCAGTGATAGCAGTCAGGTCTAAACAAATGGGTTATTTGAAGGCTTGTCAAACATATAATGTTCTTTGAGCTACACTTTTCAGGCTGTGCAGGCTGTGAAGTTGTGTGCCGTACCAAATTAGGCCGTAAGCCCGTTTTACCTGATTTTTTTGGAAAAAGAATTAGTTAAGCACTGTCTAGAGATGGAGAAATCATTCTTTGGCTTGACGCGTCACGATGTTTGTAATGTTGCTTTTCAATTAGCAAGAAAAAACAATATTCCTCATCTATTTTCATTACTAAGAAAATCAGCTGGCAAGGATTGGCTTCATCACTTCAGAATGAGGCATAAAAATGTTTTAAGTCTGAGAAGACCTACTGGAATTTCGTACGCTCGCGCCTTAGGAAAAGAAAATGTAGACACATTTTTTGACCTGTTAGAGACCCTAATGGAGACGCATAATTATTCGGCAAGCCAAGTTTATAACGTGGATGAAACTGGTTGAACCATTGTTCAAACAAGAAATCCAGAAGTTTTTTCTCTAAGGGGCAAATGGCAAGTTGGGTCAATGACGTCAGCCGAACGAGGTTCACTTATAACCTCAGTCCTTTTTTTGTACCCCCCCTTCTGATTTTTCCCAGAAAAAATGCAAGTGAACTTCTAAAGAAGGGTTCCCCGCCAGGAACCATTTTTTCCTTTCATTCGTCAGGCTGGATTCAGATGGATATCTTCACACAATGGTTCAAACATTTTCTAAAACATGTTACACCGAGTGCGAAAAATCCTATTCTACTGATTTTAGATAGTCACCATACTCACACTAAAAACTTAGACGTTATTTTGGATGCCAGAGAAAACCATGTGACTTTACTTTGCCTACCGCCACATACAACTCATAAGATGCAGCCATTAGATAAAACTGTTATGGGAGCATTAAAGACATATTACAGTGAGGAAGTAAGGCTATTTTTAAGAACAAATAATCGGCCTGTCAATCATTTTGATTTAAGCGAACTTTTTGGTAACGCGTATCTGAAAATCCAAAGTGGTGAAAGATGTGTTAACGGATTTCGTTAAACTGGATTGTTTCCAGTTAACCGGAACGTATTCACCGAAAAAGACTTTATTCAGGAGGCACAAAGAAATGAGGTCCAAGTACACTCAGAAGATGATGTGCTCCGGGAGAAACCTCAACCAGAAAACACGGCTCAAAATGCAACCATAGTTTTACCACAGGATATAATTCCTAAGCCAACTTTGAGGAAGAAAGAAGGCACGAGAGGTCGGAAAGCAGGTCAAGCCAAAGTTTTGACGTCGACCCCAAATAAAGAAGAGTTGGAGCAGTCAATAGAAATAGCGTCAGTTAAAGAAAGGGATAAAGTTAAAAGAAAAATAGAAATAACTAACAAAAACAAAGAGCATAAAAAATTTAAACTTGCAGATGCAGAGGTATCTGGACCAAGTGGCGTACCAAAAAAGAAATTTCAAAAAAAGGCAATAAAGAAATCAAAAGAAGGTAAATATTCATCAGAAGATTCCAACAGTTCTGCATCTTTACAGGACTCATCATCCAACGACGATGAAGAATTTCCTGTTTATGATCGTCCATCTGAAGAGGCTGAGTGTTTGTTTTGTTCGGGATTATATTCGGCTGATACAAGGGGAGAAATCTGGATTCAGTGCGCAAGATGTGAACTTTGGGCTCATGAGTTATGCGCCGACACGCCAAAGGATGTTTACATTTGTGATTTTTGTCGCTAAAGTTTCCCTATAAGCATATATTTTTTAGTTCATTTAGTGTTTCATATTACCCGACCATTTTTTTGTAATGTCAGAATGTACTTATTTTATTTAACCTTATATTTTTTTTTAATTCATAAAGTTTTAGAAATTCCAGACTTTTATTTGCTTCGATGGATAGTTATCACAATATTTAATGACTTTTCTAATGCACTGTACTGCACCTAAAAGAATTTATCACTTTAATAGAAAACAGTATTCCATATTACCCTCCGCTACTCTATAATAATGAATAATGGCGGCGAATAAGAAAGTCGTGTTGAGCTCTGTGAATATTGTAAAGGAAATGCGGAAAACAAAAGCGTAAAATGTAAAAATTGTAACGAATATTACCATAACGCTTGTGCTACACAAAATACTAAAAAAATGTTGTGACAAACCAGACTTACATGCTGATATTATTAAAGTTTCCACAAAAAACGTAAAGAAAAAACACATGTTGTTGTTGTTTCTTTATCGAGTAGACACGTTTATTTGGCTCCGCAAAAATTCTTTGTTTTCTATCAGTTAAATTAGTCAAACCAAATTAATTTTGTGATCATAGTGATCAGTAACGTTCAGTGGTGATAGTGAATTTGATAAAACAGGTAAAGTGCAATTGGTAAGGTCATAAACTTGCTTTTTCTAAATAACAACAATAGTTCATCGGCGACCTAGACTCTTATCTATAAGGCTCCTTTCATATTACACGATTTCGCTCGTGCGGGAAATAATCGCCCGGGCAATTTTTCTTGATCGACTGTTGAAGAGTACGAGACCTTTCACATTGCACGATTAGAACACGGGCACGTTTTGTAATCGTGTTGCAGCCGTCCAGTGCTACTAGAGCCGCACGGCTACCGTATCGCCCTCTAGCTCAGTGGCCTACGTGACCAAATGCACGCTTTCACACTAGACGGTCTTTAGTCGTACGGGAACTGTCCCCAGTATTGTTTCTACCGCGTTCAGTTTTGGTGGTTTGTTTGCAAATTATGGAAGGTGTTGACGCTGAAGTGTTAATATCCCTAGTTGAAGCAAAACCTGTGTTATGGGACAAAACTTTAGAAATTTATAAGGATAGAAATGCAACAAGGAAAGCCTGGAAAGAAGTATGTTTAGCACTCAATCCTGATTTCGAGAACAATGGCGATGGAGAAAAAAATGCATTTGGTAAGTACCTACTATACCTATTAACTTTCTATTAAGCAAAGTAAACTTACTTTTTGGACGTATGTATATTGTATTTTTTAATGTATATTGGTGTTGTATGTATTGTATACTTCACTTGATTTACTATCTACAGAGACACTTTTTATTTTTATTTCATTTATTTATTTATTTTCACATATATGACAAATTATACTTTAGACATTTGCCAGGATACACTTCCGACTTCTGTCAAAAAATATGAGGTAAGCACACTTCTGATATTGTTTGCTTCCAAGCCTCCTCGTGTAGTGCTTTCCCCTGATACATCTTCCAGGCCTGTGATCGTCGTTGTGTCCTCAACAAGATATCCGTCTCTGTCACGTAAGTAGTAATACAAAGCGGACATCACTATAGGTATAGGGAAAAACAATGTATATGAGAGACAGCCCAACGGATTTCGACGTATGACGTAAGAATCGCCGTCCAGCTGATATCGCCGCCAGCTGATAGCGCGGTCGTGTGGTTTTAGAAAAATGTTTTGGTATAAGCGGCTATGAGTATAGATATAGGGAAAACAGTGTGTAAGACTGATGAATCAACGTCGGGGGACTCCATCGTATAAATATGCACTTTTGATATAAGCGGTTGTAACTATAGAGATAGGGAAGGTCTATAAAAAAAAAACGTTGTCACCCCTGCCTAAACCGGAGGGCATCAACGCCCTGAACTGTGAGTCGGGGGGAATCCTCTTTTATCACGTGACCGCGTGATAATCTGGTTTTTGTTTTTAACGTATTTAATAAAAAATGGTTGATATAAATTATATTTTTGTATTGGGACGCCTGGGTGGGGGGAATCCTAGGATGTAACTCTTTTTACGTTTTGTTTTTCAAAAAAAATCGCCAACGCCCAAAAAATATTTCATATAATAAAATTAATCTTATTTTAAAATTACTGTATGAATAATCAGAAAGATTCCGGAAAGGGAAACCCAACAACTCTTTTTAAATTTATTAAAAATTAAGAAAAGTAAAAAGGAGGGAGGTAATAAACTTATTAATTTTTGAGTAAGACGCTTACTTATATATATATTTAATTTACAGAAAGATCTTTCCATATCTATAACAACACCATCACCATCACCATCACCACCACCACCACCACCAATTGGAACGCAGTGCTCCTTCTCTATTCTAATAATAATAATTAAAAAAGGTAAGAGAGAGAGAAAAAAACGTACATATTTTTTAAAATGAAAGCATCTATTGCAATAACGAAATCTGATAACTTGTTAAAATCTATTTGTAAATTAAGATCAATTTTGTTCGATCATTGTACAGTAAGAGATGAGCAAATTTGGTTAAAACGTTTAAAGAAACATATAAGAATTCCTAATAGAATTATTCTAAATAAAAATAGTAACTTACCTATAGGTACTATAAGAAAACTTCAATCCAACGTAGGTCATTTAAAATATTTTAAAACATTAATTTTAAATAGACATATTGGTGCTGGATTTACTACTGAACTTAAAAACAGGGTGAAATGGGTACATGTAGCATCATGTTTTAATTCTAGAATTAGAACATGTCTTATTGTTAATTTACATCATAAGGATGTAAAATATTTTTTGGAAGATTGTTCAATACTTTTTCAACGTAAAATTAAAAAAATTTTAAAGCAATTTTCAGTAATTAAATGTAATTCCACTTTTTGTAGAGAATTTATTAAAAACTCTGTAACTAATGATAAAATATTGGATTTAAAATATTTTAATACAAACAACAGTATAATAGATGTAACAACCAATTTAAAACGTTGGTTCATTGATAATGTAATTGATAAAATTTTAAATAAATTATCGGAATTTCAAGAAAGTGGCTCAGGGTTTGCTCTAAAAAAAAAAATTTCATTAGAAATTAATATTAATAAATTTGACATAGGTAACGGTTCATCTTATATTAAAATCCCAGATCAAATTCAAAAAAAGCGAGCTTGCATTAACATAAAAAATACCGATCAAGCTTGTTTTTACTGGGCGATTGTAAGTGCTCTTTATCCTGCAAAATCAAATAAAGAATTAACTTCTTCTTATCCATATTACAGCACAGTCTTAAAAACTGAAAACTTAGAAATTCCAATGACCGTACAACAAATTCCAAAATTTGAAAAATTAAACAATATATCAGTTAATGTTTACGCTCTGGAATTAATTAAAGCAAATGATAAAACACTTTACACAGTAGTACCAATCAGATTAACCAAAAATAAGCTAGAAACTCATGTAAATTTACTTTTAATACAAAATAAATATTTTCTAAAATTGGATGACTATGAGGCACCCCCTGCTGACAATACAGATGAGATAGATACACCCTTTGTTATATATGCAGATTTTGAATGTATTTTAGAAAATTTTAATGATAATAATGTAAAATTAAAAACTTTAAAATATCAAAAACATGTTGCGTACAGTGCTGCCTACTATATTAAATGTTCATATGATGATAGCCTATCATATTTTAAAAGTTACAGAGGTGAAGACTGTATGTCTTGGTTTGCAAACGAAATTTCATTGATGGTGAAAATGATTGAATCAAAATTTAAAAATATTATTCCGATAAAGGAAAGTGTTGACAAATGTACCAGCAAAATTTGTCACATTTGTGAAAAGCCGTTTTCCGAAAAAGACATTATCGTAAAAGACCATTCACATTTCTCGGGACATTTCAGAGGCTTCTCACACCAAGCCTGCAATCTAAATTTCAGAAAATTGTTTGTGATACCAGTAATTTTTCATAATTTAAGTGGATATGATACTCATTTTATAATTAGATCTTTAATCAATAAAGGTAGATTGTCCGTTCTTCCTGTTAATAAGGAACGCTATATTTCATTTACCTTGACTGACATTGACACTAATTTGAAATTTAGATTCATTGATTCGTTTAGATTTTTGGGTGCATCTTTGGATGAGTTATCAGGGACCATGAGTGTAGATGATTTCAAAATTTCCAAAAGAGAATTTCAGGATTTAAATGATGAAAAATTTAAATTGATAACTAAAAAGGGAGTATTTTGTTACGACTACATTAATTCTGTAGATATATTAAAAGAAACATTTTTACCTCCAATTGAATCATTCTATAATCGTTTAAATGATAAACATATTAGAGAAGAAGAGTACACTCATGCTCAAAATGTTTGGAAGACGTTTCATATTCAAAATTTAAGGTGAATACTCAGATATTTATCTTAAAACTGATGTTTTAATTTTGGCTGATGTTTTCGAAAAGTTTAGAAAAAATAGTCATGAAACATACGGCCTTGATCCTGCTTGGTTTTACACAATGCCAGGATATACGTAAAGTTGTATGTTAAAGTATACAAAATGTAAATTGGAATTATTAAAGGATGTAGATATAATAATGTTTATAGAAAGAGCAATTCGTGGAGGAATATCAGTTTGCAGTAGCAGATATTCCCAGGCTAATAATAAATACATACCTGAATTTGACGCGTCACAACCATCTAAATACTTAATGTACTTTGATGTAAATAATTTATATGGTTGGGCAATGTGCGAAAATCCGGAATGGCCCGTTCTGGTGCGACCGATCTGGCGCGACCGATTTGGCGCGGCCGTACTGGCGCAGGTCCGTTGGGGCGCAGACCGCTTCGGGCGCAAGGCCTATCTGGCGCAGGTACGTTCTGGCGCGAGTACTGTATGGCGCACATAATTTAAAACATAAGTTAGATGCAAGGCACTTGAATTTCTTTTATTTTTGGAAAGTGTTAATTTAATAAAGTTAAAAATACTAAAACGTCAACAAACAAAACCATTTAAAAATCGGAACATTCAATACATTTTAAAAACCTGATCTGATACATTTAAGTTAGAAAAAAAATGCATATGAAGAAGTTAAAATGCCAACAGAAATAATTATTGCCAATATTGAAAATGGCATAAGTGAAATAAGTAAACTAGATTATAGAAATTTAATAAGATATTTTTTTTACAATATCACAAATCAAACTTAAAAAATAAAAATAAAACTAATAATCATGATTTAGGCATCCATATTATAATTATAAGATAATCCTCTTAAATATTCTATTAACCCTATATTATTGAAATTCTCTACAATATTCTTAATTCTTTTATCACATTCAACGTATTTTCTCAGTTTTTTAGAGGGTGCGTGTCCCGCTATTAATTATTCAATATACATATCTATTGAGACGTGCACCTTCTTCAGTAGATCAATAAATGACCAAATTGATGGATGATCCATCAATAACGCCGTTTGAAGCCTCCTATGAGAAGCTTCAGCAAAATTGTTGGTTCTGTGAATGTCGTTGGTAACCCTTCCATAAACAGACCATAAAGTTGGTGGAAACATAGGTGGTCTTCGCCAACCTCCTCGTCTGTTTAAAAACAATTCTGACTAAAGTTTTTTTGTTCTAGCGCCTCATCGAGATTTTCGATAGGTACAAAGGCCAACGAAGTTATCATTTTTGCCATGTTGGCAACATCTGGGTCGTTCTGGTATCTATCCAAAAGATTTAGTTCAGCAAGATGTTTTTTAAAATTCTTAACCAAGTGAACAAAAAAACAGCCTTGCATTTGAACGTCTTGAAATTATTTTTGGAAAGCATTTATTGCAGCCAATTTAAAATCACAAGAAACTCGCTGTGGATTTAAGCGTACTTCTAGTTCAAACAACATATCCAAGAGACGTCTGTATGTTCCACTTTGATTATTTGGCAGTAAGGCATATATTATTGGATGAACCCCACCTAATTTTTCTACTAGAATGACGTACACTTAGTAGAATAGTGGAGGAGTAGAACGAAAGGTTCCATCGATGAACCACTGTCTAGATTCACGTAAAATCTAGAAAAATAATAACACATAACAATATATTATGTCATAGATACAAAAATAATTGATACAAAATTTTCATGACCTATACTCCTATACTACTATTGAATGCAGGAAAAACGGTCCCGCGGAAAAAAACACCAGAAAAAAGTAGGCCCACGGTAAAAAATAAAATCAAAACTTGAAGCGTACTGCTACGGTCGCAATGAATTTCATCTGAATTATTTTATGGCACCATGAAACTCGTCCGTTTAGGTACAAGGGATAAAAATACATAATGAATTTCATCCGATACCACAATGAATTTCATCCGATTTTATATTTACACATTTGACACTGGAATTTATATTGGAGTATACAAAAAAATATGTTTACCGAGTTTGCCGTAAATTTTTTTTTAATTTATTGTACTAAAAATTTGGTATTATTGCTATAATTGTATTCTTAATTCATTCATTTATTTGAGATATATAAAATTGGGAATTTCATAATTCCTTTTATACAGTAATAAGGAATTAGGAAAAACCAATGGAATATATATTCAAAAAGGGTAGGTAGTTAGATTAGATTTTGGGAATTCCAGAAAAATTTTGTATTAAATGATGGTACTAAATGTTTGATTATAGGAGTGGGGTAGTTTTGTTATTATAATCCTATAATTGGTTCTAAAACGGCATTAAGAGAGCAGACGGTAAATCATTTGAAAACTGTTGTTCAAAGTATATTGTGTGTGTATAACGCTATTTCGTAAAAATGAACCGATTGGAAAAAATATTAAGTACACGTGGTAAAGTGATGCTTTTACTGAACGATTTTAAATTTCAACATAAATTAATGAATGGTTATGGAGGGTAGCTCCATATGAATGTTGAAGATAAATGGGTTTGTTCAAATAGTGAATGTAGCGCACAGTTCTTTACCAGAGGAGAATATCATGTCGTCAGAATTAAAACTTTGGAACACAACCACGAAACAGATATTCAAAAAATTCAGCGACAAAAATTAACCTCATCGTGTAAACGAAAAGCATGCTAAGAAGTGTCAGAAAGACCGTCAAAAATAATAAGAACTGAAATTATGAAATCTGTCGAAGATGAAAATTTAACAGTAAATGATATAAAGCGAATAAGGGGAAATATTTACCATGCGAGAAGAAAACTGCAACCAGCGTTACCTAAGAATATTATAGAAATTCAAGAATGTATTAATAGGACCAACATTAAAACACATAGAGAAGGAAATTTTGTTATTGGTAACGATTTACAATCAAAAATTGTTATATTTTCTTGCAAAACGAATTTAAACTTTTTATGCCGATTGAATAAAATTTATATGGATGGTACATTCGCCTATTGCTGCAAGCATTTTTACCAATTATATACCACTTACGGCTTGGAAAATGGAATTTACATCCCCTTGGTGTTTTGTCTTCTACCCGATAAAACACAGGACACTTATAAGAACTTACTGAAATTAATTGTGGAGACTATAAATAATGAATTTAACGTGCTTTTTAAACCTAGTTCAATATATATTTATTTTGAACGGGCTATGCTAAACGCTATAAAAAGCGTGTGGTCAGAATCAACAATTCGAGGATGCCGCTTTCATTTGCATCAGAGCTGGTATAGAAAAATAAATGAACTAGGTCTGTCTGTGGAATATAAAGATACAAATTCTGTGACAGGTATGTTTTTTCACTCACAACTTACGATTTTAATAAAACATATATTTTTTACTTCAATAGGGCAGTGGTTACGCAATCTATTTGGAATTTCCTTTCTGCATCCTACTGAAGTTTGGGACTGTTTTATAAATGATTTTTGTAGAAACACACCAGACAACAAAAATATAGACCATTTAATAAAATATCTATTTGATACATACACTGGTATATCTGCAATGTTTCCTCCTGCGATTTAGGCTGAAATATCTGCATCTGGTCAAAACACTACAAACAATTGCGAGTCATTTCATTCGCATTTTAAAAATTGTTTTTACCACCCTCATCCTTCGATATTTATATTTTTAGATGGTTTAAAAAAATTCAAGTGGACACCTACATAAAAATTCAAAGTGTCAACATAATGTCCAACTGTTAGATCAGACACTTTAAAAATTTGTCTATATATACAAAATCAAATAGATACCTATGTATACTTCAGGTAAAAAATCAAGGTTGGAATATGTCCAAAGTTTAGCGAATAGGTATAAAATTTAGAATAAAAATAGGATGTAGAATGTAAGATTTAAAAATATATTTTTTCCAAATAAGTACTTTTATTATTTTCATTTAATTTTTAACAAAAGTTTTGGTTTATGGTCTAGAAATTATAGATTTAACATTTTTATCAAATGTCTATCTCCCTTTTTACCATTAAATTTCGGATGAAATTCATTGCAATGTAATAACTATAGGCGGACGAAAATCATGGCCATAAATAAGAAGATTATTTTCCTTAACTCTAAGGATTAACATAAACGGACGAAAATCATTGCGTTCGGATGAAATTCAATACGCCGACTGCTACTTAATGTGATGTACAAAATAAATAATTAAACCATCAAAATCTTTATAAAAATGTTCCCTAATAATCAGGGTTGTTATTTAAAACACAATTTTCAGACTGTATTTAAATATATTATAAATACATCGTATAATAAACCAAAAATATTATCAAAATAAAAATGACAAATTTGGTTTTTCCAGATCATTTTGAGAGAGATTTATGATTTATGATTCCGAGTAATTGGACACCTTATTATAATTATTCTAACATTGTGCACAGGAATACATATACCAGATTCGGAACTTCCCACTTATGGGTAAAGAGATTAAGTAAGGGTGAATTTGTTAATTCTAGTTGGTCATTTAAAAGCATTTTAGAATGTTTATATTTATTAACCTCCAGAGATTCTAAGAGGTTCAGTTTATGGCCTTTCGGTTGTATATGTAAAATATCAGGTTTATCATTAAAAATAGGTTTTTCTTCTATTAAATGTTTGGCATAGTTTGAATTATCACGATTATTATTATTTAACCAGTAATGATATATAAACTCTCGAAACATGTTTTAATAAAATACAATTTTTGACTGAAATATAAATAATGTATTGGCTAATGTGCGAAATATAAATAAAAATATTAATGTGCGCCATAAAGTTCTCGCGCCAGAACGTACCTGCGCCAGATAGGCCTTGCGCCCGAAGCGGTCTGCGCCCCAACGGACCTGCGCCAGAACGGCCGCGCCAAATCGGTCGCGCCAGATCGGTCGCGCCAGAACGTCCTAGACCGGCGAAAATCTACCTTATGGAGGATTTCAATGGATTAACGATGATGAAGTGAACAATTTTGATGTTACTAAAATCGCAGACGATGCTGATGAGGGATATATCTTACAAGTGGACTTGGAGTATCCTCAACATCTTCATAATATGCATAAGGATTTTCCGTTCGCTGCCGAACACCGTATACCTCTAGGTTCAAAATTACCCAAATTAATGACAACTCTTTACAATAAAAAAGATTACATTCTTCATTATCGTAATTTAAAGCAAGCAATTGAACATGGTTTAATTGTAAAAAAGATACATAAAATACTTAAATTTAAACAGTCTGCTTGGTTGCGGCCCTATATTGAATTAAATACTAGACTAAGAACAGCAGCCTCAACACCTTTTCTCAAAAATTTATATAAACTTATGAATAATGCTGTATTTGGTAAGACAATGCAAAACGTAAGAAAACACAGAATCGTTAAACTAGTTAATAAATGGGAAGGACGTTACGGTGCTAAAAATTTAATTGCAAGCCATCGCTTTCATAGTCATACAATTTTCGACGATGATCTAGTAGCCATTGAACTACGAAAGACAGAATTAATTTTCAATAAACCATTGTATTTAGGTATGGTTATTTTAGATATTTCAAAAATCTGCACATATGATTTTCATTATAATTTTATGCTACCTCTTCTAGGGGTGAATAAATGTCAAATTTTGTATATGGATACTGATGGGTTTTTTTACGAGTTGCGCTGTAACGATGTATACGAAGAAGTAATAAAATCAAATTTATCAAAATTGGACACATCTGATTATTCCCAAACAACAACTATGACATACGTTTGGTGAATAAAAAAGTATTGGGATTAATGAAGGATGAAGTAAACGGTAGAATAATTACACATTTTGTAGGTCTTCGTTCTAAAATGTACAGTTACAAGGTTCATGGGGGAAAAGTTTAAAAAAAATCCAAGGGGGTCAAGAATAATATCGTTAGAAATAAAATAACATTTGAGGATTACGTAGCGTGCCTTAAAGATTATAAAGAGCCATCAAGAACTCAACGATGTATTAAGTCCTACGCTCATAATGTATATAGTATTGAGCAGACAAAAGTCGCACTTAGTCCTTTTGACGACAAGCGTTATTTAATTCCAAATTCATTTGAAACACTTCCATGGTGTCATTATACAATTTGTTGAATATTATTTTTTTTTTGTTTTAGATGCATTCTTTGCATGAACTTAGTATTAAAGCAGTATGTCACTCTATATCTAATGTATCCAGATTTCTTATCGATTCCTCATTACCATGGAAGTTAACACTAGAAATTTTAAACAATTTTGCAAAATACAAATGGAAATATATCAACTTTTTAGCCGCACAAGACGATTCACGATTTCTGAGATGTTTAGAGTTTATACATTGCAGCAAACACATACCCTCATATTTACGAAACACAGTTCTTGCTACTTCTGATTGGAGTCATATTTTTGAAGAATATCGATATTGCTTATGGGTAAATTACTATAGAATTGGCCAGTATAACCTTGTAGTTTGCCATAATTGTTATAAATCCTTTAAAATTAATCATGAGATTTTAAATAAAAGTTTGTATACAATTAATGATCACTATCATAAGATTATTTACAGCAAAAAAATTATTTCTGATCTTTATCAAAACCCAGATTTTTGGTGTCAAAGTTGTTTTTCAGAAGTATTATTTGAGTTAAATGATGAAATAAATAAGCTGTCATCACAAGCTACACAGTCATGAACATAGACAATTACGCTTTCGTAGTGTTGATGAATATGATAGTGATATTGATTAATTTTAACTAAAAATTATGTCTCTCTCTCTTTCTTAATTTTGAATATATTTTTTAAACGTATTTATAATAATAAGTAATTTTATTTTTTTTCTGTATTGTTTATTAGGAATACCTGTTTGAAACAAAATAAATACTAACAACTATTTTTAATATTAATAATAATAATAATAATAGCTTTTAAATTTTATAAAAATAAAAAATAAAACAGTTTTCTTATTTTATTTATGGTTTTTATTTATATAACTCATTTAGCACTTACCTATTAATCATAACATAAAATGTTTAGTTATTGAAACTTAAAATAAAAAAACACTCAATTTTTAAAAAATATATATATATTTATTTTGGTAATATAGTATAAAATAGTCCGGGTTCCCACGTGGTAAAAAAGGCATAAAGAATAACCGGCTGAAACTTTCAGAATCGCTTAATTGCACTTAGACCTACAAACTTCCTTAGCAACAATATCGATGGATGGGGCGTTTTTTCTTCAGCAGTGGTCAAACATGTCGAAAGTTATAACTCTCCCCAAAATGATGGATTACCGAGTTATTTTTTGTGAATCAACAGTTTTTTATTATTTTATGTGACCTACAAAAGAAGAGGGCGTTAACTGGTTATTTGTTAAGTCGTTGGCAGTCGTAACTATTACATGTTAAGCGCGTAGGCCCCGCCAAACGCCCTCCTCTTTTTGTAGGTCACGTGTTTTATTATGTAGTAATAATAAAAAACTGTTGATTCACAAAAAATAAATCGGTTATCCATCACTCCGGGGAGGGTTATATCTTTCGACATGTTTGACCGCTGCTGAAGAAAAAACGCCCCATCCATCGATATTGTTGCTATGGAAGTTTGTAGGTCTAAGTGCAATTAAGCGATTCTGAAAGTTTCAGCCGGTTATTCTTTATGCCTTTTTTACCACGTGGGAACCCGGACTAAAAACAGCCAATTATACAATGTAAGGATATTATAATATGCACACATAAACTTTCCAGTGGCGTGGTGTTGACAATTAAAATAAGCAGGTTCAAATTTTTCCGTTAAACAGGTTGATTTATCATAAGTTGCAACATCATAAATTAATAGATGGAGTCCAAGTTCTTCACATTTTGCTTTTAAAAAATCAAATTTCTGATTTCCTCGTACGTAAATCAAATCAGCAGAACTTAGTAAATGTTTCACTAAAATGGTGTCGATACTCGAATATTCTATGTATCCAGAGTCGTATCGTATTCCATGTATAAATTTTTCCAAATATCGCGTGGTTTTCTTGTCTTTAGCAGTCAACTCGTAGAATGGTTTAGGAGGTTTAAATAAAAAATTCGATTTTAAAGACCAATCTGAATAGCGAATTCTTTTGGATAAAAAACTTCATCGATTATAAATCCTTGGATGTCGACTACTGCAATTCTCATGATGACGATGATGATGAAACTTCTTTGAAAGCTGAGCAAATACTAAATAGTAAGCAGTTTATATTATATTTTTAAGTACTTCCGTTAGGGGATAATGCTCCAATAAACAATCGTGAATTATGATACAATATGCTTTAGTATTTTTGGGAAATCCCTCATTAGCATCAATTTCTAGTCGTACATCAACAGTTGATGATTTCATCGATTCTTCTTGCTTAGAATAGTCGATAACAAACAAAGCACGATTCCGAAATGCTAGAAAATCCATTAATGGTCGTTTCATTGATACTCTGTTGTAACTGGAATTGAATTCGCTGTAGTTGTAATGAGCTAGCGCAAAGTCGCCTTTGCCAAAATCAAGTTGCTTCCTTTCATTTGGAAAATATTCACCATTCAATGCGGGTCTGAGACCTTGTAGATTTACGTGATCAAATAAAGAAGGATCTGCAATTTTCAGATTTCTCCTATTAGTTTGGAAAAATACAATAACATATCGAGGTTTCTCTATTGCAGACGTTGTTTTAACAGCCCAAATTTCTTGTTTTGCTCCTGTGGTCAAAGATGGTAGCTCATGTAGTTCCCATTTTTTAAACGGAATTACGATTGGACGATCGCTTTGAATTGATCGCATCAATTGTTCTTTAACAAAATCATTTGGATAAATATGTTTAACTTTCAGTTCCATCGAATGAATCATAATCTGTACGGTTGTAACAGTAGGTACGTTACCGGTACCTCGTTTCTCTGTTACAATAACGCTATCGAGATCATTACGAGCTCGAACGAATCGAATCGTTTGTCGTCCACAAGTTACCATTGGGTAATCATTGAAAATGTTGAAGATGTGTTTAAGCGGCATCAGTAAACTAAATGATTTATTATCAGGATTGAGAATGGGACTTACAGGATAATTCCAACCAGCAATGACGAGGTGACGAGAATCTTCTTCATTGTAACATGTTAAAGCTCTTACAGTGCTAACAATTCCAGGATCTCGAACTGTTTCTATCTCTCTTGCACTTTCGCTATACGTACACGAGTCGAATAGAAATGCTCCAAAGTTTGGTGTCAAACTAACATCGCCATCACCAGTTACATCCAATTTTCCTTTAATAGCCAACAACGTATCATGCATTGCAAAGAATGAGTCCACCTGATTTACAGTAAAATCTACAATGTCGCTGCAGCTAAACGATTTGATGAATGATGTGTAAGATCGGTATTCGGATTTTCTAATCGATTCATCCTGAGTCGGTTCTCGATAGAGATCAAACATTGGATCTTGAATTGTTCGTATACGATTCATTATTATTATTGTTAATAACTTTGAAACCAAGAGCTTTCAAAAATAAGTAAGTAATAGTAAGTTGTCGTCACTGTCGTCCTACTGAACACTTTAACGACTTGTTCAATACTGCAGGCTTCTGAAAATATGAAGGCGCTATATAGTTGAAAATTAATCCCATTCTTTCAACTCCAAACCCAATATGCTTCTTTCACCTTGAAAATTTACAGGCCTTGAATTTTGATCCAATGCCAGTATAGTAATATTTGTAATCTCAGGTATATCAATCACCGGCAAATACGTGATATTTTTCAGAATTTCGTCAATAGCGTAACCGGGGTCTACGGATATACCAAACTCGTGGATAGTGTGAGTAGGTCTGTTGTTGTAGAAGGCTCCGGTGGTAATGTTTGTTTCGAAACGAATCGTTCGTACTTTAACAATTTTCACAGGTAGATCGGAACTATGTCTTACGTTCGGTTCCAGAATCCTCTTTGAGAAACCCAACATTCTGCCTATACTATCTTCATGCTCGAAATTTATTGCATGTTGACTACTGAATATTTCACACTTGAGTGTATTATTGTTGGGCTTTAATGAAAAAACGTCTTCAATCTTTGCATTTGGTGGTATATTTATTAAATTTTGAATCGTCTCTTCAATATCGGAAATTTCATAGCAACCAGTATTTAAGGTTATTTTCTGCAATTTAGTTTTATTGTTATTTTCGTAATAGTAAAAAGCATTACTGCCAATCTCTTCATTCGGTATACTGTTGTACGAAAAGAAAAACAGAAATGCCAACTTGTATTGTTTCTTTGGGTCTAAACTCAACGGAACCGGAGGAATCCAATCAAATTGATAATCACGACTCTCTAGCGTCAACAACATAACTGTTGGAGGTTGAACAAAGAAATAAAATTGCATATCTTTAACATTTATTTAAATAATTTTTTACAAGCTCATTACATTTTTCTAAACCTAGTTTACATATATGACAATTTCCTTGTGATTGCGCAGGTCCGTCAACATGGGTGGTCCATTCAGGACGATTATGATGAACAAAGCAGGGCAGGCAGGTTCGCAATTCAAAATCCAATCTATATTCAAGCGGCAACTTGCACCACACTTTTAATAATTCACAAGGTTTTGCGTACCTTTTCAAATAACATATGGAAAAGCAAGCCAATTCCTGTTCAGTAAAGTCAATCAGTTTCTTTTCACGATTAATGTACGCCAAAACTGCCTCCATCGTATAGAAATTCTAAACAAAGATGGTTGCAATTGATTTGATTAAAAGTCTGGTAAGGATCGTGGTTGTAAACAATTTTTGTTGCAGGTCCCAGATACTGTACAAGTTCTTTCGGCGGTTTCAACTTGCCAAATGAATCGAAATATTCAACGTTATTGTTAATCTTCCGATACGCCACCCAATGAGTTCCATGATTTTTGCTTTCATCCAAATTTAGGATTGCGCATTCGCGTTAAACAGGACCGGTTTTAGGCAATGTGTCTCGCATAAATACACCTCTAAAATTTGGGATTTTTAGACGTTTAGCATATCGTTTTAGTTCATAATCATACAATCCTCGATTGGGTAGCTGAATTAGTTTTTTTGTTTCTTTAGAAAGAGGCCAAAGCCTCCTCTGGCATTTTTTCGTAAATATAGTCCTTTACCGAGAGATTCCATAGCTTTGTTATGTCGATGTTCTTTTTTCCCCCATTATTTTGAACAGCTACCCTGGCTGCTTTAAGCGCAATACTGACTGCTCGTTTTAATGTAGCCGAAGGACCAGCTTTTTTTATATCTCTTTGTATTTTACTTATAATATTGCGTTTAAACGATTTGGGTTTGCTAACACCCATGCCAAGTTTACGTTCAGCTTTCATTGCGGTGGTAGTTAACCAAGCTGCAGCTTTTTGACCAACTGAAGCGTCCTTGGACTTTACTATTTCCCACGCTTTATTCTCCAGAATCTCGTCTGCTTTATGTCTTTCCGCTAAATCTTTATGTTTAGAATATGCAATGTCGTGTTCTCTGGCTGCGTCGTCAAGCAGGTTAACCCCCGTATCTCCACGTGCAAGTCTTTTATGTAATTTGGTGCCTGGTCCCAAAAAGTTGTAACTAGGATAATGTAACTCAAACGGTAGATTATTGATAAGGCTGTTGAGCACACCTTTACCTTCAAACACCAACATGAGAAATGAAATGATTTAAAAATTACTACTCTACTTATACATTGAAACATTAAAAAACATGTTAAACAATGAAAATCATTCAACAAGATCAGACGCTTCCGATTGAAAATTTAGATGAAGGAAACGATCGAATCGCTGCCAGTAAACATGGACCATTGCTACCAAATTCGTTTCGGGCGCTAATCTGTGGACCCAGTGGGCGTGGCAAAACGAACGTTATGTTATCGTTACTGTTTCATTCACATGGCGCGAATTTTAAAAATGTTTACGTTTATTCAAAGTCATTATATCAGCCCAAGTATAAATTGTTGGAAGAAGTGCTGTCGAAAGTTAAAGGAGTGGGATATTTTCCGTTTAAAGAAAATGATGAAATAATTAGCCCAAATGATACAAAGCCAAATTCAATTTTTATTTTTGATGACGTCATATGTGAGAACCAGCAAAAGATTCGAGAATACTACAGCATGGGCCGACATCGGGATATAGATAGCGCATTTCTTTCACAAACCTACTCGAAATGCTGTAAACAAATTTGTAGAGATAACAGTAACCTAATTGTACTTTTTAAACAAGATGCTATCAATTTGAAACATGTCTTTGATGAACACGTGTCACCGGATATAAGTTTTGAAGAATTCAAACAGTTGTGTTGGAAATGTTGGCAAGAAAAGTATGGGACAATGGTTATTGCGAAAGACTTTGATTTAAACAATGGTCGATATCGAATCGGTTTCGATAAATACATAACATTGTTACATTACAGCCATTATTCGACAACATGTCAGACAATCCAGTTGACGTAGCCGTTCATAAGAGAAAAATTGCTGAACTTGCTCGATCGATTCGAAAAAAATATAAAGCGTTACAATTGGGTAGAGTTGAAACGGATGAGACACTAAATAAATTGTTTAAACCTGTCACGGAACCTCTACACAAAATTGTAAAATCTTCTCTAAACAAAACAGTGATCTCTCATCCTCAACCAGCCAACGAGCTAGAGCCTAAAAAAGAACCATCTAAACAAAAAGAGGAATCACCTAAACAAAAAGAGCAATTGAGTATACCTGAGTTTGTAAAACTCGAAGATGTTGCCGAAACTACTAGTGATGATAATGATATGAGGTATTCTATGAAGACGATAAACAGGCTGTTAAAGATCTAGACATTTCAGAAGATGTTATTAAGCAATACTTAGATCAGTATCCCCCAATGGCTTATCCATATATTCTAGATCATTGGACACAAAAAGATAATATAGATACGGTTTATGGTCCTACTTACGATGGTGATACATCTAAATGGTTTCTGGGTGGCAAACAAATCGACTTTGATAAAAAGCATCGATTTATTACAGAAGGCAAACAGATAAGAGGTACACCGGGTCTATATGAATTAATTTTTAATGATGAACCTAAAAATTTCAATGATGATGATTTAAAGCGTTATGGAACAATACTAGAATTAACAAATCCTCATAAAAACATTAAAGGACACCTTAAAGGAACAAACCGATTTAAATACACATATATCATAAAACCTCTGGCTATCTCTCACTTGCGAAAAGCTTCGGGCTCTGGGATGCAAATGGTTTACAACGATAATAAAATTGACCTTCAATATTGGGATGATCCAAACGAACTTGTTGACAGGCTTCAGCTTTTAATAGCATCAAAAGAAGCAGGAAATACTGATACGAATGATAATGAAATTGTTGCAATTATTGAGGAATTAAAAGAAGCACGCATTATTGCTTACACATCATTACCACAATGAGTGTCGACAAATTCGGACGTACCAAAAAAATCGTTGGAGATAAAAAATTGTTTATACCGAAACCAGCATTAGCACATACTTTAAGTGGAGATGTTGATTTTGAAAATTTAAAACTTAGAAACGTGCAAGATCCGGACTCAGACAGCGATGCTGTTAATAGTCCAAGATATGACGGTTTTCTGCTAGCAATTCTTTTTATATGCATGAATTTGTTTAAAATTTTGACAGTAGGTAGAAAATGGCTCAAAAATTAAAATCTACCCTATGCCAATATGTGCTTTTTCTCTGGGGGTGGTTACCACCCCAACTAGGGGGTGAAAAATATTTATCAAAAAAAAAAACATGGTAATCGATAGAAAAGTGTATTTTAAGACAAAAACGTCCTTTAGAGTTTTTTCGAAAAGTCAATACTTTTGGAGTTATTGGTAACTGAAAGTTCACAAATTAAACGGCAAAAAAGCATGTTTTTAAACGATTTTTTGGGAATAAGTCAGAAAATTTACACTTTATCGGGAAAAGTGTCATAATATTAAATGAAGCTTATATAAAAAGATAGAGATTTGTTTTCTTGTAATTATTGCAGATTTAATATTAAAAAAGTTATGACTGTTCGAAAGTAGACGTTTATACATCCAATACAAAAATCCAAACATATGACGTTAAATAACCGGAAAACGATAAGTTTTTTATAGAAAACTTATTGGAACTTTTTTAAAGATCTTGAAAAATCCGTTCAAACCACCACTAGTAAAAGTGATTTGCATGAAAATTAGGGTAAGTTATAACAAAAATAAAGTCAGCTTATAGTTTTTGCGACGCAAAGAGTAACAAACTCACCCTCGCCAAAACCACCCTGGTTGAAACTATTTGTTGTTCATTTAAAATTTACTTCGTTTATATACAAACATTAAACTCTTGGAGTTTAACTGGTTTAGAAGGTTTAGTTTTTAAAAAATCTCAGGTTAAAGTGAAAATGTTATTTTCTGAATTTCTCAAAAAATCTCTTTCTTTTGAAAATAACTCAAGAACTAGAAAAGATACAGAAAAAATTATAGCTTGCAAAAGAATAGCTTTTTCGTTATTAAAGATTTTAATTTTATTTTTATTTTTATAGAATAAAAATTAAACGAGATATGCTTCTTTAAAGCTTGTCTTCGCATGCGTTTAGCACCATCATCGAGCCCTTTCAGCGCAACCCTTTTTAAAACGAAGGGCTTGAAAAAAATTCGTTTACGTCATCTTGTAGCTTTTAAAATTACTTACCAAATCGTCTTTTTACGGACTTCCTAGCTTAAAAACTGAAGAAGTTATAAATAAAAAACCATTAAATTTTTTTAGAATTTTGGAGCACGTATATTGGAGCATTCAAGAATTTGATCTAAGATTTACCGACACAGTATCTACTCTTATAAACTTACACAGGTGTATGTATGTGTATTTATTTATATATATTAGGGGTACATTTTAAAATTTGTTTCATAATAAGGTTTCCTACTAATTTTACCGTTTAATTTGTAAACTTTCAGTTACCCATAACTCCAAAAATATTGGCTTTTCCAAAAAACTCGAAAAAACATATTTTGTCTTAAAATTCACTATTCTATCGATTACCATGTTTTTTTTTTAATTTTTTCCACCCCCGAGTTGAGGGTGGTAACCACCCCCAGTGAAAAAGCAGATATTGGCATAGGGTAGATTTTAGATTTTAAAGTGGAGGGTATATTAAGCTTACCTACAAATTTTCATTCAAATCCATGCATATAAAAAAATTGCAAGATTTCTTATTAATTTTACCATTTAATTTGTAAACTTTCAGTTACCCATAACTCCAAAAATATTGACTTTTCAAAAAAACTCGCAACAACATTTTTTGTCTTAAAATTCACTATTCTATCGATTACCATGTTTTTTTTTTTAATTTTTTCCACCCCCAGTGAAAAAGCACATATTGGCATAGGGTAGATTTTAGATTTTGAAGTGGAGGATATATTGAGCTTACCTACAAATTTTCATTCAAATCCATGCATATAAAAAAATTGCAAGATTTCTTATTAATTTCTTATTAAATTAATTTGCAAACTTTCAGTTACCCATAACTCCAAAAATATTGACTTTTCAAAAAAACTCGAAAAAACATTTTTGTCTTAGAATTCACTATTCTATCGATTATTATGTTTTTTTTTTTTTTTAATTTTTCCACCCCCGAGTTGGGGGTGGTAACCACCTCCAGAGGGAAAGCACATATTGGCATAGGGTAGATTTTGACGTGGAGGGTACATTAAGCTTACCTACAAATTTTCATGCAAATCGATGCATATAAAAAAAATTGCGAGGTTTCCTATTATTTTTACCGTCATATCTTGGACTATAATAAAAAATACTTGGATGCAGCATTAGATAGGTTGCAAGTTGCACTTAAAGAAAATGTAAAAAAATTGACTGAAAACGTAAATGCTATGAAACTTACATTCAATAATGACTTGATGGCCATAAATAGTTTTATATCAAGAGATCCTCCGTTAGCCAGCAAACATATGGCTAACAAAAAGTATGTTGATGAATCGATTGTTGCTTCAAAACAATATCTACGAGCAGACATCAAAAATTCAATGAATAACATTGATACGAAAATAGCAACTCTTAATGCTAACTTTGCTCAGCTAACTCAGTTTGTGACAAGCTTCATGAAAAATTTGGAAGAAAAGGTAGGGAAAGCGTTAGAAAAACTATATCAAATAGATCTTCCGACATTACAAAAGGATTTACTAGATAAAATTATGAAAAACAAAGCAGCGCAGCAGCAGCAGTATGTTAATACTCTATCAGGGAAATTGTTAGCTATTGAAAATAGTATTACAGATTTAACAAACAAAATCACTGCTAACTAAAATCACCTGCGTGGGATTGTGGATAATATTAAATCAATGAATAGTCGATAGGCTTAAAGCATTGGAGAATCGGTTAGTACAAAATCCCTAAACATTAGATTTAGTTACAGTCATGTTTTCAAAGGAAAAGGTTCCAGTCGTTAATGAGCTGCATAAACCAGCTCGAAAAAATTATGCTCGACGACGAACAATTATCAAAGGTTTGGATGATTTATGGCAAATTGATTTGGCTGAAATGAGTTCTTACGCAACTTAAAATCGATCGTTTAAAATGATTCTAGTGGTAATCGACTGCTTCTTGAAATTTCTTTGGACTCGACCGTTGAAATCAAAAACTGGTGAAGAAATCACTAAAGCTTTTGCCGATATTATAGGAAAACGCAAACCGAAAAATCTTCAATCTGATCAGGGCAAAGAGTTTTACAACACAAAATTTCAAAATCTAATGCAGAAACATGGCATAAATCATTATAGTAAATTTACCAAGATGAAAGCAAGTATGGCGGAAAGAGTTATTAGAACACTGAAAACGAAATTGTATAAGCATTTAAGCTTAAACAGTACGTACAGGTGGATAGATGTGTTACCGAAAATTACAAAAGAGTACAACGAAAGCAAACATAGAACAATTGGTCAAAAGCCGTCTCAGGTAAACAAGTCCAATGAAAAAGAGATTCTGAAGCAACATTATAATCATTTGAAAATAGCAGGCCCGCGAAAATATAAAATTGGAGATGTGGTGCGCATAAGCAAGGCAAAGCATCTATTCGATAAAGGATATACACCTAATTGGACTACGGAGCTTTTTAAAATTACCAAAGTGAACATAACTAATCCTGTAACATACATGTTGGAAGATTTACATGGATCACCAATTAAAGGAGCATTTTACGAGGAAGAGCTACAAAAGGCAAAAAATCCTGATGTTTACCTTGTTGAAAAAGTGCTGAGGAAAAAAGGCAATAAAATCTACGTTAAATGGTTGGGGTTCGATAGTTCGCATAATAGCTGGATCGAAAAATCTAATATTTTATAAACTTCCTTGTTTCTTACTTTGAACATTTTTTACATGTATTCTTATGACAAACAAGATACGTTTTTATAGCTTCCGGGGGGCCTTTTTTGATTCATATCATCTATTGTTTAAACCGTTCAGTCTACGGTCCGACTAAAACTGTCCTTAGAAGCAGAAGCAATTATTTTTACTTAGTTTCAACAAAAGTTTTATTAAGTATTAAAAGATGATGACACAAGACAGTGGTTATAGTAGTGAAAACTTACCGTCATATTCTGAGAGTAGTAGTAGTAGTGAAGATTCTATCTATATGGAAGAAGTAAACAAAATTGTAAATTTTTACGAAGACAAAGCAAAACGTAAAAATTATTTGCTGCTACAATCATCTTTCGCAATTGAGGGGTATGTTATAAAAGTTGGCTTATCTCCTGCAGGAACATTTTCTCCAGCTATTATTTTATCAGAATACTGCAAGCCAAGTAAAGTGTCGTTTGGGAAAATGGAATGGCTTGACCTTATTGACTATTTAGATAAGATGAGTTTGATTCAGAGTGCATTTACATTTTCCTGTGGAGATTTTTGTACAATACGACAGTTGGTATACGATGACACCAGGTTCATAGAAGTGGAAAAACATGGCGTAAGATATCATCTAACGGAAATGATGCAGATGAACTTGTTAGAGTACATCATTGTATCGTAGCTTATCAGATTTTACTTCTAGAAAATATTAACTTTAATTGTTATTATAATAATGTTATAGATATTGTAAAAAAAATTTTGATTATAACTGGTTTAAAGGATTAGATGTATTTTGTGAAATATGTACTGATTCTTTATTATGTACCGCTTTGCGTCAGTACATTTACTTTTATAAACAAAATGTTATCCAAGATTTAGAAAAAGAAAATGATAAATAAAATGTATAAAGTATATAACATTGTTTTTTTATTTTTTTAAAAATTAGGGCTATTTTATTAAAACACCTTTTTAAAGTTTACAAATATTTATTATTATTATTATTATTATTTAAAAAATACATTTCATCGCTTCATTCTTCTTTTGGTTTCTTTAGCCAGAATTTTCATTACTAGCAAACAAACTCCTGCTAACGTTGCCCATGTTATCTGAACTAATTGACATATTTGCTTTTGCATTGGGTCCTCCATAGAAATTTCTAGTTGTTGCATTGGGGTTTCAAGGTTAGATCGCCACTCACCCACTCCTTCAGAGTTGTCGTTAAATATTAATTTTAGCTTGTAGTTAAGAGGCGATTCCACTAATTTTAATGCAAACACCTGCAATTTTCCATCATTTACTGACGTTTGACTCATCATTTGCCATGTACTGCACTCTTGTTTTGTTCCGTTTATATCTAAACACACACCAATATGTGCAACGTTTTGTGGAACGTTAGCATAAGGCATGTTATTTAATATTGCTGTTAAAACAACAAAATTTGTTTTTAACAAGGCCATGGTTTTATTTGTCTTGTGGGAGTTGATGATGGTAAATATCTTTCAAAAACTTTGTCCCACAAGCTTAAATTTTCAATCTTTTTTAACACTTCTTTTTGGCCTTCGTACATACAAATTTGTTTATTTAATTTTCTTATATTTTCACAAAACTCTTCAAGTTTTTGACTGTATTCTCTCGAAGCCATTCTAAAACTAAATATTTTCCATGATATGTTTTATTCTTAATTGTGAAAGCAAAGTCTGTTATCACTCTAACACATCAGTCGATTACGTCACAAATCGCGAAACTGCTAATGCACCAAGGTCACGCGCTTTTAATATTTTAGAAGATTTGAACACTTCATCTCACCCTATACAGCAACCCCTTTGCAATGATACGTCATACGTCGAAATCCGTTCGACCGTTTACGAGATACAACATTAATGCCCTTTTGGAAGCATCAATACGGTCTTTTTGACGCTTCATCTTACCCTATACAGCATCCCTTTACAATGAAACGTCATACGTCAAAATACGTTCGGCCGTTTACGAGATACAACATTAATGCCCTTTTGGCAGCATCAATACGGTCTTTTTGACGCTTCATCTTACCCTATACAGCAACCCCTTTAAAATGATACGTCATACGTCGCCTAGGATTCCCCCCACCCAGGCGTCCCAATACAAAAATATAATTTATATCAACCATTTTTTATTAAATACGTTAAAAACAAAAACCAGATTATCACGCGGTCACGTGATAAAAGAGGATTCCCCCCGACTCACAGTTCAGGGCGTTGATGCCCTTCGGTTTAGGCAGGGGTGACAACGTTTTTTTTTATAGACCTTCCCTATCTCTATAGTCACAACCGCTTATATCAAAAGTGCATATTTATACGATGGAGTCCCCCGACGTTGATTCATCAGTCTTACACACTGTTTTCCCTATATCTATACTCATAGCCGCTTATACCAAAACATTTTCTAAAACCACACGACCGCGCTATCAGCTGGCGGCGATATCAGCTGGACGGCGATTCTTACGTCATACGTCGAAATCCGTTGGGCTGTCTCTCATATACATTGTTTTTCCCTATACCTATAGTGATGTCCGCTTTGTATTACTACTCACGTACATAATTATGCAATACGATGCACGCATTGACGATGAGCACTGCGAAATGTGGCTGAACGTTGGTAGGGCGATGGAATATACGCCATTTATTGCTCAGGATGCCAAACGCACATTCCACATATCTTCGTGCTCTGCACAATCTATAATTATAGAACCTTTTTTCAACTGTTAAGCGTTTCCCTCCAAAGGGTCTCAGTAGATGTCTGTGTAAGCCAAATGCTTCGTCTCCAACAAAGAAGTATGGTATTTTAGGACTCTCTGTTCCTGGAAGAAGTTTTTCCTTAGGTAATGGTGGAGAACCACTGTCTATTGATTTCCACAATTTGGACCTCTTAAATATTGACTAGTCACACTCTTTACCATAGCTCCCTATATCAACGTAAACAAATCTGTACTTTATGTCTGCTACAGCCATAAGGACAATAGAGAAGTAATCTTTGTAATTAAAATACATTGATCCTAAGTCAAACGGACAAGTCAGTCTTATATGCTTGCCTTCCACAGCTCCAACGCAGTGAGGGAAGTTTGCGATACTTTCAAAGTTGGAAGCAATTGACTGCCACATATCACAAGTTGGTGTCGGTATACACTCTTCTCGCATTTCTGACCAAATCACAGCACATACTTCTTCAACTATGTTTTTTGCTGTTGAAATTCCAACTCTGTAGCTGAAGTGCAAATCCGTAAACGTACAGCCACTCGCCAAATATCTGAAATAAAGTGAACATTGTCATTAATAATTATCATACTGAATTGGTTGTATTTATTTATTTTATTTTTTTTACAGGCAAAGAAGTGGTAAAAAGGTGGACTAATCTCCGAGATTGTTTCGCAAAATCGAAAAAAGATGACAAATCTGCTAAAAAAAATGAATCTGGGGCTAAAAAACGTAAGAAATATGTGTTTTCAGACCAACTTCAATTTTTGAATAAGATCTACACGGGAAAAGAAACGGTAGACAGCTTCAACCCAGAAATTGTACCAGGAACACTCGAAGAAGATGAAGAGCCTGAAGGCACCACTGGTGAACCTGAAGTTTCTACCAACGTAAACCTGCCACCCAAGCCCGTAGGAACAAGGAAACGAAAGAAACTAGATGAGGTTGAGGTGAAAATGCTCAAAGCTTCGCGATCCATAGTTTTCATCCAGACCAGACCAAATGTTCCGATGAACTGATAAAAATGTACGATTTTTATCGTTCAATGTAAAGTAGCAAAACCACGATTAAAAATCGGGCGATTTTTTCCCGCACGAGCGAAATCGTGTAATATGAAAGGAGCGTAAAGATTTACCTGTTCCTTATCTACCATGCCGGTCAACTGCGCGATATGTGCGAAGGCGATAACCGATTCGTCCTCTATCCAGTGTGATTGTTGTAAACGACCAATTCACGTCTTGTGCACTGGACTTCCTGCCGACGACCGAGTAACCAGAAATCGCGCAAAATGTATAAAAATATTTTGTACGGCTTGCAACACTAGTTATATTATAATTCGAGAAATTCCTGAAACCACTGCTGATATAAAAACAAAAAAACAACACGACGAAAATGCAATTAATACAGTACTCACTTCAACCAATTGCGTTTCCACTCCTGTTACTCATTTTCGTCTAGGCAAACCAAACTCAAATTCTAGATTTCCACGAATGATTAAGGTAATTTTACCTAACGAATACGATGCCCGCCAAGTGCTTAGGAATAAAAAGAAACTGCTTGAAAATCCTACAACCAAAAATTACTCAATTATTTCTGCTCAGACACCCACACAGGTTCAAGTAATTAAAGACCTTCGCGAGGATAATAAAAAGAAAAATGGTGAAACAAATGTGACCATCAAATACATTCACGGAATACCTAAAATTATCAACGCCACCAACTTTCAAGTCAGATAACTCTTTAATAACATCCTGGCCCTTTCTGTATACTAATCTTGATTCTCTTAAAGCCAAATTCGATGAGTTTGTTTGTACTGTCTAAGATCTTAAACCACGTATAATATGTATCTCTGAGACATTGCTTAAACCTTCTGATTCAGATTCACTAGTTTTTATTAAAGGATATACCATTTTCAGATCGGACAGATCAGACAGAACTGGTGGAGGTGTATGTATGTACCTTTGCGATGAAATTACTCAAAATTTCTCTGCTACCTCCTCCAGTTGGGAAATCCCTGGCATAGACACCTTAGTGTTAAGTATATCCAAATATTCTTTCATCATAAATGTAGCTTGCATTTATAGACCCGGTGATTGCAGTAATGCTTCTACAAATCTCCTGATTGAACATCTCGACACTTTTTCAAACCTTCAAAATGTTATAGTTACAGGTGATTTCAACTTTCATGACATTTCCTGGCCTATCACTGCTATCACAGATTCAGTTACAATTTCTAACAACTTTGCACGATTTTTCGTCGACTCTAATTTATTTCAATTAATAATTAATAATTACAAGATACCGTACTAATAATCAACCATCAATCCTAGACCTAATTTTCACGAATGATGAACATCTTATGAATGAGCTCCAGTATCTCTCACCAATTGGAATATCTGATCATGTAGTGCTAATGGCCCAAATTCAAATACAACTTCCCAACAATAGTCGAAAACATGAGGAATACAGGGTGATTAACTACAACAGTGTTAAATCTGATTTAGAGAAAATTAACTTTAATGAAGTTTTAAATCCCTTAGATAACGTGGACGATTTGTGGAATAGTTTCCTGCAAATATTAACTAACATAATTAGCAAAAACTCGTTCACAAAAACTCTTAGGAAAAACCCGTTGAAGCCAATAGTGATATCATGTCACTTATCCATCACAAACGTAAACTTTGGAGAAAATACAAGCTCTCAAATGCCAGACAGGACTTCATTGCACACAGAAATTTTTCAAACTCATTGAAAATATCCATTAGAAACGCCCGAATGGAACATGAAGAAAATATTGTTAATTCAGAAAATCCCAAAAGCTATACAAACATATCCGCTCAACTTTATGCTCTAAAGTAAGTGTACCTCGCCTACGATAATCTGACGGCATCATTTCTTCCACAGATCTTGATACTGCTGAAACTTTAGCAAGTACATTCACATCTGTTTTCACAAACGAACCTCTCGATAACCCTTTACCAGACATAATAACTAATCATATTCAAGAAAGTCTCACCGAAGTCAGGTTTAACGTTGATATCGTCAAAGAAAAACTGCTTGGCCTCAAAAACAACTCATCCCCTGGTATTGATGGATTAAGTACATTTTTCTTAAAAAAGTTTGCTGACATACTTAGTGCGCCTCTTTGCACTATTATGAGTCGGTCCCTCGAAACGTCGACGGTAGCAGACCTGTGGAAAGTAGCCTCTGTGACTGCAGTTTACAAAAAAGGTGATAAAATGAACCCAGCTAATTATCGTCCTATAAGTTTGCTCTCGGTTCCATCCAAGATCATGGAAAGTATCTTAGCTGACACAATGTCTGACTTTTTTACAAAACATCATGTGATACCACCTGAACAACACGGATTTGTTAAAGGAAGATCCACTACTACAAATCTTCTCGCCTGTGTGAATGAATGGACTCTTTCCCTTGATAATAAATTACCAACTGATATAATATATCTTGATTTTGCCAAGGCTTTTGACAGAGTTCCATTTGCGAGGTTACAGGACAAGCTCGAGCCGTATGGTATTCGTGGGAAACTACTGCTATGGATTAAAAATTATCTGTCAAATAGAAAATTCCGTGTCAGGATTTGTCAGTCTCATTCATCTGAAAGATTAGTAATAAGCGGTGTTCCTCAGGGATCAATCCTCGGCCCACTTCTCTTCATAGCCTACACAAGTGACCTACCTTATCATATAAAGTGCAAGAAAGCTTTTTATGCTGACGATACCAAAATTTATGGTAATCCTTTGTTAGAACATAATACTATACAGGCTGATCTGGACTCTATAAGTGTGTGGTGCTCTAACTGGTTGCTTCCCTTAAATGTAAATAAATGTGTGGTTCTACACCTTGGCAAAAATAATCATCCGTGCTTGCAGTATTCACTTTACGGTCAACCTCTTGCTCCACTATTATCCTATGTGGATTTAGGTGTTACAGTGACATCAGATTTGACATGGTCCGAACATATCTTAAAAACCTGTAAACGTGCTAACTCAGTAATATATCTTCTTTAAAAATCTTTTGCAAAGATCCCATTTCAATCGTCCATAAAACTGTACAAAACGTATGTTCGACCGTTACTTGAATACGCGGGTGTTGTGTGGTGTCCAGTTCTCATTCGAGATCAAAACTTATTAGAAAATATTCAACGCCGGGCTACAAGACTGTCCTTTGGTTTTGCGCGTCCAGATTATTCTGAGAGACTACAGATGGCTAACTTACCGAGCTTTGCTGACCGCCACTTACGCGGAGATCTAATTCTCACCTTCCGGATGACCAAGTTTAATTATGGAAACCTCAGAGATATTTTCCTCCTAAATACTGACTCCCGTCTCTGAGGACATGAACTAAAGTTAAAGAAGGAAAACTTTAAATGTGAACAAAGACAAACTTTTGTCACCAATCGAGTCTTTAACTTCTGGAACGATTTAAGTGATGAAACAGTTAGAGCATCCTCAGTGAACATATTTAAAAATAAAATTGACAAAAATTTATTTCACTCCTAATTTTGTATCATTTACTGATTACTTCATATGTATATTGTGATTGTGTTTACTTATGTATTTTTTGTAAATAGGCTTAGTCCTCAGCCTTCATTGATATGTAATAATAATAATAATAACAACACTCATATACAGCAGCCCACTATAAATCTCCTTAGGAAGAAAATTAAATTATTGAAGCAGATTATACAGGATAAAATTACAATAATTATTATGGACAAGGAAAATATAATTACACTACTTTCTGACAAGGTAGTTATTTATCATCAAAACCCTACAAAAACTGGTGTATCAACAACTAAGGAGAAATGCCACATTATAAAAGCAAACAAGAGACAGAAGGTAAACATACAAATTTATTATCAATTAGATAGGATTTCGCAAACTTTAACAACTGTGATGGGAACTCCGGTATATAGAGTGATTCAGGTATTTAATTAAAACAACTAAATGCTGAATTAATGAAGATCCAAACCAATTAAACACTACAACACTATACAAATTTGAAAGGTCCAAATACTAATGCTAATAGTACCGAAACAAAAAAAAAAGGTTGGACTGTTGTAAAAAAGAAAAGAAGGAAACCCAGAACGGGAAGCGGTCCTGGTGATAAAAACTTACATGGGAAGGAAAATACAAAGATTTGCATTTCGCAGGCTTGCCCAAAGTCTGACAAATCAGTATTGTTTTAGAATGCTAAAGGAGTCACATTTTTAGGCAGATGTAGGACAATGTTTTCTGCTTATGGTTTTATTTATTTGTTTCAACATTTCTGTGGTAGACAGCTAATAAAACATATTGCGGATTGAGGAGTTAATTTCAAATTAATCGAATTTGATGTTGCCCATGGGGCTCTACATGCGTTAAATAAGTAGATAACCACATTTTCCATGGTAATGTCGTATCAGATGAGTAAGCAAATGACCAGGCTTTTCACCGATATGTCAAATTAGATAAATGAAAAGATGGTAATGCTTTACACCAATATACCCTAACAGATAAACGAGAATTTGACCAAGATCTCTACAAAATCTAGAAAGATGAATGAGAAAATGATCACGCTTTCTCTGAGATAACCAATCAGATGAATAAAAAATGACCACGCTTTCTACCCAGATATCCAATTAGATAAATAAGAAGTCCACTTGTTTCACCCAGATGTCCACACTAGCTTAGCAGATAAATAAAAAGTTGTCTACCCTAGCCCGTAAAGTGTTTAGATGAAAATAACTGCTCCAGAATTTATAAGAAAAAAACGTGTGCGTCTCAGGACGCGCGACAGAAGTGATAACTTCAACTAATCCAAGTTAAACTATTTAATATTGAAATTTTTTAGCTTGAGAAAAACTTTGCCTATTACATTAATATGATAATGTGTATAAATTTAAAAATTTAAATATTTGAAAATTCTGAAATTTATTTTATCACTATAACTTTCACTAATTACGATACTAAAATTTTTTACTATGACAGTTCGAAATTTCTAATCAGTCGCGTATTAATACCGTATAACACGTTAAATTCAGATATACTTAAAACTTACATTGGGAAAAGCATAAAGAGAGAGACAGAGAGAAATGATATTATTATGTTTTACTGCGCCTGCGTGTAACAACGATAAACAACGCGTTATGATAAACGCTTCAAAAAGGTAAAAGCACAGCCGTACTTTACTTTAACTAAGGCACTATAAACATAGGTATTATCATCAGCCATGTTTTGTCCAATGTCAACCACAAAACCAGAGAGAATAGAACAGATGTGTTGATGCCTAATATAAAGTTGGCAACAAGTTCTGACATTAGCGCACCATGTTTTAAACTTTACTTCTACACCCTTTTTATGCTTTAAGGTAGTTCCTCCGCGACAGTCCAGTCAAAAAGTTTCGGAATCGCACTATCCTTAAGCACGTTTGTTTGCACTATGACTGTACGTTAAATTTGTTAACGTGAGTGTACTTCTATCCCTTAAACGTATACACATATATAATTGTTTGGAAATGTGGCAACGTCGCGTCATTTTTATTCTTATTTCTCCTAACCACTGAAACTTTTATTAGACGCAAACTTGCTCTTTTTATTGCAATAAATAAATAAATAGTTATGGGTGACCTTATTCGTCATAAAGTATTGCAATAATTAAAAATTTACTGTCGTGAAAGTTTCGTTTTTAAATGTTTATTAATATAATATTGTTGAATATATTTTGTATTTATTGTTATAATTAATCACAAATCACAAGATTGCTCTATAAGATTTATTCTCTCATTTTAAAAATTATCAATATTTGTTCTGATTTATTAAAAAAAGTTGAGAAGTGATATCCTTAAAAATATTAAATTCGTTTAAATTTCGTGCTATTTCTTTCTGCTCCAACTGCTAACTTTAGTAAGACAAATAGATTTTTACTATATAAATATAGACATAAAAATAAACTTTATTAAAATGTGTTTTATTAATAAAATATATTGAGAAATAATACAAATTATTTAATTCATGTAAGAGCTCTACACACCTTTGATTTTACATTTAAATTATTTATTTTACTCATCTTTTGCTTATATCTAGAGGTAACATCAGAATCTTCTAATGACAACTTCTAAAAATATTCACTCATGTTTATTTCTTTAGAACTTAACAATAAATAAGTCACTCAAACACTTTTATAACAACACAATCGGCAACAAAAAGTTAGGAAAAGACAATTTAAACACGAAGTAACATGGATTTAAATACAAAACCAAAGTAAACACAACCTTTATTTGCCTCTCAGCGGCCATATTGGTAATAGAAACGTCAAAGTCGCAAAGTCCTGTGACAACGTTGCCATATCGTTTTCATTTCATTAGTCTTTATATTCACTCCTTAGAAAATTATCGCTGAAACGAGTTGTTTATTTCAATTTTTTATCGAAACTACGAGGTAAATAACTTTTAATTTTTTTTTATATCATCTAAATATAGTATTTTACCAAATATCAGTTTTTCATCGAGATGGTGAAAGTCATTCATTCATAAATTAAAATAAATTAATGTTTCCCACGCTTCCCCCATGTTACATGTACAATTAATGTCATTTTTAATTGCAAATATCTCATATCTGATGAGGTAAATCGTCTTCAAATTTTAACAGTATGTGTATTATACATTTACGAGCTTATATTCTGAGTTTTGCAAAATTCTTGAAACATTGCTTTCATAACCGTACTACCTTAAGTACCTTAAGTTTATTTTAAACTAAAACCACTAGTACTTACTCTGTCACTAAACCGTTATAAGTACTTTTTCGCTTTTCGCGCTACCAGCTGGTTTAGTTCCCATTTTCACCACTACAAAATACGATTGTACGTCTCTTTAATTTGTCTATGATCTGACACGTGAATTAAGTGACATTGGAAAAAAAATGGCTGACGATAATACCTATATCTATAGTGCCTTACTTTAACAAGCCGTAAACAAGGACATCTGGCAACTATGCGTTCAGATCTATTAAACTTAAACAGGGTTCAGCTATTAGACTTATGTTGAAAGGCGTGTTAGTTCTTGTGTTTTTGAGAATAAATCAGCTTTTTTTAACGAAATTATTGTTAAGATAAAGACTAAACCTGTAAAAGGTCTTACTGTGTGAGATTTGTGAGTGACCAGGAAAGTTTTTTTCCGCAGATATTAAGTAAAAACAAAAATATCTGCGAGTGAAAAGTGTATGTGTGTGTGTTATAAAATGCTTAAACGAAGTAGCGGCATTTTGTAGTGGTGCTTTTTAAAAAATAATTATAATTGAAAGTATGTTTTAGTGATTCGTGTTTGGCTTTGATTTTGTAGGTATTTTTTTAGTTATTTTTTAAAAACAATAACAAATATTAGCATTGGAAATTACCGTAAGTATCCAACATTTTGGAATTTTGTCGTTCGTTTTGTTTTTTTTTATTTTGTTATTGCGTTGCATAGGTAGGTCTACCTGCCTGTCAGCTTATTAGATACTATTTAGTTACTGATTATTATTTTTCTGGTAATCTCCTCTGTATTCTCTTAATTTAATTAATTTACCATGCCAAGTCCTTGTTGTGTGCCTGGGTGCAAATCCAATTATAAACCGTATTTCATCTGAACAAGAGTCTGGACACTTTCATCTAATATGGATGTATCGCCCAATACACATCCTAATAACACTAAAGATTGTGACATAAGTACCACAAATTACTTAAATATTGTATCATCCTCTTTGATTCCAAATGAAAAAATTGTAAATCTATTAATTGATGAATTTTATATATCCAAAAGGTTGGATTACAGGAGAAAAAATCTTGTAGGTGTAGCTTCGAATGACAGTTCTTTGACAACTACCGTTCTCGGTTCTGCTTTTGAAAACGGTTCTGAAATAGTCAAGCTACTACCAGTTCACAATATAAAGGGTTACTAAAGATGTTATTTCATTGATCCAAAAAATGGGTTTCAAGTACTGGATATCATAACTGACAACCACATAATTAACCGATCCATGTTTTCTAATATAACAAGCAAAAATTTAACTTCTTTCCCCAACCCAGATCTACCAGAAAGCAAAATATTTACTAGCTTTGATTTTGTGCGCATTTATTTAAAAACATAATTAATAACTGGCAAAACTTAAAAACTTACATAAAACCTTTGTTTATCCAGATTTTGACAATTTTGATGTGATTAGGCATGCAAAATATAATGACGTTAAGTGTATGTATGAGCAGGAGAAGCACGTCGTTGTAAAAAAGCTTTTAAACTTAACCATAAAACAGTTTATCCCAACAATTTTGAGCGTCAAAAAGTTTTTATTGCGGATAATATATGTAAAAAAGAAACTAGACACATTCAATAAATAATTAAACAAAACTAAAACTAAGTACAATTACTAACTAAATGTTAAATTACACTTGTTTCCTTTTACAACAGCATCATGTTGACCTATGCACATAAAGTAATTTGTTCTAGAGTTTAAATATTATATATAAATATTCATTGTTCCAATTATTATACTGATTTAATTATTTTAAACGAAATATCAATACTATTTATGCGATCTTTACGCTTGAAATCCATCTGAAACTCTTGCTGGTTGCGGTGTTGCCAAGTGGTTGTTCACGGCTTGTTAGTGAAGTAGGGCTGTGGTAAAAGTTAAGAGATATATACAAAAAAAAATTACCTCGGCAGGGAATAGAACCCGGGCCGGGCCGCCCGCGTGGCAGACGAGCATTCCACCAATGGACTACCGTACCACCTACGTACCTATAATAACTTCCAGAATGTATTTGATGCACGTCTCATTTGACGGGTTTTTCGTTACGGTTTTTACTATTACATTTTTTTCAGTTCAGTTCAGTTTAGTTCCAAAAAGTAATAAATTGTATTTAGTGACAGATTAATACCGTATAACACGGTAAATTCAAATATACTTAAAACTTACATTGGGAAAAGCATAGAGAGAGAGAGAGAGAAATGATATAATTATGTTTCACTGCGCCTGCGTGTAACAACGATAAACAACGCGTTATGATAAACGCTTTTTTTAACGCGTTACGCTAAAACCAGTTTACCCTCCCATAAGAAGTTATCAATTCAATAAATAAATAAATAAAGATATTTGTATTAATATTAATATTAATATTTACCTATTTCTATTATTAATATGTTTCACTGCGCCTGCGTGTAACAACGATAAACAACGCGTTATTATAAACGCTTTTTTCAACGCGTTACGCTAAAAATCAGTTACCCTCCCATAAGAAGTTATCACTTCAAAAATATTTCTTGCCATCCAATCAGGTTGCTGCAGAGAATTAACGATCAGTTATCCCGTCGAGTTTTTACAGATGAATGTCGCCCACAGTCTGGTGGTAATCTTCTAGAACAACTATTAAGAAAATATATTCTGGACAATTGACGGCGAGGAGTGTTTTGCTTTGGTTATCTGGTGGTTGTCAAGTTGACGTGCCAAGAATCAAGTGATCAGTAAAAGTACGCTTATTTAGATTCTTTCTTATTGTTACGTGGTTAAATAAATTTAAAAAATCATTACCCTTATGTTACAGTAATAGTGAATGTGTGCGAGTGAAACAAATATCCAAGCATGTCTAAATCTTTCACAGTGTCACATGACGATCTTGAGTTTGTCCTCTCGCATATAATGTTAACGATACTATTACTGAGATGAATATTTAAATTTTTTGTGAAAAAAAAAATAAAACTTTTGTAACAAAAAATTTAGGATACCATAACCATGAAAAATGTATATGTGCACATGTGCTGTGAAATTTGCGATATAGCATATTTGCAATAATGCTGCAATGTCTTAAAACTTAATCTTGCAATTAGGTAGAGTATAGTACCTAATTACCCCAAAAAACAACTTAACCAAATACCGTACTTAAATTAATATATAAATCAATTAAAGTGCCATGTTTTATTTAATAGGGTTTCATCAAATTTTCAAGGGAAATAAAAGCAAAAGGAACAAATACTAGGTATAATTAGTGAAATATTTTCAACGAATACCGAGAAAGAATGTATAGAGAAAATGAGTTTCGTGAAAGCTTGACAAATAATCATAGGGCTTTGGTGCTTACCAGAGAACGTAATAATGAAATATTTTTAGGAATTTAGGATTATAGTAGATACAAACTCCGGGTATTTTCAAAATGCAATAAGTGAATTCTTGACCGAACAGTGCATTTTTATGTGGAATGTTACAATGTTAAGAACTTCTTGTTGGATATAATTAATGGTTAAACATTTTTTATAATTAGATAAAGCATTTTCGAAAATAAAAATGTTTAGCAGTATAATATTTTGTTGGCCAGTATTGTTAAATTTATATTATAACTAAATTGAAGCAATATATTCTTAATATTAAATGATTTTTCTATCTTTGTACAGAACAAGGAAAGATTCTTCAACCTCTTTTTGAAATTTAAGCGATGTGAGAGTTTAAAGCTCAATGGCCGCAGGACAAGCTTTCTTAACCTGGTAATGCAAAGAGATTTAGTAATGGCCAGTACATTAATCTTAACTATGGTATAAGTATTTACATTAGCAGTATAGTACAGTCACAATTAAAGTAACTGACTTATGCAGAATTTAAGAGCATTTGCTGATAAAGTCCACGCGATAAAGGGATTTTCCAACTTCACATAACTAGTGGAAAAGCCCTCTTAAGAAATTTTATATTTTATTTGGTATTTACTTGACATTACACATTTATTTTAAATAAATCTAATTGATTCTGTTTTGTTATTTTCGTATCGCTTAAACAGGAAATTTTATTTATTTGCCTACTGTAATATATTGCATTATCCATAACTATAACACTTTTAGGGGGGATGTTGAGTAATAACTTATTTTGAAACCAGTCTTCAAATATATCAGAAATTGTGTTATCATAGTAATCAAGAGAAGAAACACTGATCTGGCATGGAATATTGTTATTTTTTTTTTCATTAGTAGAAGGTGCTTTTGTTGTGAAAGATTGACTATTATCTATAATAGCCAACCTTTGGATAGCGTTGCTCTGGCTGGTCTGGTAAGTGGAGACACCTTAGAGCGGAGTTCTTCTGAGCAAAATCCGTTTATGTATCGGTAAAACAAGGAGAGATCAGACACTGCTCTTCGGTGGAACAATGGTTTTCGGTGATACTGGTGTCGTTTATTCGTTGAACTGCTCTTTTCTGTATTGCATTAAGAATCGCCGATCCCCATGCATGTGTAAAAAATTTTGTAAACATACAGAAGAAAGTAATTTGACGAAATAGACTTATTACATATAAAACTGTTTACTTAACAACATTCTACCTTTGATTATTGCACTCGATGAATCAGATTCCGATGATTCTGATATTGAAGTTAAAAATACATAACAAACAGATTAACGTGATAAAAATTTGAACCAAATCTGTAGCCATAATTTTGGTTGTTTATAATAATATATATATTTTTTACTGTAGTATGTTTTATTTTCTTTTGTACTTTGTTTATTTTTTATTAGTATATCTGCTTTTCTGCAAAATCACGCACTAAAATAATTAAAAAAACGGGTGTGGCGGTCAGTGAAACTACCGGTAGAAGTTATACTTCTATGCACACGCCCAAATTTAGAAATTTGTATGGGAATGAGTTAGCAAAATCAGTATGTGCTTGAAGCATGGACCTACTATACTATAAATTCGAACTTTTGTGTTCATTTCTTAGGTTAAAATTCAATGTACAGTCAAAAAAAATTCTCATCGTATAATAAAACTCTCCATCTTTCCATTAGTATGTTACAAATTACCGCTTATCGATCAAAATCTATAAATATTTTTTGCGACATTTATCGTGTGTACATAAAACTTAAAACTGTATAAGTATAAGGATAATCAGTGCTCCAACATGTGGAGTTTCAAATATTTTGGCTAGCGTATAGGTTATCTACAAGATTAATAAAAAAAAATCGAAGAAAGAGAGGGATATAAAAACAAGCATTAAATAGCAAAACTTTAAGAAGAAGTCACGTAGTTAGTGTATTTTTGGACCATTTGCACCAGGTATTCATGCCAAGTCATAAAAAGTTAAACACGAAAATTTCCGAAGAAGTAATATTTATAAAATTTATTATGATTTCCCAAAAAGTTAACTAAAATACATTTCATAAAAACTCTGTTTATGTAGCCAACAACCTTAAAAGCATACAGCAGAATATACTGCAACCATGTGACGGTATTTTAGAGTACAATATAATACTCATTACTGAATATTATTATTAATATAAAATGCTAAACTTTATATGTATACTTACGTGATAGAATTATAAAATAATCTGTCAAATAATCATGTGGTCCGTTACTATGATATTTGTTGAAATATTTGAGGTGACTAAAGGTTGTTAAGTAGTTAGTTTTGTTTTTGTTATAAATAATTTTGATTACTATTGTCAAATATATTTTGTCATTATTTATTTTTGTATCTTGTATCCGTTGTAACCAGAATATAAAATATTAATCTATATTTGTGCCTTATTAAGAATACTCTGCAAGAGGTTATGGGCCCAGAAGCAAAGATTTAGATCAGCAGTGTCAGTCATTTTAAAAGGAAAATGTCTTCAAGCTATCAATTGCCTTCAATTGAAAAATTAAAAGGCCGGGAAAACTATATTACCTGGAAGTTTGCTGTAAAAACTTATCTCGAACATGAAGATTTGTGGGATGCAGTAATAGGCACCGAACAAGACGTAAAAAAGATTACTAAAGCACGATCGAAGATTATATTGCTGGTGGATCCGTTAAATTTTATCCACGTGCAGAGAACCAGAACAGCAAAGGAAGCTTGGGATAACCTTGCCAATGCTTTTCATGATACAGGACTAACTAGAAAAGTGGGATTACTCCGAATTCTAATAAATACAACTTTAGACAATAGTAGTTTCGTTGAAGAATATGTAAACACTATTATTATTACAGCACACAAATTATCTGGAATTGGTTTACAAGTTAGTGATGAGTGGATTGGTACAATTTTACTTGCAGGACTACTGGACATTTACATCCCAATGATCATGGGTATAGAAAGCTCAGGCACTCCAATCACCGCGGATTCTATAAAAACTAAACTGTTACAAGATGTCTCAGTGGTTAAAGTTCAGGACAAATCTGTAGCAATGTATGGTGCTGGTACTTCTGGTTCGAACGCAGACAATTTCAGATACAGGTCATCGTTAAATAAAAACAAACTTAAAGGTGTACGTTGCTATCGGTGCAATAGATAGGGACATTTCGCGAACAACTGTTATAAAGACAGTGACAGTGTCAATAAAAATAAAAGTGACAGTGATTCTACTAATTACGCATTATTTTATGCTTTTTCAGTACAAAAGAAAAATGAAGTTAAATGGTATTTAGATTCAGGTTGCCCAGATCATATGACAGGTAGTCAAGAATTATTGCAATCAGAGAGAAAATCTCCAAAATTGACCATTAAAACTGCAAATAATGAAGAATTGTGTACAGAGACTATAGGTGATGTAAATATGTCTCTATCATTTAATAAGAAGACTTCAAATATTAAGGTGGGAGATGTTTATTTAGTTCCAAATTTAAATGTGAATTTGTTATCAGTTAGTCAATTTGTAAAAAAAGGCAGTACTGTTATTTTTAAATCTAGTGGAGCAAAAATTATTAATTCTACTGGCCAGTTAATTGCCTCTGCCACATTAGAAAATAAATTATTTAAATTAGACACGCTAAATTCTAAAAGTTATCTTGGCTCAGCTTTGATCAGTATACCTCAAACGAAACAATTCGAACTATGGCATAAACGACTAGCACATGTAAATTCAGCCAGTTAAAGAAATTTAATAATGGACTAGTAAATGGTTATGATGTTCCAGCTAATATCCCATATGACTACAAGTGTGAAATTTGCATATTAGCAAAAAGTCATCGTCTACCATTTCCAATCAGTGAAAGTCATTCAACAAGGCCGTTGGAATTAGTGCATTCAGATTTATGTGGACCTTTTCAAGACAATTCCCTGTCTGGGTCACGGTATATGCTTACCTTTCTTGACGAATTCACACATAAAGTCTTTGTTTATTTCTTAAAAAGTAAAGACCAAGTGTTTGCTAATTTTAAATTGTTTAAAACCTTTGCTGAGAATCAGTCAGGGCACAAAATTAGGAACATAAGAACTGATACTGGAACTGAATATTGCAACAAAAAAATAACTAATTTATTTAAAGTTTCAGGCATACAACATCAGCTTACTACCTCAGAACAAAATGGTAAGGCAGAAAGACTGAATCGTTCCATTATAGAGAAGGCACGTTGTTTATTAATTGAGGCGGCGGATTTTCCCAATATTTTTTGGACTGAAGCTGTTTATACATCAGTATATACATTAAATCGTTTACCCAGTAAATGTGTGGAGAAAACACCAGAAGAATTATGGACTAATAGAAAACCTACGTTGAAACACTTAAAGATATTTGGTTGTAAATCATTTGCACACATACCTAAACAAAAACGGCAAAAGTTAGATGCTAAAGCAATTCCTTGTATATTTGTTGGGTACAGTTTAGAATCAAAGGCGTATAGACTTTATAATCCCAAAAATAATACTGTGTTTATATCTAGAGACGTACAGTTTTTAGAAAATGAAAAGGGTTCAGTGCTTTTTTGTAACAAGTCAAATAATAATAAATACTTATATTTTCCAGATATATTGTCAGTTAAAAATCCAGAGAACATTGACAATCATTCCTCAGAGAATGCAGGTATTTCAGACACAAATATACATGAGGATGATAATGAATGTTCTAAAGAAAATGGAGGATCTGAAGAAAATGTTGTATCTGAGATAACAGCTATTTCGAGTAGACCGCAAAGGATAAGAAGACCTTCAGATTTTTTAACATATTCGGCTTTTGTTTGTGAAGATTCTGATCCCTTAATGCTAGAAGAGGCTCTTTCTGATCCATTAACGGTAGAAGAGGCTCTTAACAGTCCACAGAGAAATGAGTGGATTCGGGCTATAAATAGTGAGTATGATGCTCTGATGGAAAATGGAACTTGGGATATGGTGAATTTACCTGATGGTAAAAAGGCGATTAACAATAAATGGGTTTTTAAAAGAAAATATAAAGAAGATGATAAAAACCCACAGTACAAAGCCCGTTTGGTAATAAAAGGTTGTGCACAACGCAAGGGTATTGATTTCGAAGAAACATATTCTCCCGTTGTTAGGTACAGTTCAATTAGATATTTACTTTCATTTGCAGCAGAACACGACCTTGATATAAATCAAATGGATGCAGTAACAGCATTTCTGCAAGGAGACTTGAATGACGAAATATATATGCTTCCTCCACAACTTTTCAATGAAACAAATATGGTGTGCCGTCTAAGAAAATCACTATATGGTTTAAAACAAGCTAGTCGTGTCTGGAATCAAAAATTAGATAACTTTCTAAAAGAAATTGGACTTACACAATCAAAAACAGATGCATGTATTTACTATAAAATTTATAACGAGTTAATTTTGATTTTGGCTATTTATGTTGATGATATGTTAATATTTTACAATAACAAAGTTGAAAGATGATTTAAAAACCAAATTAATGAATAATTTTAAAATTGTAGCGTGTTCAAAATACTCTAGGTATAAAATTTTTATTTTTTATAATTTCTTCTTACTTAAGCCGACCCTGATCATTTTACCTTCCAGAAGCTTCTCCGCTGTAACGGACTTCAACGGTCAAACTATTGATTTTTTTAGACTGACCAATCAAATCTCGTGAATAAGGTCACGCTGCGTAAGTGGGGTATGTTTGAAGTGACGCTGGTTTTTTTACCGCGTTTTCGAATTCAATCTAGCTTGGGTTTCTGTGCTGGCAAGACGTTATGTACCACCCCTAGATTCAAGTACCGGCAAATTTCCTTTAGATTTTCAAAGAATTACTTGCTATTTAGTGTTTCTAACTAAGTTAAAGTCAGTGAATGAGTGTGGAACCTTTCTGATGAAAAATCTGTCGTTTATTACCGAAGAATAACTAGATTCTACTGTACCGTATAAATTGGGTGTGGCCCCATTTAATTCTACTATCTAGGAATCAAACTGTAAGTTTTTTAATATCATTATTATTGCTTAACTACCAGAAAAGAAGGGATACCATTTATTTCTTTGGAACAAAAACTTAATTGTAATCCGCTTGAATAATATCCAAGTGTGGGTAACTAACGTAAGAAGTGCTCATATAATCAATAGTGCGACCGGTTTTTTAAAAAAAAAAACCCGGTGCCTTTTCTACAGACTCCAAAAGTGTGAAAATTTCGAAACAGTCCGCCGAATACATGTTTCAGTTATCAGTGAAAGCGTTGCGCAGAGCCTGATTAAATATTTTTGTAACACCTTTATGGTAAATTTTTGGTTTCTTAATGTTTCTCTTAATTTAATTGTTTTAACTTAAACTAGTATATGGTACCCCCATCTTTTACTCGAGTAAAAAATCTTTTAAGCTAAAAGTGATTTATTATTTTTTATTAAATTTTGATACTTTTAAAAATTCCTTTCACATCACATTTTGCTTAAATGGGTACTCAAAAATAACAATATAAAAATACTAAGCTGTTATTGAATGTGTAATATTGTTTCTATATGTGATTAAACACTAGTGTGTTTTACTGTATTTTACCTTATTTCATTTGTTGATATTTTATATGTCTATTGTTTCGTTCATATGCTCGACTTATTACTATACACAGTAATAAATATTGTTTATTTATATGTTTTATTTTCTGACCTGGTGTTAGTTATTCTGATCTAATCTCATCAATAACACGAATGAGACGTATTTAACTCATAAATCTTAGCTTTTGAACTCATTTATATCTCATTAATATATATGGAGCTGTTGTGATAAGTAAGAACAAAAAGTAAGTATAACTTTCTCTTTCTAGCTTTGCTAATAAAAGTGTTTAATTTAAAGTTTTAACCAGAACATCTACCGGGTTACTCAATTTTACCGTATCTAATCTTATATTTCCTATATCTTTCTAATTTTTAACTTGATCTACCACAACTTATTAATTATTCTATCCTATTCCCCATAATCGAATTTTTTTTCCATCTGGGTTTCTTATATTTCCCCATCCTTATGATAAAAAAATAAGTGGCGCCCATTTACCTTTCCCTATTTTATCATTTCTCCCATTTTCTTTTTAGTCCCTTTTAAATTCTTTTATCTTTCCTTTTCTAGTAAATATATCCCCTTAAATCATTCTAATACGATATCATCGAGCTCGTTCGAATCCACGCTCGCTCTCCTCCTACCCCCTGAGTGCCGTTCGCATTTGTTAACCTCGATAAAACGAGCCTTTTAAAATCTTGAGAAAAAAGAGGTTACACATAAAAGTGGCGCCCAACGTGTAGGGCCTGACATTACACTATTTTTGACGCCCACGACGTGGGGCTTGATGATAAAATCCCTATTTTTCTGACAATAAAATTACACACTTTAATATCGACAATTTCCGTTACTTTTTCTTATCACAATGGCCAATTTTGAAGTAAATTTCTTAACTGCGGTTGAAATTATTTAAGTACCTAAGATCAGAAGAACAGCCACCACCAGGAAAATAGAGGATAAAAGAAAGTCCTCAAAAGAATGTTAGCTAAAGAAACAAATGGTACAGTAACAAGTAAATATTTTTTTCGTCTATCTTTTTCGTATCGTTAACAAACATAAATTAAAAGACTGGCTTTAACATGGAACTACTTATGTCGGCATATCTTTTATTTCGACCATTTTCTTCTTCATTCCTTTATCGATGGTTTCGTAATTTTTCTAGAAGAAAAAATTTTTTTGTTTTTTCTACTCTTTATCCTATTTTATCTAAAAGGAAAATTTTTTATTTTTCTACTCCATATCGTATTTTACCTAAAGGAAAATAATTTTTATTTTTCTATATTTCTTTCTCGTATTTTATCTGAGGGAAAATTTTCTTAATTTTCCACTCTCTATCGTATTTTTTCTACAGGAAAATAATATCCATTTTTCTACTTTTCTTGTATTTTATCTATAGGAAAATCTATTTTATTGAAGTAAAACTTCTTTAGCGACACTAGGAGTAAAAAAGATATTCTAACGGACGTGACGTCATTCTAATAACAGAAACCGGAAACAAAACCTAATACTGACACGATTTTGCATGGGCGCCGGCAGCAGGTTGCAAGAGGGTGCGCTTGTACCCCCCTGCTATGAAAGAAAATACCTGAATTTACCAAAAAATTACATATTTTTTTAATTTTTTTATTAAATTATTGTTTGAATAAAAACTAAAGGCGTCGCGGTTGCTGTCCAAATCATTCTACATTCTATATATATATTAGATCATAATAGTGTGTAGATGCAGATGCACCCCCTGAAAATAATCCTAGCGGCGCTCATGCGATTTTGCCTCCTATATGAAATAAAATTAAATCTGTAATTGTATGAATTGACAGCTGATCATCTTGTCAATCGAAATACATTGTATAAATAGTTTTTTGTGTATAAAGTGTTTGTATTAAATATGAATAAACAATGTGGATTTATTAATGAAGAAAGTGATGAAAAAATATTGATTGAAAATGAGTAAATAGATAGGTACTCTATATGCATAAATTTTATTTTTGGTGTGTAATTACACTATTTATACCTAATTATTTATACCTATTATTTATACCTAGCTATTTTCGTTTTATAGACTTGAAGAGCTAAAAAGAAAAATAAATTGTGAACGTCAAAGGGGATATTATAAGCGCCAGAAAGATTTGAAGAAAAATGACAAAAATGAAAAAATGAAGAGACAGCCACATTCATTATGATTTGATTAAGTAAGTTTATATACATACATACATATTATGATAGTAAATAATTGTTTATACGGAATCTTTATGTTGAGTAAAGAAGCATGTTGCACGTTTTTGTTCATAAAATAATAATATTCAAAATATTTTAACACTTTCTTATACTTATTTTAGGTTTGGTTAGGTAGCCATAAAGGCCATAAAACCACTGGTCAAGATGGCTGACCTTTGACCACCAATAACAGATCCTTCGTAGACGTGAAGGAAACAAACTTAACTCAGGATTTTAAATTTTATGGAATATGCTATAAAATGCTACAAAATTAAATGGTTATCTAACTATCGAATGCTCTTGTGTTGTGATGTATTACAATAAGGTAGATACAGCTACAAAATCACACATTCTAAACGTAATGTGTGTATATTTTTAATATTGTTTACCTATTATTGAAGCAAAACTTCTTTAGGCACGACTAGGGGTAGATTCTAACGGAAGATTCTGATGGAAGTAACTGTATAATTTCAGCTATGGGAGGAGTTTAAATTTCCGAAATTTATTTATGAAATTTTCAAACGGTTTCAAATACATTAATGGTATTTATAGACTAAAATCTATGTTTCACATTTTAGTTATCATAAACCTATTATTTCATATATAAAAAAAATAATGATAACTTTCAAATTCCTATTTCTAATGAATAATATAAATATAACATCTCATTTTTTTTGTAAAGTATATAGGCAATAAATATGATTGAATTGTAATTAAATATTTATTTTCCGATACGTACGTCAACAAGTTTTACTTCAATCGCGCGTAAAGGTTACACGCACACTCTTTTTTTTTTCTACTTTTTTCGTATTTTATCTAAAGGAAAATATTCTTCATTTTCCTATTCTCTACCGTATTTTATCTAAATGAAAATAATATTTCTTATTTTTCTACTTTCTACCGTATCTTATTGAAAGAAAAATATTTCTTATTTTTCTGCTTCCTACCGTATTTTATCTAAAGGGAAATATTTTTCATTTCTCTAATTTTTCTGCATCTTATATTAGGGGAAATAACGCTTCGTTAAATTTTTGTTTACCGTTTACCATCTATCTCTATCCATCTACTTAACCAATGTTTCTCTGTACGGTTATAAAAGTGGAGTCCGCATGACAAATATCTCTGTATTGTCCCAGCGTGGAAGATTTGTTTTTTACTTGAACTGTCGTACCGTTGTATTTTTTTCTATAAGAGAATATACAAATCACTTACCTATCGTACGGAGGATTCACATTAAGGATTCCAGACAGCGTTTCCTTTATGCTTCCTGGGTTTTCTACGTAACAACAGCATGACCGCCATTGTTATCGTTTACCAGCTCAAGTGAATCATCACTTGATATAAGTGAAAACACTTCACTTAATTATCGTTTACCTACCGTTCAAGTGAATTCTCACTTGAAATTACCTTATCGTAAGTGAAAACATATTTCACTTAACTACCGTTTACCAGCTCAAGTGTATTAACACTTGAAAATATCGTTTTGTAAGTGAGAACACACTTCACTTAACTACCGTACCGTTCAGTAAAAACTATTATTGTTTATATGTCTCGTTATCTCCCCTAGTTTCTTCATTAAGCTTGAAATTGACCCAACAAAGATCTGAAGCCTTATGTCTCTGATTTCGACGATTCTTCTGAAGATGAACTCTCCGAATAGGAACGATTGTTTCTTTGTTTTCTTAGAATTATCCGTATAAGCTTTTCTTTTTATCTCCCCTGTTTTACTACCTTTTTTCTTCTTAACATCTCAACCTGACTCAACTGTAAATATGTTTCGTTATCTCCTCCCCGTTTGGGAGGCGGGAATATAAAGAATACCCCCAAAGTGTTAAACTGCTTGTCGTAAGAGGCGACTAAATGGAACCCCTTTCCCTTTTCTTTTTCGTTCAACCTCCATACTTCTCGTTAATCTCCTCCCCGTTTAGGAGGCAGGATTATGTAGAATACCCCCAAAGCGATAAACTGCTTGTCGTAAGAGGCGACTAAGTGCAACCTTTTCCCTTTTCTCTTTTGTTCAATTTCCTTATGTCTTGTTAACTTCCTTAGCTATATGTTTCTCTATGTCCAACTTTTATTTTTCGTTTAAGTTTATTCAGACTTATACTTATCGTTTATCTATCGTTTAGTGTATTACCACTTGAACATTTCATCTCGAAAGGGAAAATACTTTTCTCTTACCTACCGTTTACCAACCTAATAAGTACCTTAACACTTATCTCTATCGTCTCGAAAGTAGAATTTACTTTCCCTCATTTACCGTCCATTTACCTAATAAGTGTATTAACACTTGTTGATATCGTACCGAAGGAGAAAATATGTTTCTCGTAACTACCGTTTACCTACCTTATGAGTGTTTTCACACTTGTATTTTTTTTGAAGGAAAAAATAGTTTTTCCTTTATCTACCGTTAACCTACCGTATAAGTGCGTCAGCACTTGTGAACGTATTATCGTATCGTTCAGTAATATCTATTACTGTTTTATGTTTAGAAAACATTTTTTTGTTACCTTATTTCTCGTTTATCATCCATAAATTACTTTTTATCTTTGATATGGATATAAGACGGTTCTCGTACCTTAGTGGAAGACACATGAATAAAAATTTTTTTGGAAAAATTTTTTGAAAATTTTTTTGGAAAAATTTTTTGAAAATTTTTTTGGAAAAATTTTTTGAAAATTTTTTTGAAATTTTTTTAATTTTTTTTTGTTCTTTCATAAAATTTTATACCTTTACATATCGTTGGTTTAAAGAACTTTGGTCCGTAACATGACTACTATTGGAATCACTTTACTTTTTTTGACTAACAAAATTCAATCTTAACTACTTCTTCTGGAATTTTATTTTGACCTTGCAATTTGTCACGAGAGATAAGCCTAGGAAAGCCGTAGGGAATTCTTTCCGGTAGTGGGTCTGTTGAGATTGTAAGGAAGACAGATAAAATTCCTTTCTCCTCTCTTTCTTTTCCTCTATTACTTTCTCTATTTTTTTTTCCTAGCTAGGATTGAAGACTGTTAGGATAATTTGGTTTTAAGATTTGTTAGATTCCTGTTAATATCTTAGTGTGATCTATAACCTTAAGTTTTTTTATTAAATGTTCTCAATGAGAACTATATTTTAAGAATTACTGTTTTCTTCTCTTCCTTACTGCATATTTGGTGATATCCTTAATATCAACCAAGCAGGACGGAACTTTTCCAAACATCTTTTCAGATGTTAACGTATCACGTACTCACCTTGACTGTCGGATCTAATGGAGCCGGTAGGCTTATTAGATTCCTAATTATAACTATCGTCCGTGTTTCTTTCTTCCTTTTAAAAATTATTATTAACAGTTTGGTTTAAATTCAGCTTTTTTCTTTATAGGAGTTCCTAAAAAGGGAAATACGCGTTGTGCCTCCTATGGAAAATTTTACTTATGGGAACATAGCATTCTTTACTTTCTTCCTTGTGTGTGTGAATGTAGCGTGTGTCCTGACATCTTATGTCAAGGGCAATATAAATACTTTTTTGTCGATTTGCTTTAAAGATACCACTTAGTGCTGCCCGTCTAGGCCGAGCTGCACACTTTTTTGTTTCCGTGCAGAAACTTCGGAGTAGACCTGTTCCCGATCACTTTGTAATCTTCCGGTTGGCCGGTACCGTTTATAAAAATCTGGTCACGTAGTATCAAAGATCTGTTGATCTGATACATTTTACCTACCTTGTGGTTCTTCAAACTCTCGCGTAGTTTCACTTGTATATTAACGCACTAATGAATAGTGCGAATATTATATCGCTTCCAATAACTAACACTAATACCCCAGTTTTACCTAGATAGATACCGCTCCCGTAAGATCGCTTTTCTACATCTCGGTGTTCTCTACCTTTATCATCTTCGTTTTTTTTAAACACACTACTGTTGTTCCAACCATAGCTTATCTTTTTTAAAAAACTGTTTTCTACCCAGTTTTTTCTCTTCGGAAGGGGCTGTGTAGCGTGTTCAAAATACTCTAGGTATAAAAATTTTATTTTTTATAATTTCTTCTTACTTAAGCCGACCCTGATCATTTTACCTTCCAGAAGTTTCTCCGCTGTAACGGACTTCAACGGTCAAACTATTGATTTTTTTAGACTGACCAATCAAATCTCGTGAATAAGGTCACGCTGCGTAAGTGGGGTATGTTTGAAGTGACGCTGGTTTTTTTACCGCGATCTCGAATTCAATCTAGCTTGGGTTTCTGTGCTGGCAAGACGTTATGTACCACCCCTAGATTCAAGTACCGGCAAATTTCCTTTAGATTTTCAAAGAATTACTTGCTATTTAGTGTTTCTAACTAAGTTAAAGTCAGTGAATGGGTGTGGAACCTTTCTGATGAAAAATCTGTCGTTTATTACCGAAGAATAACTAGATTCTACTGTACCGTATAAATTGGGTGTGGCCCCATTTAATTCTACTATCTAGGAATCAAACTGTAAGTTTTTTAATATCATTATTATTGCTTAACTACCAGTAAAGAAGGGATACCATTTATTTCTTTGGAACAAAAACTTAATTGTAATCCGCTTGAATAATATCCAAGTGTGGGTAACTAACGTAAGAAGTGCTCATATAATCAATAGTGCGACCGGTTTAAAAAAAAAAAAACCCGGTGCCTTTTCTACAGACTCCAAAAGTGTGAAAATTTCGAAACAGTTCGCCGAATACATGTTTCAGTTATCAGTGAAAGCGTTGCGCAGAGCCTGATTAAATATTTTTGTAACACCTTTATGGTAAATTTTTGGTTTCTTAATGTTTCTCTTAATTTAATTGTTTTAACTTAAACTAGTATATGGTACCCCCATCTTTTACTCGAGTAAAAAATCTTTTAAGCTAAAAGTGATTTATTATTTTTTATTAAATTTTGATACTTTTAAAAATTCCTTTCACATCACATTCTGCTTAAATGGGTACACAAAAATAACAATATAAAAATACTTAGCTGTTATTGAATGTGTAATATTGTTTCTATATGTGATTAAACACTAGTGTGTTTTACTGTATTTTACCTTATTTCATTTGTTGATATTTTATATGTCTATTGTTTCGTTCATATGCTCGACTTATTACTATACACAGTAATAAATATTGTTTATTGTTTATTTATATGTTTTATTTTCTGACCTGGTGTAAGTTATTCTGATCTAATCTCATCAATTACACGAATGAGACGTATTTAACTCATAAATCTTAGCTTTTGAACTCATTTATATCTCATTAATATAATATGGAGCTGTTGTGATAAGTAAGAACAAAAAGTAAGTATAACTTTCTCTTTCTAGCTTTGCTAATAAAAGTGTTTAATTTAAAGTTTTAACCAGAACATCTACCGGGTTACTCAATTTTACCGTATCTTATCTTATATTTCCTATATCTTTCTAATTTTTAACTTGATCTACCACAACTTATTAATTATTCTATCCTATTCCCCATAATCGAATTTTTTTTCCATCTGGGTTTCTTATAATTCCCCATCCTTATGATAAAAAAATAAGTGGCGCCCATTTACCTTTCCCTATTTCATCATTTCTCCCATTTTCTTTTTAGTCCCTTTTAAATTCTTTTATCTTTCCTTTTCTAGTAAATATATCCCCTTAAATCTTTCTAATACGATATCATCGAGCTCGTTCGAATCCACGCTCGCTCTCCTCCTACCCCCTGAGTGCCGTTCGCATTTGTTAACCTCGATAAAACGAGCCTTTTAACATCCTGAGAAAAAAGAGGTTACAAAATGAAAGTTATTGGTAAAGCCAAATCTGTTTTAGGTTTTAATATTGTCACATACGATAATAGGGTGGTTTAATTGTTTGATATTTTATCGTATTATTTTGTATTATTTTTAATTGTAATTATCCAGACCAAAGTCAGTACGTTAGATTTCAAGGCGACCTTATATAGTTTAATTCTTATTCTCACGTAGCGTAAGAATTGGCTATAAAAGAGCGTCGTTGAGGTCGTACTCGAGGAGTTCGGAGTCTGAGGTTGTCTGTAAGAGTCACCCTTTGGGGTGTCCCTAAAACAGACCCTTGGGTCTGGGCCGTTGTGATTTTTAAGGTATTTTTGTGAGTAAGTGTGACATGCCACCATGTAGATTATTTGGTAAGATTAGTTAAGATTTGTATTTAGTTATTCGTTATTCATTGTTATTGTTTCTTTGTTAATATATTTGTTGTTTGTTTCCTGTTGTTTATCTCATCTTCCCCTTGGTTAGTTTTCTGCCCTCAGCAGGAAACCTACCCTAACCCTACCAGGGGGTAGATAACCACGACCTGAGTGGGAAGTGCCTTTAGTAAGCTACCCCTCATTCCTAAACACTATAGCACTTTCTTCCAACCCCCTCATAAAGTAGATATTATAATGAAAATGCTACAAAAACCTAGGTGATGATAATACCCCTTTTACTACAGTATCGTATCGAAAGAGACGTTCCAAAATCAATACAATTGTGGGGTCGAATTCTGAAAGTGAAATGTCTCTTAAACAACCATTAAAACTTGCATTTTTGCACGTTTACAAGTTACACCCGGAAACGACCGTAAATGATCTTCAAAGCTTTCTGAAACCAATCTTTCCAGAGGTAGCAGTAGAACAATCAATTTCGAAGTATCCGAATTACTATTCATCATTTAAGGTCACTGTAAGCGAAAGCAAGCTTGCTGCGGCCATGACGCCTACTCTGTGGCCCAGTGGAGCATGTGTAAATCGTTTTTTTCACTCACGAGCAATAAAAAGAAACTTGACGTAGATACAAATATCCCATTTGACTCACTTCTTTTAAATGTTAAAGGATTTAGACAAGAGAAAATGGACTTTCTTAATACGTTTTATGAAAATCTCAAACTGAGATTTTTATTTTTAACCAAGACTTGGTCGAAGTTGTTTCAAGTTGATAACATGGTTGTTCCCGGGTATTGTTTAAAAGCAAACTTTTCGAGGGATAACTATTGTAACGTAAAAATACCCTTGACTAGCTCCAGGGTTCATGGCCTCCTTCTGGCTTTCTTTTTTAACCTTCCCCAAACAATTAAATAAGGGCGCCAAATACAGACATACAAATAAAAGAGAATAAATCAGTTTTAAAATTGTTTATTCAAATAATTAATTGATTTAATGTTAATTAAAAGTTATGTAATTAACTAATTTTCAAACTTATCTTGTCAATCTTCGGCTTTGAAGGTTCAGATGATAGTCGGAAAGATGACTTGCGACTATTGGAAATATGGGCACCGGTCTAGGGTGACTCTGGTACGATGGTTTTCTTTAAGTAAGATGAGTCTCCTGCAGTGAGGAATGAAGCGACTCCCTCAGCGATAGGACCAGTCTTTTTCGTCAATTGCAAGACAAATTTTCATAAATTTGATTCGGCACGATCAGCCCTCACCAAAGACCCTTCGTAAAATTGGCATAAGCCCTAAAGAAATAAAATAAACGCTGTCAAAATTATGTCCCAATAATCCTTTGTTTCGATTACAATCACTCAAGAATTCTCCAAAGTTCGAGAAAAAAGTTAATCACCTGCTGTGTTTATATATTTTTAACTCAATAAAAAAACTGATTTTTATCAAATGATTGTAATCGAAAATTTAAATGTTAGTAAAGATATCAAATTAAATAACCAATAATCTATTCACCAAATTTTTGACTATTTCTTAAAAATTATAATAAGTTAAATTTTTTTTTACTCACCAGAAGGGTATAAGAGGTGAAGCGAACTAATTCTTATTGCAGTACAAAATGAAATGAAAATATTTAACGTCGCAACCTACGAGCAAACAAGAATCTATTCTCCTACCGAAACTGTAAAGTATACGCGACGACGCACAACATAACACGGAAATTTATACAAATTTAATAGTCCATAGGCCAGGCCACAAATAGCGTTGTAAACGTTACACCACGGTAACCTGACGGAAAAAAAGAATTGAAGATTCTTTTTTTTATATAAGTGAAACTACTAAAATTCAAAAATAAAGAAGAGCAAAAAATTAATAGAAAAAAAAAATAATCCAAAACTGGTGAATAAATATAAGATCTACAACAATTAGTAAATTAAGATTGAAACCACTATAACTGGTGTAATTCTCAAAAAAGTAACTACATAAAACTTTAAAACACAAATGTTACCGATACAACAATGTAACTAAAAAGGAAAGGCTAAATCGGTAAGAGAGGAGAAGTAACCTACTATTAAAGGTAGTCGCCAACCTAAATGGAACGAAATCCAACAAACGCAAGTAAAATTACCATGGATTTTGAAGAAACCCAGGTAGTTAAACCGTCACAAGACGAAGTGACTAGACTTTTCTACAAGGTACTAGCCAACCTAAAGGTGGAACGAATTCCTCAAAAAGCAAGTAAAATTACCATAGGTTTTGAAGAAACTTAGGTAGTTAAACCGTCACAAGACGAAGTGACTAGATTTTTCTACAAGGTACTAGCCAACCTAAAGTGGAACGGTCAACACTGAAGTTTCTCCACGCTGGACAGGGGATGCAAGGAGCTCAGTGAAAACGGGTGGTCTCGGCATAACCAACGGTTATTCGCATCGATATAAGATGGCATGTCAGCCATAAAAAAAATAAAATAAACAAAAAGAAAAAATGGTAAATATAAAAAAAAAAATATATAGGGACTTGACCAAGGGAGTTCCGAAAATTAAGCTTCCCCGGGAACATGTTTCTCCATTTGGCAGACAACGCCCAGCCGGGAAGAGAGAGAAAATTTAAAGCCAAAGAGGTTAAGACAAAAAAAAAATTTGAAAAAGTGGCAATAACAAAAAGAACAAAAAAAAATATAGTCACAATCGGTAAGAGAGTCCCCCCACTCTAAATAAAGTTTGGTCGCATTGACCAGCACCTCTAGGGTACCAAAAAAGTCAAAATCGGTATTGCTAACACTTAAGTAGCATAAAGTCATAATCGGTAAAACAAAAAAAAAAAAAAAATATTAACTGTCCTAATTAAATGTCGACAAAGAAAACATCAAACAAGATGTCAAAAAGAAACAAGAGAAATATTATCCACAAAGCATTATAGAAGAAATTCAAGGCAAAAAAAAAATCTATCTCCATAAGTAAAATAACTCACCAAAACAGCAAAGATAAAGATAAGACTGTAGTCACCAAAAATCATTGAATAAGAAAATACTCAACAAATGAGAACAAAATAAGCTATAAAGCTAAACAAATATTCAATGAACGAAAAGAAAAAAATTGAAAGCAAATATCGATTGAACAAAAATGTGACTAACACTCAAAAGAAAAATCAATCAATATCCGAATCAAAAAATAACTTGACAAGTCTTAACGCGCACGCTGTGCATACTGGAGACAATGTAAAAGAAAAAAAGGTAATAGTGTCACATACGATGAGAGGGCAGTTTGCCCTACATATTAATTTATTAGTTTATATTTTACTATATTGTTTTGTATTACATTTTACCAGGTCAAAGTCATTGCGTTAGATCTCAACACGTGTTTAAATAGTTTAATTTTTATTCTCACGTAGAATATGAATTGGCTATAAAAGCAAGTTGTTGAGGTCGGACACGAGGAGTTCGGAGTCTGAGGTTGTCTGTAAGCGTCACCCTTTGGGGTGTCCCTAAAACAGACCCTTGGGTCTGGCCGTTGTGACTCTTGACTTATTTTCGTGAGTAAGTGTGACATGCCACCATTTAGTTTATTTGGTAAGATCAGATTAGATAATTGTATTTAGTTATTCCTTATTTCTATTGTTTATTATTCATTGTTATTGCTTATTCGTTAATATATTTGTTGTTTGTTTCCTGTTGTTTATCTCATCTTCCCCTTGGTTAGTTTTCTGCCTTCAGCAGGATACCTAACCAGAAGTTAGATAACCACGACCTGGGTGGCAAGTGCCTTCAGTTAGCTACCCCTCATCCTAAAACATTAAGGCACATTCTCCCTAACCCCCCAGGCGTGACAATAGTCATCATTAAAAATGACAACAAATAACGGTAATAATGTGAACAATAAAAATAGGACAGTTAATAAAAGAAAAGCGTCAAAATCAATAAGGGACAGGTATGTACACTACAAAACGTTAAGAATACTGAAGGCAACATCAATAAGTAAAGAGAAAATTTAGAAAAAGAAACAAGGCAAACTAAATATTCAAAAATACAAATTTATACTAATTTGGTGAAAACTAATTAATCAAAAACACAAATTTATACTAACGTGGTGGGGCGGCACAGAGGCACAGCGTCAGCCTGTACTCGCAAATAAATGCTATCCCTAAGGTACAGTACTGACCTGAACTCACCAACCCTTATATAAATTATAAACTAGAGAAAAAATTTAATAACAATCGAATTTACTTAAAAAGGTTGAAATTAATTTTGACAAAGTTTAAGAATTTAAAAAAATCTAAAAAATAGAAATTGAAAGTTAATAAAACTAATGCCTTCAGTGTAGTGACTCCAGTGTTAAAAGCAAAAAGCTATATCAAAATAACAAAATGTAAAAATATCGAGAGAAGATAAAATATATACGATATCTTAATATTTTTCACAAAAAAATAACTACAAAAAATATTACAAATATAACGAGACATAAGAAAAATCACAAAATTTTTATCATAATGTCCTAGGTATGTGAAGAAACAGTCCTAGATATTAAAAGGTATATCTGTATTAGGTGCATCACAAAACAGTACAGAAAAAAAAATGAAAGAATGGTATTTGGAAAACAAAACATCCCGAGTAGGTACAAAAACACAAGGAAAATCTATTTGTTTCTCAAAGGTAAACCCTAACGGTTAAAGAAAAAAAGAAACCAAATAGAACATAATCCCCAAAATAAACTCCTATTGTGTTCCAACCATACGGAACACCAATAGAGCTAAACAGAGCAGTCAAATCTAACTGCTACACGATAAAGAGGTCTCACAGACCCCTACAAGATAAGATAAGATACGATAATAAGGTCACACAGACCCTATAAGATAATAATGTGGTCAACCAGGACCACACCCAAAATGCCCACGGCAAACAACGATAAGTACCCACACTCAAGATATAACAAAATTCCTAATAACCATCTTCAGAATTTTAACTGAAAGAAATGAGATAACAAAGAGAGAAAAGAAAAAACCAAAATACAGAAATTAAAGGAATACACGAAACAATTTGACTGTAACTATCACACCCACAAAATAAAGTCATAAAAAAAGACCAAAAAGCATAGATAGCAACGAAAAAGGACATATTGATACCACGATACAAACACTTTAAAATCTGCAAAGAAGCCGACATCAGCTAAGAAATACCGCCATAAGATAAGAAAGAAACTCCCTAACACTAAATTCAATATTTAGAAATAATAATCTTAAATGTAGAGAAAATATCCCAAGAGACAATCTGTATAGAAGGGTAGTACCGAATTCCTAACTATGGTCAGATCATTACGATCGACCCCCTGCTGAGCTACCGGTATCAGACCCTCTCCGTTAATCCTATGTCCGAATTCCTAACTGCATACAAATATTATTTAATTCTGAATTTAATAAATCTAAAATAGTCTTCAAAATTTTAAAAACGAAATGTGTTTTGGAAAATTTTACATTATTTTTTTATAAGATTAGATTTGATTCGTAAAAGTATCGCGCGTTAAAATCTTGAAGTAAATGTTTTTAGTGAGGATAAACTGTATAGGAGAAGATAAACTGTTTGAAGTAATTTTTTTTCTAATTTTTTGTGATTAATAAAATTAAAAAAAAAATTATATATTTATTTTTGTAATTTTTTTCTAACTTAATAAAATTAAAAAAATTTCAAAATTGTAAATATATATTTATTTTCGTTAATTTGATAAAATATGTACATACATACATGTCAAAATATATAAAAAATAGTTAAAATAAATATATTTATAAATACAATCCGATTAAGAAATCTAAAGTAGTCGCCCAGATCAGGTAAAAGATGTTGAGTTAGGAATTCGGACATAGGATTACCGAATTACTTACTAATCCCCAAATTTTATGACCGCGGTTAGGAATTCGTATATCCCGGTATAGAAAAACTACTAAATGGGTATACATAATTGTATAGGTAAAACAATTTAATAAAAGATAATAATATTCTTCGATAAATAAGTTAAGTTAAAACTGAAATATACCGATTCGATAGTGGTTAGCCTTGAGCAATAGATAATAAAATCGGATAAAATAAAAGTCATAGTAAAAAATATTAGATGTTAGTAAAAACAATTTATAAATATTTGGATGTCTGTATTAAATTGATGACAAAATTTAAATTTAATTTAATTAACGTGAATGTTAGGAAAAAGTTTCAAAAAAAGCAAGAAGACTTTAGTTGGGCGCCCATTTGTAACGTAAAAATACCCTTGACTAGCTCCAGGGTTCGTGGCTTCCTTCTGGCTTTCTTTTTTAACCTTCCCCAAACAATTAAATAAGGGCGCCAAATACAGACATACAAATAAAAGAGAATAAATCAGTTTTAAAATTGTTTATTCAAATAATTAATTGATTTAATGTTAATTAAAAGTTATGTAATTAACTAATTTCCAAACTTATCTTGTCAATCTTCGGCTTTGAAGGTCCAGATGATAGTCGGAAAGATGACTTGCGACTATTGGAAATATAGGCACCGGTCTAGGGTGACTCTGGTACGATGGTTTTCTTTAAGTAAGATGAGTCTCCTGCAGTGAGGAATGAAGCGACTCCCTCAGCGATAGGACCAGTCTTTTTCGTCAATTGCAAGACAAATTTTCATAAATTTGATTCGGCACGATCAGCCCTCACCAAAGACCCTTCGTAAAATTGGCATAAGCCCTAAAGAAATAAAATAAACGCTGTCAAAATTCCGTCCCAATAATCCTTTGTTTCGATTACAATCACTCAAGAATTCTCCAAAGTTCGAGAAAAAAGTTAATCACCTGCTGTGTTTATATATTTTTAACTCAATAAAAAAACTGATTTTTAACAAATGATTGTAATCGAAAATTTAAATGTTAGTAAAGATATCAAATTAAATAACCAATAATCTATTCACCAAATTTTTGACTATTTCTTAAAAATTATAATAAGTTAAATTTTTTTTTACTCACCAGAAGGGTATAAGAGGTGAAGCGAACTAATTCTTATTGCAGTACAAAATGAAATGAAAATATTTAACGTCGCAACCTACGAGCAAACAAGAATCTATTCTCCTACCGAAACTGATAAAGTATACGCGACGACGCAGAACATAACACGGAAATTTATACAAATTTAATAGTCCATAGGCCAGGCCACAAATAACGTTGTAAACGTTACACTATCTAAGAGGAGGAGTTGCAATTTTTGCTAGAAGTGACACACAGTGTGAAGTAATAAACATAAGCCAATTCTGTTTGGAAAAACACATTGAAGTGTGTGCCGTCAGATGGCATTTTAATCCTAAAAATAGCGTAGTGATATTTTTGTGTTATCGCTCTCCGCAAGGTGACTTTGAAATATTTCAAGAAAAACTTGAAACTATGTTAAGTAGATACCATAAGGCAAATTCTTATATGATAGTCTTAGGCGACTTTAACACGCACTCACTAAATAAGTTCGACAGGGAGTGTTTTAAAAATTTAATGTTAAACTTTAATTTATCGAACAAAGTCAATATTCCTACGCGTATCTCTGTGACATGTCAAACTTCTCTAGATTTAACTTTTACAAATTTACCGAACTGTTCTGAAGGATTCGCAGAAAATTTTCCTTTTTTGGATCATAAAACTGTTTTATTTAATACCGGTATTACCTACTTATAAAAAAACTAAATGTCAAAAATTTTACAGGCGTTCATATAATCAAAACAGTATTAATTCTTTTACATACTTGCTGAAAAATGAGGATTGGTCCGAAATCTTTGACAAAACAAAAAACACAATCATTTTTATTTTACAGTACTTGAACATTTTAATCAATATTTCCCAGCAAAGTTAAAATATCAAAACCAGCACAATAATATGTGGGTTAATAATGAAGTAAGAACCTCTAGTAAAAATCTTAAAGCGCTACATAGACGTAGAAGGGAACTTCCGGAGCTGAGTGACTTATATAGGGCTGAAAGTATGAAACATAAAAATCTAGTTTTTGATACTAAAAGACTTTATTATCAAAATAAAATTCAAAATTCTGATAATTGTCCTAAAATGTTGTGGTCTGTTGTAAATGAGGTTTCTAAAGGCAAAAATAACTCTTGTAAGCGCCCCTTGAAAGTTAAGGATAATACAGGTATTACTTTAGAGAAACCGGCAGAAGTAGCCAATTGCTTAAATAGGTTCTTCGTTGAGGCCCCTTGTCTGCTGTTAGAGGGTCTACCGAAAAATAGATCTTCATTGTGCATTGAAGAGAGTTCCTTGGAGGATGCACTGTCAACACAGTGCCAAATGATCGTTTTACCTTTTACTGAACAGGAAGTTCTTGGTATTCTGAAGTCCAAAATAAAAAGTAAAAAATCGTCTGGACCCGATAATATTCCGACACATCTGTTCAAGCAGGTTATGGTGGAGTCATGTCTGGGGCCATTAACGTATCTCGTCAATGAATCATTTATAACTGGTATTTTTCCTTCTTGTTTGAAAACTTCAAAAATAACTCCAGTTTTTAAAAAGGGAGATCCTGATTTGGCCGAAAATTATCGACCGATTGCTTTAAGTTCATGTTTTTTTAAATTATTTGAGTATGCTATGTTGGAACGACTACTTAATTTCCTTGCTGAAAATAACATTTTTTCTACCAGACAACATGGCTTTCTTTCAAAAAAATCCACGACCACAGAGTTCTAGCTTACTTATCTGAAGTTGTAGAGGCACTTGAGATGGGCGAGCGTCCTGTTGGGATTTTTTGCGATCTCAGCAGGGCGTTTGATTGTATTGACCACACACTTTTGATTCAAAGAATGAAATCGTATGGAGTATATGGTGTGGTCCTCAAATGGTTTGGTTCCTTTTTACAAGATCGGAAGCAGTTTGTGGAGATTACTGATGAGTCAGGAAAACCGCAAAAATCTGATCATTTAGATGTCACTATGGGAGTTCCACAAGGCTCCATATTGGGACCAATTTTATTTTTGATTTTTATTAATCCTCTTTTAATCGAAGCTGTATTCAACAGCATTACTGCTTTTGCCGATGATAATTCCAGCACCGTTAAACTTAACCAGGAACCTTCAGTGGAATCTGTGGCAAACAAAGCCCTCAAAGAGTTGGATGATTGGTTTACCTTGAACAAAATGTGTTTAAATTTTAATAAAACACATTATATGATTTTCCGAACGTCTCAAGCCAGAGATAATCCTCAATTTCATTTGAAATATAAAAATAATGTATTAAAGCGTGAAGTTTCGGTTAAATTTCTTGGGTTGGTTTTGGACGATGTTCTTTCCTGGGAAGAACACTGTTCTTCACTGTGTAAAAAATTAAGTGTTTCTTGCTATGCCATTAGAAACCTTAAGCATGTTTTAAATGAGCCACAGCTTCTGGGAGTATACCATGCTTTAGTACAATCTCGTCTTATGTATGGTGCTCAGTTCTGGGGTGTCTCGGTGCATGCGCAGAGAGTATTTTTATATCAAAAACGAGTAATACGTTGCATGTCAGGGGTATCACAGTCGACCTCGTGTGTGCCTTACTTTAGAAAATACAAAATTATGACGGTACCATCGATAGTTATTTATCAAATGTGCACTTATGTCTACCAAAATCAAGATCTCTTTATCAGAAACAATCACTTTCACAATTATAATACAAGAAATGAAAATGATTTTATGACATCTAAAAATAGACTTAATAAATCTAAACTTTTTGTCACAAGTTTGGGGCCAAAACTCTTCAATAATCTCCCGACCAACATAAAAGATTCTTCAAATATGAATATTTTTAAAACGAAGCTTAAAACTTTTTTGACAGAAAACTGTTATTATAGCGTTGATCCATTTTTAAATAAAAACAGTAACATACATTATAATTGCTGATGTATTATTGATGTCTTAGATATTATTTTTATCTTATTTTCTTACTTTAGACCATTGTAACCTTATTTTTCGTTCAGTATATGTTAGGTATATACATATTTGTTTGTTAGTGTAAGTCTTTTACTAATTACTGTTTTTGTATTGTAAATTTACTATTTTATGACGATGTCCATACAATTTATTGTCAATTGGAAAAATAAAGATATTGTATTGTATTGTATTATATTGTAATTTATATTAAATATAATAGTTTATTTAAAATACTAATTTTTCTTATATTTGAAGATTCTATCCAGTATTAAGATAATATTTTACATTGTTTCAGCTTTTACTACCATTTTAGAAACTTTTTTTTAATATAAATAAATTAATATATTTTAGTGTCAGGATTGTACAGGAAGGTCTAGAAAGAAGCGGAAGGGAATCCAATAATGGTGCTTTTTTTAAGGTTTTAAATATTTTTGTTCTGTTTGACATTTTGTTTGGCTTTATCAAGTAGTAAACAAGCTTCAACAAGTGCTATAGTAATGAGATGAGTTTAAACTAGGGAGAGGAGAGGTTTCACTGAATGGCCTACAAACCTTACCTGGCCCGAAAGTTTCAAAAATATTAAATAGATGTTTAGTATAGGGATAAAAACCCTAGGCATCCAATGGTGTAATTTATGCGGTGTTTATTACAGGGTATACGACCTTGGGCACCCGATGGGGTAATATATGGGATGTTTAGTATAGGGATAAAAACCCTAGGCTTTAAATGGCCTAATTTATAAGGTGTTTAGTACAGGGTAAGACCTTGGGCACCTAAAGGTATAATTATAATTATTATTATTATTTTTTTTTGATTTTTGTTGTTGAAGGTAAATAGCGTGTAAATAAAGTCAAATAAAATTTAAATTTATTGTTAATGGTAAAGTAATGATTCCCTCATGCCCTATCTAGGCAAATTACAGTAATTAGTTAATTTTTATAGTATTTGTTTTTGTATGTTTTAGGACCGAGTTATTGTTTTAATGTTTAAATGTTTAACGTTTCCCCACATCTACTCAAAAAAGACGCAATCCAGGAGATGCTTGCTCGGTACCGGAATTTTAGAGGGAAAGGGTCCTTTATGCTGAGTATGGTATTGGTCTTGTCTCAACGAGTAAGGAAGGTCTCCGTCGAGGAATGGAAATGGTCAGCTTCAATACTCCTATCCCAATAGCAGATCTTCCCAATGGATGGTAGCTAAAGATGGGAAGACTGTAGATTAATGGTTGAAAAAATGTATTCAGGTGAATGGTGTGATGGAGTACCGTCTGATGTTGGCCATGGACCTCGAGAGATGGAGCTATGAGACGATGGTTTTCACAGAGTTGCAGACAGACCAACATACCAAAAAGGGATCCGTCTAGCCAGCGGTGGACCTGGCGTTTCTAGACGAGGGCAAGACAGGTCATTCTCCGAGAAGAGCAGATTCTGACAGAAGTGTGGTGGATTATGATTATTTTGTAAAACTCAGTCCTATACATACACCCCTGTAAGCCAGAGCTGAGCAAAGCCAGGGGCTGGCTTTAAGGGAAGTAGGGCATGTCACATACGATAATAGGGTGGTTTAATTGTTTAATATTTTAATGTATTATTTTGTATTATTTTTAATTGTAATTATCCAGGCCAAAGTCAGTACGTTAGATTTCAAGGCGACCTTATAGAGTTTAATTCTTATTCTCACGTAGCGTAAGAATTGGCTATAAAAGAGCGTCGTTGAGGTCGTACTTGAGGAGTTCGGAGTCTGAGGTTGTCTGTAAGGGTCACATTTTGGGGTGTCCCAAAAACAGACCCTTGGGTCTGGGCCGTTGTGACTCTTGAGGTATTTTCGTGAGTAAGTGTGACATGCCACCATGTAGATTATTTGGTAAGATTAGTTAAGATTTGTATTTAGTTATTCGTTATTCATTGTTATTGTTTCTTTGTTAATATATTTGTTGTTTGTTTCCTATTGTTTATCTCATCTTCCTCTTGGTTAGTTTTCTGCCCTCAGTAGGATACCGAACCAGGGGGTGGATAACCACGACCTGGATGAGAAGTGCCTTCAGTAAGCTACCCCTCATCCTATAACACTAAGGCACAATTCCTCTATTCCCCCAGGCGTGACAATATTTCGAGGGACAGATTAAACAAGAAGATATGGATAGATCAACGTTCGTATTTGGAGAAAATATTGAGAAAATTTAACATGGTTAATTGTAAACCAGTAAGTATTCCTACTTGTCCAGGAGAAAGATTAACAAGAAAACAATGCCCTACTACGGAAGATGAGATTAAAAAGATGGAGAAAATTCCTTATCACAAGCTGTTGGTAGCTTATTATTTGCCGCGCAAATTTCTAGACCCGACATATGCTTCGCGGTCAGCAATGTTAGTCGTTTTAACGAAAAACCCAGGGCCACCTCACCGGAATTCTGTAAAAAGGATCTTTCGCTATTTAAAAGGCACTATAGATTATAAGTTGAAATTTGATGGTAATGCAAAAAAACTTGATGTTTCAGATATAATTGGATATTGTGATGCAGACTGGGCCAATGATGAAGATGACAAAAGGTCTGTAACAGGTTACATATTTTTCCGAAATAATGGACCAATATCCTGGAATACCAAGAAACAAACAACAGTGGCGCTCTCAACAACTGAATCAGAATATATGTCCTTATCAACTGCAGCACAAAAAGCTCTTTGGCTACGAGGTCTTAGTTGTGAGTTAGCAAAAAATCCAGCGCATACATTAATATATGTGGATAATCAGGGTGCTCAGAAATTGGCGTTAAATGGGGCGTATCAAACCAGGACCAAACATATAGATGTGCGTCATCATTTTTTGAAAGAAAAATTCAATTCTGGTCTATTGGCTCTAGAGTATACATCTAGTGAGTCTAATGCAGCTGACTCATTGACAAAGACTCTGGACAAAGTAAAGTTTTTACGATGTGTTATGAAACAAGGTCTTATCTCAAATAGAAAGGGTGTTGAAATATTTGAGGTGGCTAAAGGTTGTTAAGTAGTTAGTTTTGTTTTTGTTATAAATAATTTTGATAACTATTGTCAAATATATTTTGTCATTATTTATTTTTGTATGTTGTATCCGTTGTATCCAGAATATAAAATATTAATCTATCTTTGTGCCTTATTAAGAATACTCTGCAAGAATATTCATACATTAGTTCAGACTGTTTTTTGTATTTCTACCCCTTCTCAATGTACTGAACGTTGAAACGGTATTCAAAGGACTTATAGTTATAACTACTAACATGTAGTAAATATTTCATCTTTGTTTTTACCGACCAATATACCTTATAAGTGTTTCTGTCTCTCTCTTACTCACACCATTACATATGTAATGATTTTTTCAATTTAACTATACACAAATCTTTTCCACCGTGTGCACGAATAGAAGTATAACTTCAGAAGTTAGACACTTGGGTAGTGACAACAGAAGTGAAACTTTGGATGTTTGGGACTGTTACTTTTGGTCTAACTATTTATAACCTACTATCAGGAGTCAATATCTGGGTCAAAGCGTAACCCGTAGAACGGTGCTTACACTCCAACCAGGTTCTGATGTTCAGTATGAGTGACTTCGTCCACTGATCCACTACTTCCGTCCCATTCCTTTCCGCTTGCCACATCTCCACATATATGGCCCTCTCTTTACGCCTCCCATTTTCTTCGATGACCAATCGCCCTACGTTGACCGTACATCCTCGCTGGTTTATTCGCCAGGATGTTTGTCGGAACGCAGCCTCTCGCGACCCAAAGAGCGGCGGTGTACACTGTGCGATAAGCACACGACACTTTTAACAGACTGGCCCTGTCGACCCTGGTTAGGAGCCACAGTTGTTTTGTGCCACACGGGAGCTGGGTAAAAAATGATGGACTGTATGCAGGACTGGAGGGCCCTTCTCCTTTCGGTCGCCAATCCTTGACATGATACCCCCGAGGACAGAGCCACCCCACATACTTTACGTATTGTTTGGGTGTGATCTACGTCAAAAACCACTCCTCTCTTTCTAGAGCCTCTGAGGACGACTGCCTCGGTCTTATCTGCCGTCAGACTCAAACCAATGAGACCACATACATTACGTGCTCGATACATGAGCCCGTACTTGTCCTCCACTACTACTAGCACCGCGAGGTCATCAGCATAGGCGATCAGAGTTACTTCTTCTCCACACTCCAACCGCAGCACTCCGTCATATGCCAGAGTAGAACCCAGTACGGATCCCTGTGGGACCTCAGCCGTAACGTATACTATCACTCCTTTCTCGATTAAAATCTTTCTTTCTGATAGATGTTCCGCTTCAATGTTCCTTAGATAAATTGGGCAATCCCACGCTGCCAAAGCTCTCATCACTACACCCCAGTGGACCGTCTTGAATGCGTTTCGAACGTCCTGGAGAAGCAGCGCGGATCGTTTGTCCCACTGTCCACCAATTGATAGTCGAAGTACCTTCAAAACCACGTCCACTTTTGAAATTTCCTCTCTGAATCCATACTGTCTAGGGAAAACTCTTCAACGGTTACTTGCCATACACCCTGACCTCTTTTACACACCCACCAGCTCCACGAGCTTCCTGGAAGTTTCCAATCCGAGGTGCTCAGGGGCTGCCAACCCCACACTTTTCCGTCCGAATTCCTTTACAAGGCCCTGAAGCCTTGAAAGTTTTCTCAGCTCCTCGCACTCATCTTTTTTTACTCCTCCCTTGTATCTGCAACAACTTATTATGCTTCGTGGATTTCTGCGAAGCCTCGCCAATGGTCATCACCCTAGGCACCGAATACATGATATTAACCCATACACTTAAAAAAGACAATCACTGAATTACTGTATTTTTATTCGTAAGTTTTTATTTTATTTTTACATGTATTAAGTTAATTAGTGATTCTATTAAAAGAATTGGAATAACAGAATATATGTGTGTATACACAGCACGAAGCGCGAGTATCACCAGTATGACCTAAAATGTTTGAAAACTTTAAAATAAATCCAATTTACTCTCTATAATTATATAAGCTGTATAACAAAACTCAAGAATTTTAACTTTAAAAAAACTGTTTATTAATACGGTTCTTTACACAATTCTAATAATTATTTTAATGTAGATTCTGTAACAGTTTTAAAATCTTTTTATTATAGATATAAATTAAAAAACTATCAGAGTTTATGTCGTATTTTTATTATAATTATTATTTTAATAAGCTGTAGAACACATATGCGCTAGCTGGTGAGCAAAATGTTTATCAAAAAATCAACAACTTTTTATTTATATACCTATTGATTACACGTTTCCATTGGGCAGCATATAATGCCTTAAGGAATATAGGTTACCTCGTTACCGGCATCGACACGGCATGTATTTAATGTGGTAAAACACAAATCCTGTGTAATGACTAAATAAAAAGACATTGCTGGGCAAAAATATACAGTGTGAGCCGAAAAAAAGAATACATTTCTTAGTTGAAAATAACATTTTTGTTTTTTGGGCGATTTAATTTCTTTTGCAGGGCTAATAGCCTAACATGTCCTTAACATGACTGCAAATTTGGAAGCAAAATAACGTACAGGGTCGGACTTAAAAAATTATGTAACGGTACATTTGAGCTCGTTGCAAATTAAAACTGTCTTAGCTAAAATTGAACTAATATGCTCTTTTGTTAGGTTAGCTATCCTGAACACTTCGGTAAAAAGAAAAATTTTTAAAATAATTATCGAATTCGAAAAATATCATTTTTTCCTTAAATTAGGAAATCTTATTCGAGCACTTTTCTGATATGTTCACCAGACCGAAACCCTCTTAATACTAGATTACATCTTTTACCTTTTACCATCAATTAGCAGTAATTTTGTTAAATGTCTCAAGAATTTCTCAAACACTCAAATATGTCTATTTTACTTAGTAAGCCATGACTGCTTAGGTTGTCATTTGTTTGACATTTATAGTTAAGTAAGTAAATTGGCCAGTTTATAAAGCCACATTTAAGCAAAGGGGGCAGAATATTAATTAAATATTTCCGTTGGATGAGTTTTAATGATCGACACTTTGTTGTGGACTGTATTTATTTAAACTTTGAATTGTAACATTAAACGCATTAAAAAAATTAAAATTTGTTTTCATTGACACGCAGCTTGTATTCAGTTGAGTAGTCTTGTTCAAATTGTTCGAAATTGATCGGCTTCGCCCTGGTCGACTCTGTCCTCATGCGCAACGGTTGGGTCGGTCGGTGTAGACAGAGCTGATTAAATTTCGAACAACCGTGAAAAATATAATTATGGTGCAAGAAAAATTGTAAATGTATTTTTTGAGAAAAATTGGTACATTGGAGCGAGAGGAAAGTTCTTAAGACATCTAAGGGAAACCCATGGGTATATTGAACATAAAAGTGGAAGAGAAATGAAGTGAAGCTCAAGAACTGAAGAAAATATTACTAGAGTAAGGGTTGTTTTAGAAAATTTGCAACCTACCCAATCTGCTGGAACAAGAAAAATCGCAAAAAAAACTGGGATTTCCCGCACATCAGTTCAAAGAATCATTAAAGTATTTAAAAATGTTTAGGGTCAAAAACTTACTGCCAATGTGAGAGAAAAACTACTGGAAAGATGTAATTTGCTACTAAGAAGACTCTGCTCTCATAAAGACATTAGAAAAATATGGTTTTCAAATAAAAATATGTTTTATTTACGGCCTTCTACAAATACCCAAAATAATGGGGTGGATTCTGACGTAAAATTAAAGAGAGAAATTCCTCTAGAGCATCTGATAATTGAAAAATGTCATTTCTTAAAAGGAGTAATGGTCTCTGTTGCAGTATCCATGTTGGGAAAATCTCGTTTGTTGATGCCGGAGTAAAACTTAATTCAAAAACACATGAAGAACAAATCTTGCAGCATCTATTACCTGAAATTGAAGAAGTTTGTTATGATTACACTTTCCCGCAGGATGGTGCTCCTTCGCACACTTCACACAATACAAGGATATTCTTGAGTGAAAAATTCCCGGACTATATTTAGCCCGAAATGTGGCCACCCAACAGCCCAGAATTAAATCCGGTTGACTATTCAATTTGGGGAATTTTTGAACAAAATTTGTATGACGGACAACAATTTAAAACCACCAAACAGCTCAAAGAAAGAATGCAGTTTGTTTGGAACAATTTTGAACAGGGTGTAATAAATCGGGCTATCAATTTATGGCGCAGAGGACTTCAAGAAGTGGCTAACAATAATGGTAGCCACATTCATAATATTTTAGTCTAAGTTTTAAAAGTTTTAAACTCTTTTTAATATATTAGTTATTTGTTAAATGTTATAATATTTTACTAATTTAATAAAAAATGATATTAATCGATTCCGATAATTTTGAAAAATTTTCTTTTTACCGAAGTGTTCTGGATAGTTGACCTACCAAAAGAGCATATCAGTTCAATTTTAGCTAAAACAGTTTTCATCTGCAACGAGCTGAAATGCACCGTTACATATATTTTTTTATAAGTCGTATATTAAGGACATGTTATGCTATTAGCCCTGCAAAAAGAAATTAACTCGCTTAAAAAACAAAACAGTTATTTTCAACTAAAAAATGTAGTTCGTTATTTCGGCCCACAGTGTAGAGATCGCATTCATCTTGTAAGAATATTAATAAACTGAATTCATTGTAGCTAAAATAATCGGTAAATTTTTTGTACATATACAGATACTGTTAATTTTGCCCGTTTTAATACATTATTTTTGTTTTTATTAGGAAACACTTAGATACTGACACACTTTATATGTTTGCAGTAATTCTTTAAAAAATGGTGTTATTTTTATGACTATTTTTATGTTAAAAAAACGGAGATCAAATATCTTTTTTTAACACCAAATAAAACGTTATTTTCATTTTGACGTAAGCGTTCATGCATCTAGAATTTACTCTTAACTAAACGAAATGTAACCCATATGTATTTAATGCATGAAACATCAAACAGATTCAAGCTGGTCAGCTGCAGGCAATTAAGTAAAGGTATTAGTTTAAGTAGGACTTTGCAATAAATCCATGATGAAATTGATCAATACAGATGTAATTAATTTCAGAACTATTTCAATATGCAGTGAGTGGAATATTCATACCTCAAAGCATTAACAGACAGAGAGATTTTACTTGCGGTTGTTTTATGCAAAATCATTAAAGCAAATAAAAAATTACTTACTATTATAAGTGTACAGTTTCCATATATAGACTTATAGGTAATACGAAAAAAAAATTAATATACGATTTACAAAATTAATATTACATCTTTAACAAGATGCTATATTCTGTTTAAACTCTGTGATCCAATTGACCTAATCCATCAAAAGATGGGCATTAATATAAAAAATAACATAAACATAATCTAATTTCATAAAGTTTCTTATTTTTTATGGTTACCAAATGATGTATTTTTTTACAAAACATAATAATATATTCTGTGAGCATCATATTGACAAAAACATACATAATGTTTTTCTACAAGCATGTGTAAAACAACAATTTCCCGCACGCATTTTAATTCAGAAAATATCACTTTCCCGCACGGAGTGCGGGTAAGGTTTTTTCCCGCACGCATTTTTTTTAATTAATTGAATATGTTTTCCGCTAACCTTTTTGACAAATTATTGTATTATTACCTACCTTTATCTTGTTGGACTACATACAAATAGTAAAAAAAATTAAGATTATTTTACATGAAAATAGGGATTTTTAAAATGTTTGTTTTTAAAAAAATCATAATTTATTAAATCACCCCTGTAAACCTTACTCAAAGCAACAACAAACACACCTGTTTAAGTAGGGTTGCTATAGCTACAGTCGTGTATTTATTGACACTATAAAAGATTTAATTGTCACAATCGCATCTTTTCAAATATCTAATTAATTTTTGAGGTGATTTTGCTTGTAGAAAAAATATTGATCCTAACTCTTGCGGAAATTAACTTTCCCGCTCTCGTGCGGGAAAGTATAACTTTCCGCACTTGTTAGAATAATAACTATTGCCTGACATATAAAACTTATGACAAACCTTTTCAATAGCTTCCTTTGCTGAATTAACAGCATTAGTCCTAGCTTGCAAACTTTTAACACTGTGAGTTTTTTGCTGTAAAAGAATCCGATTTATTTTATTATTATATTCGCGAGTCAAAAATGTTTTGTTGTGAATCATTTTTTAACTGTTGCTTTATTTTTTGCCATACAGTTTCAATAATATTTAAATCATGAAAAGTCGAAAGTCAATTAAGGATGCAAAAATTACTGTCTAGAAACAGAATATTCGTGGTCTTGGCCTTATAAAATGATGCTCCACTTTGTTAAAACAATGTTTATATAAGGTGATAAAATTGAAATTGACACTAGTAAATTGGTATTAAGGATTTTTGAGTATTTACCTGAATTCACAGTTCTGTCTATAAAATAAAGTAATAGAAGCTTTATTTTTCTCTTTGGGCAGACTTCATAAAACGCCTAATATTTGTATCTTATAACCCAGGATCGGTGGTGACACACAAATATCAAATTTCTTTTCATCGCTAAAATCAACTTTTCTAGTCTTTATTATTTCTGATTGCCGGTTTTAAACCAAAAAGGAACAATTTTTTTAGACAAGGTAAACAACAGAGTAGTAAACCCTGCAATAGCACATGGGCATCTTCTGTGGTACTGGTAACAAAAAAGAGGGTTTAGGGTGTTTGTAAGAAACTGAGAAATCGTAAAGCGAAAACTACTCCACTTTATCGTCAGTCCGATAAAACAGTCAACTATCTATAAAACGTTGCTGTGAACATCAAGAAATCTGTGACGAACATATTCCACTTTTAGGGTTCCATAGCCAAATGGCAAAAGAAACGAAACCCTCATAGATTCGTCATGTCTGTCTGCCTGTCTGTTCGTCGGTTTGTCACAGCCACTTTTTTTCGAAACTTTAAGAAGTATAGTTCTGAAACTTGGTAAGTAGATGTATTCTGTAAACCGCCATATATATATATATATATATATATATATATATATATATATATATATATATATATGGGTTTTCGGCTAGCAACTAATTTTTCCCTTTTGTTAATATTAATACGCGTTTTCTTGGCACTTTGTTTATTTTATATCCTGGGCTTAGAACGACTCAAACACAATGAGTCCGTTTCGCCAACGTTGCGACGCTAGTTGCTAGCCGAAAACCCATTGGCACAGCTGGCTGAGAGCACAAAATGGCGATAGGACTCCTGTGTGAGCTTTCGTTGTTTTTGTGTTTTTATGTTTCTTTACACATGTTTCCCCAACATCCTTTGCTCCCAAGTACCCAACACTTTTGCTAGCCAAGTGCAATACCCTACTTGGTTATGCCGCACTGATGACGGCTAATGAGCCAGAAACATGCATGTCTGCGGTTACCATTCCTACTCGTGGCCTTATTGATCCTTTTTGCGTACATGCCCAATAATTTTTCCCTTTTGATAATATTAATACGCGTTTTCTTGGCACTTTGTTTATTTTATATCCTGGGCTTAGAACGACTCAAACACAATGAGTCCGTTTCGCCAACGTTGCGACGCTAGTTGCTAGCCGAAAACCCATTGGCACAGCTGGCTGAAAGCACAAAATGGCGATAGGACTCCTGTGTGAGCTTTCGTTGTTTTTGTGTTTTTATGTTTCTTTACACATGTATCCCCAACATCCTTTGCTCCCAAGTACCCAACACTTTTGCTAGCCAAGTGCAATACCCTACTTGGTTATGCCGCACTGATGACGGCTAATGAGCCAGAAACATGCATGTCTGCGGTTACCATTCCTACTCGTGGCCTTATTGATCCTTTTTGCGTACATGCCCAATAATTTTTCCCTTTTGTTATATATATATATATATATATATATATATATATATATATATATATATATATATATATATATATATATAGTTATGGTATCACTGTGTCTATTGTGTAAATTAAAATATCTTACTGTATAGTGTGACGACATAGACCAGTGACTATTATTTTTTTTATGTATATAAGCGGTGAAATGCGATGGAAACGAGGATTGATTTCTGATTTTTGATTGATAATTTGAACTTGTCATTTTGTATTTAAAGTTGATCTTAATATAGAGTTATAATTAATTGAATAGTGATTTTTTTTTAATAAAATTAAAAAAGAATAAAAGAAATTAGAAGGAACCCATCCCAGAAAGCCGGAGTTAAGAAGTGAAACCAATACAAAATTGGCGCCCAACGTGGGGCCCAATACAAGTCAACTACTAGCACCCAGAACTGAAAATTTGAGTCCACTGCAAGCACCTGAACTGCAAATTCGAGACACCTACAAGTACCTGACCTGCAAATCGAGACACCTACTAGCACCTAGAACTAGAAATTCAAAATTCGAGACACCTCCAAGGACTTTGACAGACGGGACTGACAGATAGGTAAGATATTTGCATTTATATAATAGACGCAGTGATTTGTGGGGAAAATTTTATTAAAACAATTAAACATAAATTATAAAACTCAAATTATTTAATTGAAAATTAAAAATAAATTTTAAAACTAAAATTTAAAAAAAAATATATATATATATATATATAATTATGGAAACAAGAAGACAAAGACAGGATAGGGATAATGCACAAAAAGGAGATTATCAAAAAGATGATGATATAAATATTATGGAAAATAATGAATCGGGAGATAAAAAAGAAAATACCACAATTATAGAAGCAATTATTGAAAGTAATGGTAATAAACAAGAAGAAAGTGATATGGATAGGATGTTTAAATTTTTAGAAAAAATGAATAATAAATTAAGAGAAGATTTAAAGAAGAATTTACAAGAAAATCAAGAAAAACAAGACAAAAATACAGAAGCAATAAAAGAAGATATGAATTCAATAAAACAAGATATTAACAAAAATAAAGAAGATATGAAAAAAGACATGACTGAACAAATTAAATTAATAAGATCAGATTTACATGGAGTTAAAGAAGACATGAACAAAAATATAGAAACATTTAAAGATGAGATGAAGAAGCAAAATATGAAAATAAAATATATGAGGGTGATAATAAATATAAAAACAGATTATATTATGATAATGACAGTAAAATTAAACATAAAACTAATTTGAATTATAATTATAAGAATAAAAAGAAGTTTAAACATAAAACATATAAAGAAGATGATATAAATTATTTTGAAATAGATAACATTAAAAGAAGATTAAGGAAGATTTGGATGAGCATTGTATATAATTATAAAACGATAAAAAAATAAAATAGTTAAATAAAAGTAAATAAGATTAAAACTAAATTAAACTTAAGATTAAAATTAAAAATATGGATGAAAATAAATAAATAAAGCTTTTATAAAATGTTTAAAACAAAATGTAAAGGAACACTGAATAAAAAGGTTATAAAAAAAAAATAATAATAAAACAAAAAAAAATTAAAAGTAAATTTAAAAAAATTAAAATATGTCTTTGAAGAAAATTTTAATTTTTTTTAATTGTGGGGAAATTGTTATGGTATCACTGTGTCTATTGTGTAAATTAAAATATCTTACTGTATAGTGTGACGACATAGACCAGTGACCATTATTTTTTTTATGTATATAAGCGGTGAAATGCGATGGAAACGAGGATTGATTTCTGATTTTTGATTGATAATTTGAACTTGTCATTTTGTATTTAAAGTTGATCTTAATATAGAGTTATAATTAATTGAATAGTGAATTTTTTTTTAATAAAATTAAAAAAGAATAAAAGAAATTAGAAGGAACCCATCCCAGAAAGCCGGAGTTAAGAAGTGAAACCAATACAATATATATATATATATATATATATATATATATATATATATATATATATATATATATATACTTATATATAAAATCCCCATATTTAAAATTGATACTCAATTTTTTTTATCAAACCCATACCTGTGTGTAATCTATGGATGGGTCTTCAAAAATAATATTTAGGTTTTAAATATCATGTTTTTCTAAACTGAATAGTTTACGCGAGAGATTCTTACAAATTGGTAAAATGTTTGTCCCCACCCTGTTACTTCTAGAATAAGAGAATTATAAAACTAAAAGGATATGTAATATACACTACCATGTAAACTTTCACCAAAAATTGGTTTGACCAATATCTAGCAAGTAGTTTTTTATAACAAGTTACAACGAACTAGAAGAACGTTTATATTGTTACTTGCTGCTTCGGAACCATGCATGGGCGAGTCTGACTCGTACTTGACCGCTTTTATTATTAATAGCATATCGATTATCTGTCCATTAATCTACGAGACAATTTCTATTAAAAGTCGTATTTGATCGAGAAATGAGATTGCTATGCAGTTAGGTATTTGGGCCTTGACCTGGTAAAGATGTGTCTGGTAAAGATCACGTATCGAATCTAAAAAATATGAATCACATAAATGAGCTGGTTTGTAACAATCTACAATTACTAAATGACTAAATGAAATAAACGTCGGAACAAAAAGAACTCTGCTACGGGCTGATCTCTTTTGGTTGTATATTGCGGACTGTGTTCATAAAGAAGAAGAATATTGTTCTGGTCTATCAAATAAAAACAATCTAATACTTACACCAATCCTAACATCACGCTTACACCCTTAAACGTAGACCACTGATACCAACATCTAACAGAGACAAACTTTTGTTTTGCATTATCAAACAATCTCTACAGTAAGCTACAAAAAATTGATTTCCTTTTGTGTCTTCAAACTCCATTAATTACGCAAAAAATCGGAAACAATTAATCACTAAGTAATGGAAATTACAAATGCTAAACAAATTTGTTTTATTGAGGATTGTTGCGTTCTTAGAAACAACATGTATTTTAAGAAAACCGTCATTTTTGAAGATACTAGTGTGTATTCTTCTGAATTTAAAACTTTTTAAAATTTAAACTGCAACCCAAATAAAAATAAAACATTTTCTAAATACATCAGTACACCCATAGTAGATAAGTAGATAAGTAGAATTTGTAAAATAACTAGCTGACCCGGCGGACTTCGTACCGCAAGTCATCGTCATATTTTCTCATTAGTTATCAGGTTTATACTATATTTTTTTTTCGTTATATTTTGTAGTTTATCGATAAAATATATTAGATGCATCACAATACTTAAATTAGTAAGAATTTCTCGTTTAAATATAAATGATATTAACTGCGCCACCTTCCGGTGGCGTCACAATACTTAAGTGAGGATTGCTCGTTTAAATATATATGTGATATTAACTGCGCCACCTTACGGTGGCGTGATATAAAGTAATCAAATAAGTAGTGGTTGCTCGTTTAATGGAAGCGCCATCTTGTAGTAGCTTTCATTATTACGAATATCATATTCATCTTACCCAGTAAAAATACATTATCATACTGATTTTCATGACAATCGGTTTGAACAGGGCGGAAGTCGATACTTTACTGCGTCGATACTTTACTGAGTCTATCGATTTCATATATACAAACATCCATTTTTATATATATATATATATATATATATATATATATATATATATATATATATATATATATATATATATATATATATATATATATACAAAAGGGGAAAATTATTGGGCATGTACGCAAAAAGGATCATAGGATTACGAGTAAGAATGGTAACCGCAGACATGCATGTTTCTGGCTCATTAGCCGTCATCAGTGCGGCATAACCAAGTAGGGTATTGCACTTGGCTAGCAAAAGTGTTGGGTACTTGGGAGCAAAGGATGTTGGGGAAATATGTGTAAAGAAACATAAAAACACAAAAACAACGAAAGCTCACACAGGAGTCCTATCGCCATTTTGTGCTTTCGGCCAGCTGTGCCAATGGGTTTTCGGCTAGCAACCCGCGTCGCAACGTTGGCGAAACGGACTCATTGTGTTTGAGTCGTTCTAAGCCCAGGATATAAAATAAACAAAGTGCCAAGAAAATGCGTTTTAATATAAACAAAAGGGGAAAATTACTCGTAATCCTATGATCCTTTTTGCGTACATGCCCAATAATTTTCCCCTTTTGTTTATATTAATACGCATTTTCTTGGCACTTTGTTTATATATATATATATATATATATATATATATATATATATATAGATAAGGATTGCTTGTTTAAATATGTGATATCAATTGCGCCACCTTACGGTGGCGTGATATAAAGTAATCAAATAAGTTGTGGTTGCTCGTTTAATGTAAGCGCCATCTGGTGGTAACTGCCATTAATACGAATATCATATTTATATTAACCATTAAAAATACAGCATCATACTGACTTTCATGACAATCGGTTGAACAGGGCAGAAGTTGCTACTCTGCAGCGCCACCTGGTGGCAAATGGTATCAATGAGCATATCATACAAACCTTTTCCGTCGAAAAATACATATACATACCAATTTTCATGACAATCGGTTGAACGGGGCAGAAGTTGCTACTCTGCAGCGCCACCTGGTGGAAAGTGGCATCAATGTGCATAGCATATTCGTTTTCTCCGTAAAAAAATACATAAACATACCAATTTTCATGACAATCGGTTGAACAGGGCAAAAGGTGCTACTCTGCAGCGCCACCTGGTGGCGAGTGGCATTAATGAGCATAGCATATTCGTTTTCTCCGTGAAGAAATACATATACATACCAATTTTCATGACAATCGGTTGAACGGGACAGAAGTTGCTACTTTGCAGCGCCACCTGGTGGCGAGTGGCATCAATGAGCATAGCATATTCGTTTTCTCCGTGAAAAAATACATATACATACCAATTTTCATGACAATCGGTTAAACGGGGCAGAAGTTGCTACTTTGCAGCGCCACCTGGTGGCGAGTGGCATCAATGAGCATATCATATAAACCTTCTCCGTGGAAAAATACATATATATATATATATATATACCAATTTTCATAATAATTGGTCCAGTAGTTTTTGAGTTCATCGATTTCGTACATAAAAACACATCCTTTTATATATATATATAGACTATTGGTTACCTTACTAAATTTTTTGAATCCAGAGAAAAATTTTTAATATGGGGCTGATTATTGTTTTTATTGTTTCTTAAAATATACAATTTTATAACAATTTTTTTGTGTTAAATGTTAATAAAAAATCAACGCCTTTCCATTTATTCCATTAATATTTTCAAATTCTAAAAACGGATTTATCTAATTTATCAAAAGATGTAAACAATTATTTCTTTAAATTGGGAACAGAATAATGTAAATAGTTAAAATAACTTACAAAATGCGGTCTCTTAATTCCCTGTAAGTCTGCTTTATTAAAATAGTGGACTGCATAATATTTTAAAATAAAGAAAACAACTTTTATCCTCCGGGTTTATTTGTAAATTAAGAGCATAATAATACAGCCAGTAAAGACTTCTGCATTATAAATAATTAATGAAAATAACACTTGTTTTTGAAACTGAAAACATCTAAAATATTTAAAGCTCTTCTTGTTTAAAGTGCATTGTTTGTTTGAACGCGAATTTCAATACCGTACACTCATGTACCAAATAATGTTTAATCTCCAACAAAAGCTTTTCGAATTTATAGATACGGTTCAAGTTTCTATTAAACTAAGGTATATAAACAAAACTCAAACCGAAGCTATTTATTCTACTAGCGCACAGCTCTCTCGTAAGAAAGTCGGAAAACTAGATTGCGAGAAGGGAAGTGAATAAGTTGAATCACGTTTAGAATCCGTACGACTAGCGATCAGCTTACACATTTCACTTAATGCCCTTTAAAATGCTAATGACTCATTTTCGTCGATTTGTTTCGTTTCCGAGCTGGGAAAGCTAAAGCAGGTTTGAAAATGGTGGATGTAGTATGTAATAGTTGAAGTGAGAAAAACAATTTTATACATTTTAATATAATGTATTTGTTTTTAGTCTTATTTAGGTACTTTAAATTTATTCTGTGCACTATTTTCTAAATTTCTAATTATTAGTTTTTTACTTCATTATTTATGGTTATACTCCTTATCGGTTGTTATAAAAAATAATATTTTTTCTACAAGCATGCGTAAAACAACACTTTCCCGCACGCATTTTAATTCAGAAAATATCTCTTTCCCGCACGGAGTGCGGGAAATACTTTTTCCCGCACGGCGTGCGGGAAAGAATTTTTCCCGCACGCATTTTTTTTTTTATTAATTAGAGATGTTTTCCGATAACCTTTTTGACAAATTATTGTATTATTATCTTTATCTTGTTGGACTACATACAAATAGTAAAAAAAATTAAGATTATTTTACATGAAAATAGGGACTTTTAAAATGTTTGTTTTTAAAATTTTTTAAAAAAATCATAATTTATTAAATCACCCCTGTAAACCTTACTCAAAGCAACAACAAACTCACCTGTTTAAGTAGGGTTGCTATAGCTACAGTCGTGTATTTATTGACACTATGAAAGATTTAATTGTCACAATCGCATCTTTTCAAGTATCTAAATAATTTTCGAGGTGATTTTGCTTGTAGAAAAAATATTGATCCTAACTCTTGCGGAAATTAACTTTCCCGCACTTAACTGCTTGCCCGAACTCCGCTTCGCGTCGTTCGGGCATCGGCAGTTCGCGTGCGGGAAAGTATAACTTTCCGCACTTGTTAGGATAATAACTATTTTAACGAATAGATGACATAAATGACATAATCAATACAATTAAGTATAGTTTTCTCAATAGATCTTGGATAACTGTTACGTCGGCAAGCGGCACTTTAGAACTACAAACAATATCTCTCCATGGACGTACGACAAATTATTTAATTTGGAAAATCAACAAATTCATTGAAAGAAAAATCAATATTCGGTTAAATTTAATTTAACAATGACAAAACGTAATATTTGGATTCTTTACGTAATAAATTTCCTTGTTAGATGGATCGTTCATAACTGAACGTACATTGTTAAGTACCATCGAGGTACTTTAAAAGATCGGCTTGTTTTTGTGCACTTTAACTCTTGAACAAAAGATCACATGATCACGATATTTGCTATACAGAATCCACATGTCATGGTTAAGAATTTTGGCTCAGATCGGATAACCCTAACTGTAAACTTTCAATGTAATTTAAAATCTACTTATAATTTATAAGATTCTTATTTATAAATTTATTAAAGCAATTGATAAATTTCAAATAAAATTACACTTGTTTGACCACAAGATTTAAAATAATTTTTTTCATTATAAAATACCTTTTTTATATCTTCAAACTATACATATAAAATAATTTTATACTGATAACTATTATACAGCGAAGCAGAATAAGTATAAAAAACATATTGAAACACTTATGGGACCTTTTACACAATTTATTTACAAAATTGTTAACATACACACAACTCTGCTGGATAACGTCTAACTACTTGACAATACAATGAACTCTTCGTTTTTTGGTGCGGACCGTTACCGGCCGCAGATGTAGTGCATTTACGGCACCAATCTTTAACATCATTAGTGCAATTTACCCAATCTATCTCGGATCTTTTGCAGCGTTTTCGTGATACCCAGATGTCCTCCAGAACTATCATTATGCATCTGTTTTAAAATTTCTGGTACAGCATTTTTTGGGACCACTATTTGTTTCCTTGTTTCTGTGCCCTCTGAATTTTCTACAAGTCTTTTAACGAGCCCACCGTCCAAAATTAAAGAGTTCCATTGGGACCAATATGCTTTTAAAGCAGGAGAGGATGATCTCTCTCCACAACGGACGACAGTCGATTCTCTTCCATTCTCGAATCTTTTTCAGAACGGGATCGTTTTCTTGTTGCTCCTCCAGCATAGAGCTCTTGTCTTCTGGCACAACCTTAACTAAGGCAAGTTTTTCCTCGTTCTGCTCCATTTGGGTACAATAGGGGCAAGTATTTCTTATGTGGCCTAGTTCTCCGCCGTTACAGCACCTCACTGGGCGCCTTCTTTTTGAAGAAAACTTCATTAACCTCTCCACTACCGCTTCGACGTCGCTTACGGAATGAACGGCATGGCCGTCGCCGCCTCAAACTCCAGGGCAATGGTCAAGGCGTCCACAAGAGTCTTCGGCTGCGCCAACAGTACAGCGCGCTGCAACTCGACGTCTCGAAGACCATCGGTGAAGGTTTATACTGCTAGGCACTCCAGAAAATGCTCCGCTGCATTGGAATACGCAAGCCGTACCATTCTTGCCACTTCCTCCTCAAGCTACTGGATAGTCTCTCCATTTTTCTGCTTTCGGCTCTTTAACTGCATTCGGTACACCGGTTGTAGATGAGTTTGACCATAACGCATCTCTAGACGATTGACCAATAACTCGAAGTTGTCAGCTTCATCCGGTGTCAATGATTGCAAGACGTCTAAAGCTTCGCCTCGCAGAGCTACGGTTAGGGACAATGCCTTCTCCTGGGATGACCATCCATTAGCTCTGGCCGCTGCGTCGAATTGTTTCAGGTAATTTGGCCAGGAAGTCTTCCCGTCGAAGGTCGGCGGTTTCATCGCCGTTCGTACCTGGGTAGTCTCCCCATTTCCTCGTCGGTCGAAGTCAACGTGGCAGGTTTCCGTCCTTTCTGCATCTCCGTCGCCATGGTGGATGGGCTGGTTTCGACGACAAGCTTCGTGTTCTTGTTGAAGCTTCCTTATTTCGGACTGCATTTGCCTGTTGATCTCGTCTCGCAAGTTGGCAACTTGCTGATTTTGCTCGTCTCGCATGTTGGTCACTTGCTGATTCATGTTGTCCACTTGCTAATTCAAGTTGTCGACTTGCTGATTCAAGTTGGCCACTTGCTGATTTTGCTCGTCACGAAGATGTGATATTTGCGGGGAGAAGGAACTGGATAACTCTTCTGGTAGGGTAGACATCCGTTTTGATAGCTGGGACACCTCTTCGCGCTGGCTTCTTATCTGACTGGATAGCTCCTCTTGTTGCTTTGTCATTCTCTGTGATAGCTCCTCTTGTTGGCTCTTTATCTGACTGGATAGCTCCTCTTGTTGGCTCGTCATTCGTTGTGACAGCTTAGACATATCTTCACGCTGGCTCTTCTTCTGACTGGATAGCTCCTGTTGCTGGCTCTTCATCTGACTGGATAGCTCCTCTTGCTGGCTCGTCATTCGTCCTAAAAGCTCCCCTTGCAGCCGGGAAAGTTGTTGAGTTTGTTCTTCTTGTTGGCTCGTCATTCGTTGCGACAGCTGAGAAAGTTGTTGCGATTGTTCAAAAATGGCTTTTTGAATCGGATCTTCGAACTCCACAGCTTCAGGGTCTAGATTATTACTTAGGTAGTATTCACGGAGCCTACTCAACAATACGGATTTGGTCCCAGTAGTTTCCAACTCCAATTCTTTGAGCTCTTTTCTGAGCTCAGCCACCAATAGTTCATTTATTTTTTTTCCAGGCTTTCTTGTATCTTCACCCCACACCTGACACCAATTTAAAACACTTATGGGGACTTTTACACAATTTATTTACAAAATTGTTAAGATACACGGAACTCTGCTGGATAACGTCTAACTACTTGACAATACAATGAACTCGTGTAAATACTTGAACTTGAACTGACGTTAACTGCCCATACATCCCCTTATATATAACATTACTTAAATCTAGTCAGTGTGTTTAGAACTTTCTAGAATTTTCTAGAAACATTATTTAATCTAGTCAGTGTGTTTAGAACTTTCTTGAATAACCGAAAAAATAATCTTTCAAATTAAGGTCCTTTCCTTTCCTATCCCGTTACAATATTGTTTATTTAAAAAATATGTATAAGTATGTAAAATAAAATAGGTAATTTAAAAAAGAAAGGTGTAAAAAGACGTTCAAACAGTGGTAGTACCTAATAAACGAAGTATAAAAAGAAGAAAGAAAAAAAGAGACGTAAATATTAGAATATTGGAATTTTTAGTTTTTTAGCAATGGAGATCAATAACAATTGGGTAGTACATATATATTATGTAATATTGTAAAAGTAAAAAAACGAAAAAAAAAATTATTGAAAAAAAAATAATTAGAGGGATTTGGGATAATTTTTGAAGAGTGAAAGTATTTCAGATGTTATTATGGGTATGTTCTGACTAAGTCAACGATTACAATCGATTACAATCGCCTGCAAACGGTTGTAATCGTTTACCATTTGCCCTCGGACACGATTCGTGTAATCCGGTTTGTGATCAAGTGTGTTTACAAGTTCCTACACAGAGACAATATAATATATTTACATTTTTTTTATCACAATTAATTTTTTATATCTAAATAACAATAATTTATCATTGCACGCTATATCTTTTGTAAACAATTGTCACGGGTTAAAATTCGCTCTAGTTATAACTAAATTCTTACCTTATAAATTCCTCATTACTAAGGGCTAAATCGAGTCAGGAACGAGTAGATTTTGGTTCGACAATAGATAATTGTCTATTGTTTATTATTCTGGCCATAAATTATTCCTAATATTGCTAATATTGTTTTGAAAGTATATTTATTAATTTCAGATTATGAATTCTTGTGGTTATGTTTATTTTTTAAAATTACTGTCACTTTCGTTTTCACCTGACTGAGGTACTCTTCTTTCTTTTGTCGATAACTCGACGTATTGTGGTCTACAGCCAGTTGTTCCGTTATATTGCTATCTAGCATATTAAGATTGAATATGATCGAGAAATTGAGTAATGTTGAGATTTTTTTTGTTATCTTGACAAGTAATGAGATTAGTTGTATCAAACGACCACCGTTTGTTCGTTAACTGGTAGTTGTCAACCTTCGGTTATTGTCCTTACAGTAGTAGAGGCCATTTTTTTTTGGCAGTGTGTCAAATTTCATGAAAGGAAACACGTTGGGAGTTCTTTCTTTCCACTATCAGCCTTTGACTTGAAAACTTGTCGTTAGAAGATTTTTTGGTTTAAGTTTTTTAATCTCGGTGCATCCGGTTCAATTAATTTTGGATTTTTAAAACTAAACCTCATCTTTTCATTTTGAATCGTGTGGAGTTGATCCTGTAGTTTTTGGGACGGATTCTTTGGAAAGAAACCGCATAGTCGGATTTTAGTAAAATCTTCGTTGGTGAGTAGCACGTTTCTTTATTCATGTGGTTTTTCAATCCTTATGGTTTTTCTCTTTCCTTTTGTTTCCTACGAAGTGTAGATAGCCCACAGAACAGACAGTGGAATATTTGGTAAATTCAATACCGTTCAGGCAGCGAATTGTGGTTAGAATTCCCTATTGGTGCAGTTAGCAACGAGAATATTGTTTCACCCGTTTACCAGCCAGGTGTGTCACGATTTTAAAGAAAGAAACCCTATTTCAATAGGTGAGTTACCATATTATATTTTTTTTATATGATTAATAACGCCATATAGACGCTATTTTAGTTTAATATCTTGATTTTACATGTATATTTCTTTGTGTATTGTATGTGGGTATTATTTTGAGAAACTAGACTCCTTTCGGTTCTTTTGTGCTATTATTAATTAATTTTATGTTAAATCTTAATTTAGTTATTGTTATAATTTTGTTGTTTTGTCTGCACCTTCGAACTCCCCTAACCTTACTCGGACGGTACATTATACCCAAATGAAACCGTTGAATTTAGAGAAATGGAATGTGAAGTTCACTGGGGATGCAAAGTCTTCTGTACATAATTTTTTAGATAGGGTTCAAGAACTTAGATTAGCTCGTAATATCACTGAGGAACAGTTATTTTCCAGTGCCATAGATCTTTTCTCCGGCAAAGCATTAACCTGGTATAGAGCCAATGTTGATAGGTTTAGAGATTGGCAAAGCTTGTCAGAATTGTTGCTACGACATTTTGAACCACCTAATTATCGTACCAGGCTATTTAAAGAGATTTTAGAGAGGACGCAAGACACTACGGAAGGAATAATCGATTACCTTTCTTGCATGAAAGCGTTGTTTCGGCGTCATGGTAGTCTTACTTCCGAAATGCAATTGGATTTATTAGTTAGAAATCATTCACCTTTTTATGCTACCCAATTACCGGTTGTGCGTTCTATTGAAGAACTGAAAGAAGAATGCATGAAGTTAGAAACAAAGAAATACAGAGTAGAAAATTACGTGCCCCCTTCTCGTAAGAGGAATCAATTTGTGGAACCTGACTTCGCTTTTGTAGAGGTACAACCCCACCGGGAGGACCCCGATCTTCAACAGTCGGGAATAAATAGAGTTGACGCGAATCCTAGTAGTTCTGGTCGTTCTTCCAGCTCTCCGATTTGTTGGAATTGTCGAAACACCGGACATGTCAGTAGGAATTGTCCCAACCCCAGGAAGGTCTATTTTTATCGCTGTGGTACCCCTAACGTCACTAGGAAAAACTGTATGAAATGTAGGCAGCAGGAAAACGGAACTCGGGAGAATCGTTAGGTCGTGACCTTTTCTCCCAGTGCAGTATTAGCGCGACCAATCTCCATGCACAGGGACATCAACGGCCTTATCTACAAATAAATGTGCTAGGTTACTCCTTGTTAGGTTTACTAGATTTCGGCGCTAGTCGCACGATAGTAGGGTTACCTGGTTTAGAAATTCTGCTTAGCTTAGGCCTCAAATTAATAAAAGATCCGAGCTCTTGTACAGTAGCAAATGGCGAGGTTTGTCAAAGTAGTGGGTATGTCCAGACACCTCTCACACTAATGGGAAAGACACGATTAATTAATGTCATTGTATTACCCGCGTTGTCCCATACCATCATATTGGGAATTGATTTTTGGAAGGCAATGGAAATTATTCCCGACTTAAAACAAGATGTTTGGTACTTCTCCGAATCACCAAAATTGAAATTAGCCAGTGTTCAAAGCCTTGATGAGTTATCTGAGGCTGAAAGGAGCGCAGTAATGGATCTGGTTCATCTAAAGTTTGTTGAGATGGGAACCGGCCTAGGCTGTTGCAAGGTAGGAGAACACGAAATAGTGTTGGAACCTGGAACAAGACCAATTAAGCAGCGTTATTACCCGGTGTCACCCCATAAACAAAAGGTCATCGATGAGGAGGTGGAGGAGATGCTGAAGTTAGGAGTAATCGAGAGGTCGAAGAGTCCCTGGTCCAGTCCCGTCTGTTTAGTTAGGAAAAAGGATGGATCTTACCGATTCTGTGTAGACTATCGTAAAGTGAATTCATGCACCAGAAAGGACGCTTACCCGATTCCGTATATATCGACCATCTTGGACCGATGGCGAGACACACGTTTCATAAGCTCCATAGACATCAAGTCTGCATTCTGGCAGGTGCCATTAAAGGAATCATCCCGTGAGTACACCGCATTCACTGTGCCCGAAAGAATATTATTCCAGTTTGGTAGAATGCCGTTCGGATTATCTAACGCACCCGCCACCGAGCAGAGGATTGTGGATACGATTCTTGGACCCGAACTGAAACCAAATGTGATGGTGTACCTTGATGACATCATCATCATCACCAATTCCTTCGCAGACTACCTGAGATTGCTTGAGGAGGTGTTCGATCGTCTACGCGTCGCTGGTTTAGTTGTCTCCAAAGAGAAATGTCACTTTTGCAAATCCCAATTACAGTACCTGGGTTATATAGTTGACGCAAGAGGCCTACGGCCTGATCCGGAAAAGGTGGAAGCTATCATAAATATCCCACCTCCGAAGAATGTTGGTGAAGTTCGTAGATTTGAAGGTACGGCTTCTTGGTACAGGCGGTTTGTCCCTAATTTCTCTTCCGTATTAGCACCAATTTTGAAACTAACGAGAAAAAATGCTAAATGGATTTGGACATCCGATTGTCAACGCTCATTTGTCGAGCTAAAGGAGCGACTAGTTACTGCCACTATCTTAACTGCCCCAGATTTCGGTAAAACATTTTATTTACAAACCGATGCGTCAAACTATGGTCTTGGCACAGTATTAACAGGGGAGAGAGTAATTTGCTACCTGTCCAGGTCCATGACGAGGCAGGAGCTGAAGCTGTCGGTGACAGAGGAGGAGTGTTTAGCGGTTATTTGGTCGGTCGAGAAGTTGCGGCATTATTTAGATCATGTTCACTTTGTCGTCATCACAGACCACGCCTCGCTGTTGTGGCTTCATCGGCTGAAGAATCCTTAGAGTCGTCTCGCACGTTGGCAATTACGTTTTAACAATTTGACTTCCAACTAATCCACCGCAAGGGTAAGGATCACGTAGTCCCGGATTTTCTCTCCAGAGCAGTACCGGAGCCAGTTGACTGAGTGAATTTATTAGACAACCTTACCGTCACCCCTGAAACCACCACCGACAGGTGGTACGCTAAAATGTTGTTGAAGGTTCAGGACAACCCCATAAAATATCCGTTATGGCGTGTACAAAATGGTGCCCTTTATAAGTTCGTGAAGCCTGATATTCTTAATTTGTCGCCTCTCTCATGCGATTGGAAATTAGTGGTGCCTAAAGACCGACGCAACCCCATTTTACAACGCTGCCATGATTTACCATCTGCCGGACACGTAGGCGTATATAAGACCTTTGGGAAAATCTGTCAGAACTTTTATTGGCCCAAAATTAAAATTGACGTGGCTAGGTATGTTCGACGCTGCAAGAGTTGTGCTCAGAATAAAGTTGAGCAGAAAGCACCAGCTGGGTTGATGGGTGATCGTCCTGTAATATCCGAACCCTTCCAGGCAATAAGTTTAGACTAAATTGGACCTCTCCCTCGATCAAAAAGGGGTTACCAATATATTCTGGTTGTTTCCGATAATTTCAGTAAGGCAGTCTTCTTATATCCGTGCCGAACTGCTACTGCGAAAAACTTGATGGAAATAATGGAAGGTTTCTTTTTGTTGTATGGAGCACCCATGACCTTAACGTGTGATAACGGTGTTCAAATGAAGTCAAACGAATTCCGGAAACTATGTGAGAAGTATAACACCCGAATATTCTTTACCGCTCATTACAATCCACGCGCTAATCCCACTGAACGACACAATAGGGTTATTTAGACCATGTTACGTACGTATGTGAAGCAAGAAAACCACAGGACCTGGGATGAGCATCTTAATGAAATCGGCTGCGCAATCAGGACAACGCCGAGTGAAACCACCAAATACAGTCCATACTTTATTCTTTTTGGTAGGGAACACAGACTTTATGGAACGGATTACGAGGATAAACTTCGGAAGGACCCAATAGAAATTAACGACTACGCTAAAAACCGTCGTGAGAGCTTTGCAAAGCTATATCTGCAGGTTCGACAGCGTATAGAGTCCGCAAGAGTACAAAATGCAAATCGTTATAATCTGCGTCGTCGACCTCTATCTTTAGTTGTGGGGATAAAGTTTGGAGAAAGAATAAAGTCCTGTCGGATGCTCTGAAATTCTATTCGGCAAAATTAGCACCAGCATATCTTGGTCCTTTTGTTATTAAACGTAGGTGTGGTTCTTGGTCCTCTGAACTCCAGGATGAATTGGGAAATTCGAAAGGTATTTGGCATGTCCACGATTTGAAGCCTTTTTGTGAATCACTCGCTCCAGACGACAATCCTATATAATATATTTGATTTTATCTTCTACAAATCTTTGGTTGACTTTCCTTTGTAACTCTTGTTATTTCTCTTCTTGTTCTTTAATTTTCTGTTTAGTTGTTTTATTTTTTTTTCGTGCCTTGTGGCTGGAGGCATAAGAATTTCACCACCCGAGGATATTCCAGGCGGAGAGGTAAAAGTCCTCCAACCTTAACACTGCTAGCCCCTTATCCATATCGGTTTTGTTAACTCATTACAAATAATAGCAGGATATATCCTTTCAGCTGTAATCTTTGGTAAACGGTAAACTTGAAATGCAGAATTACTCGGAATTAGAGGTTATCCATATCGGTTATCTTTTCATAAGCCCCTTATCCATATCGGTTATCTTCTCGCAGTTAGGTCCTTATCCATCTCGTATTAATCGTTTTATTCTCTTATGTAAATCATATGGAATTCACACTGAGTTATTAGAATTTCATTGTAATATCAGAATCCGCATTGGGTTATCTTACTATACTTTTGGGTGGGTTTTCCAACCTAACCACTTTCTGGATCCAAGTTTCGCTCTACCTTGAGTAAACTTATTTTATTTTGTTATTTCGTTTACCTGCTTTTGGCTTTTGAATGACCTCATGGTTTTGGTTTCATTCGTAGTGGATCTACGACACATTTTGTGGATTTCGAGGCCAAACCTTTGATTTTCGGACCGGGCCATTGGTTGTTGAGTGTCCGGTGGAAAAACCACATAGTGAGATTTGTAGAGGAATTTTTCGGAGTCTATTTAGAAGGAACTTACTATTGTTAACTTACGGTACCTTTCGTTACTTGGATTCAGCCCTTGTTCAACATAACCATCGTTGACTCTCTCTTGTGCCCTGTGGCTGGGGGCCTAAGAATCTCACCACTCGAGGATATTCCAGGCGGGGTAGGTAAAAGTCCTCCAACCTTAACACTACAGGATTCGGGACTTTCTGTGTTCCTTTCTTTATTTTACCTTGTCTCTGGTTCCCGAATCTGTCTTATCTTACGTTACCTCCATCAGTAATTATTTTACGTTAGTTCCATCAGCATTTTCTAGTATGCTTTTCGTCTCTTTCCTCCTTCCATTTTTTTTATTATTGATTATTACGTTACCCTATTTGCGTCTGGAGTGAGGATTGGGCTTACTTTCCTATATTTTGTTACCTTAATTGAGTTCATAGGTAAGTGGTAATAATGTTGAGGGTTTGTTGTTTTGAATATTAGTCCGGTTTAGTTTGGATATTGGTCCGGTTTAGGTTCCAAAATGTCCTTTCGCGGTTTTGTATTAGGAGTGCGTTAGGACAATTTATTTTGTTAGTCTCTAGGTTGCTAGGAAATTATGATAGTTTGGGGGGGGTTACCTTTTTTTGTGGTTATTAGTCTGGGGTGAACTTTATCACTCTGGGTCCCTTCAGGTCCCGGGCTTCGGCCCAAAATGTCCCTCCGTGTTTCTTTGTATTACGGCCTTAGGCTCCGGTGGGTGCTGGGGCTGTACGGGGGGTCGCCTTTAGTGGAACTGCATTGCTTACGCTCCTTCAGTGGGAGGTGAATTGCCTGCCGGCAGGGACCCGAGGGAAAACTGTCACTATGTGGGGGTTCACTACTGCTGTTGAAGTCAGATAACCTAGCAGAAGTCTCGGCAGTACCGAAACTTTTAATACCATAACGTGTCCCTTTGTTAGTCACCGGCGGAGGTCCAGAAGTGGGTGTGGGTTGTGTTCGTTGTCTGCTAGGTGAGAGGACTTTGTACACTGTAAGGTGTGAGGTCCAGGGGTGTGTAATCCATGGCGCGTTTAACATCCTTCGCGAGGTCGCCCCTGGAAGTGTGCACTGCTCCCGCTCGCCTAAGCGGACTTCGAATACAGTTCTCCGAAATAGATGGACCAATGCTGTTTTAGTCTGGTCGTACTTTAACGCACTGGGTGCTTGCTTCCGAGTATTACTCGAAACTTTTGTTTTCTTTCTTTGGTTTTGTTGTTGTTGTTGTTGGGTCGTATTCTTTACGAGTTGGGTATTCGAATAATGGCGTTCTATATATTTGGCTATTACAGTAATTTGTTCGTTAGCTATTGTTTGAACTTGTTGTTGCACATTGTGATTGTTGGCGTTATTTAAACATTATTGAGTTATCGTCGAAAATCTTCGGTAGATTTTCTCCTTTCTTAGGGTAGGGGATGTTGTCACGGGTTAAAATTCGCTCTAGTTTTAACTAAATTCTTACCTTATAAATTCCTCATTACTAAGGGCTAAATCGAGTCAGGAACGAGTCGATTTTGGTTCGACAATAGATAATTGTCTATTGTTTATTATTCTGGCCATCAATTATTCCTAATATTGCTAATATTGTTTTGAAAGTATATTTATTAAATTGAGATTATGAATTCTTGTGGTTATGTTTATTCTTTTGTCAATAACTCGACGTATTGTGGTCTACAGCCAGTTGTTCCGTTATATTGCTATCTAGCATATTAAGATTGAATATGATCGAGAAATTGAGTAATGTTGAGATTTTTTTTGTTATCTTGACAAGTAATAAGATTAGTTGTATCAAACGACCACCGTTTGTTCGTAAACTGATAGCTGTCAACCTTTGGTTATTGTCCTTACAGTAGTAGAGGCCATTTTTTTTTGGCAGTGTGTCAAATTTCATGAAAGGAAACACGTTGGGAGTTCTTTCTTTCCACTATAAGCCTTTGACTTGAAAACTTGTCGTTAGAAGATTTTTTGGTTTAAGTTTTTTAATCTCGGTGCATCCGGGTCAATTAATTTTGGATTTTTGAAACTAAACCTCATCTTTCCATTTTGAATCGTGTGGAGTTGATCCTGTAGTTTTTGGGACGGATTCTTTGGAAAGAAGCCGCATAGTCGGATTTTAGTAAAACCTTCGTTTTTCTCTTTCCTTTTGTTTCCTACGAAGTGTAGATAGCCCACAGAACAGACAGTGGAATATTTGGTAAATTCAATACCGTTCAGGCAGCGAATTGTGGTTAGAATTCCCTATTGGTACAGTTAGCAACGAGAATATTGTTTCACCCGTTTACCAGCCAGGTGTGTCACGATTTTAAAGAAAGAAACCCTATTTCAATCTATTTCAATAGGTGAGTTACCATATTATTTCTTTTTTTATATGATTAATAACGCCATATAGACGCTATTTTAGTTTAATATCTTGATTTTACATGTATATTTCTTTGTGTATTGTATGTGGGTATTATTTTGAGAAACTAGACTCCTTTCGGTTCTTTTCTGCTATTATTAATTAAGTTTATGTTAAATCTTAATTTAGTTATTGTTATAATTTTGTTATGGCTAGTAAGTCAAATTTAAGTTTGTTAAGTGCATTCGAATCATTAGTTCTGATTAGAAATTGTAAAATTCAGAAATATCAGCTTCTAAATCTTGTGTAATTCATTTAAATTCATTTCATTCTTTCATTGTTGTGCAAATATAAGTTAATGTGTTTAAATTGGATTAAAGTCAGTAAAGTAGTATAACGTTATTAAATAATTTAATTCGAGGAGTCATTAAAATTTGTTTGAGCTATTGTTAATTCCGAATTAAGATTTTAGGGTCCTAGATACAGGCATAAGTTCTGGTTACGGGCTTAAGTCCTAGATATAGGCTGAATTTTGGGTGCAGACCTGATACTTAGTACGAGCTTAAGTTATGTGTGATTGGTGCAAGCCTATTTGTTTCTGGGAACAGGCTTGATTTTGGTACCGGCCTAAGTATTGGAGAAGCCAAAAACTGCAAGGAATCGAATTTAGTTTAACAGATAAGCAATATTAGACTTAAGTCGTGACTATAGTTTTAGTTAAAATTTATTTTCCTCTTTGTATTGCGTGTGATCACACATATTAGATAATTCTTTTTATATTACGCTTATATTTTTTTATATCGAAAACGTTGTCAAGCGCAAGGTATGGCAGTAGTGTAAATTCTTTACTTTTATTAAAGAAGGGTCTAGTTAATATTCTGTTTTATTTAGCTCACTTTATCATTTCATAGTACAATTCAATTAATACTGATTAAAAATTCTAAATTTATTTAATTATCTCCAGTGGGAGAGGTAGTGCCTGGAACAACAGGGGTTTCCGATTTTAATCGTTTAAATCGGTGGCGCACTCACTTTATTTTGGTACTTACCCTCTACGGCTGAGCTGGGCACTAATTTGCCAGTAGAGAAACCACTACCGATCTCAGCTGGAGTTGAATTTCAATTGGAAAAATTTGATTAACCTTTTGATTAATTTTTTCAAAATTTGATTTTATTTTATTTTCATTAAAAGTACGTGGCACAATACAATGAAAAAGGCGGTCAAAAAAATTCGTTGACACTAAGTAATCTAATCGTGTCCGAGAGCCATATTCTGCGATCAGTTTACAATCGCTTGCAGGCGATTATAATCGATTGTAATCGTTGACTTAGTCAGAACATAACCAATTTCTACGAGCTACCCCAGATAAAAAAAATAATCATCGAAATCGGTTCATTTTTCACCGAGATATAAAAAATTTTTCCTAGCGCGGGCGTATCCAATTCGAAGTTGCGACTTTAGTTTTCTTTGCATCGCGCAAAGAAATCCCGCCACTATATCTGTGCCGTCACTTGAAAAGAGGTCAACTTTATTCGTAATTTTTTATTACAAACAACGCTTTTAATTCTAAATAACTATAATTAATTGAAAATATATATATATATTTTATTAACAAAAACCGAGAGATTAATTTCTTAATTGTTATAAATAAAGTCGCTGTAATTTTTTGAAAAAATTATGCTAACTCGGCTCCCATTGGCCTAAAAAAACTTTTTTTTTGTTTAAATCTTTGTCTTGATGTCAGCTACAATAATCTGCAAATTAAAAAATTGAAGGATAAGTAGGGGGCGCTGCAGATCTAAATGTTTATAACTGCAATTTTACATCTTCATAGTTAACTGTTTTTAACGGATCAAAAATAATTTTTTCATAACTTTCCAACACAATATGAAAATTAAAGGCTTAAGGAAGAAAATGAGACTAAAATTAAAGCTCTACCATATTTTTCGGCAATCCTATAGGCACTGAAAGTTGGTCGCGGGATAAACAAATTCATGTATCTTAGCAACAAAATAACCGATCTGGGTCCCCAATATCTTATTCGATTTGGAATTAAGTAGGCTTGAACGTTATACCTCTAAAATAAACAAAAAAGCAATTTTACAATAATTATTACGTTTTTTAATTTTAACCTTTATTCTTTATTTTTCCAATAACAATTAGATTGAATTAAACGCATTACGGCTCAAACTAAAGATCCTTTAATATACTTTTATAGTTTATACAAAAGATTCTTATAACAATACTTACTTTAGGTAAAAAATTAAAAAAACACAAAAATACGTATTTTTCACCTACGAAAGGTCATAAATAAATAAAAACCAAACATTTTCTGTTGAATGAGCTGCATTTATGCTTTAATGGTAATACTTTAAGTTTTATGTTATTTATGAAAATTCATTTCTAACGTAGGAACTTTATTCTTTTTTATAAAAGTTTTTAATTGTATGTCGAATAAAATCTTTGGAAAAATTATCAATCGTTGCTTAATTTTGTTGACCTTTTTCTTTTGATAGTGTGATTAGTAACATTTTTTTCAGTACCACAATAAAAACTGGTATATGGAATTTTTGTTAATTCTGAAATACGATTACAATAATAATTTTTTGACTGTAAAAAAACATATTTTTTTAAGCACTAATAAATATTTCATCTTCAAAAGATCTTTAGAAAGCCATATTAATTACGACAAAAACAGAAATATTTACTTAAATATTATAAAATTTGTCTATAAATTTACTGATAAATAAACTTACCCCTAGTAAATTATTTTTTTAGTGATTTCTGCATAACTAGTTCTCACCCGCTCAAAGAACATAGGGCTCCATGTACAAATTTCACAAATCAAAAACTGAACTGTATCTAAAGCATTTATTGAAAAAAAAAATCGACGATTTTAAGTAAATTTAAAAATTTTAAAATTCAATTTAAAAATTCCAAAAGTTAAATGGTTATATGTTTAGAAAAACTTATGTTCAATTTTCTTCTTTGCCAGAGGCGACGTAGGATCGTCCTTAGGTAGCTTCAATATTAATTCAAAGCCAATTTAAGTCGTTTGAAGCTTTGGTGTATGTAACTCCAGTTGGGGGGACAGGGCAAAAAACGCAATTTAAGATTGGACTAAAAACAGTGTAACGGGATAACCGTAAAGGAAGGGACCTTAATTTGAAAGATTGTTATTGACAGTTGATTTTTAGAAACTTCTAAAAGCACTGACTAGATTAAATAATGTTTCTAGAAAATTCTAGAAACTTCTAAACACACTGACTATATTAAATAATGTTTCTAGAAAATTCTAGAAAGATCTAAACATACTGACTAGATTAAATAACGTTGTATATAAGGGGATGTATGGGCAGTTAACGTCAGTTCAAGTTCAAATATTTACAAGAGTTCATTGTATTGTCAAGTAGTTAGACATTATCCAGCAGAGTTCTGTGTATATTAACAATTTTGAAAATAAATTGTGTAAAAGTCCCCATAAGTGTTTCAAATTGGTGTCAGGTGTGGGGTGAAGATACAAGAATGCCTGGAAAAAAGATAAATGAACTATTGGTGGCTGAGCTCAGAAAAGAGCTCGAAGAATTGGAGTTGGAAACTACTGGGACCAAATCCGTATTGTTGAGTATGCTCCGTGAATACTACCTAAATAATAATCTAGACCCTGAAGCTGTGGAGTTCGAAGATCCGATTCAAAAAGCCATTTTTAAACAATCGCAACAACTTTCCCAGCTGTCGCAACGAATGACGTGCCAACAAGAAGAACAAACTCAACAACTTTCCCGGCTTCAAGAAGAACAAACTCAACAACTTTCCCGGCTTCAAGAAGAACAAACTCAACAACTTTCCCAGTTGTCCAGTCAGATAAGCAGCCAGCGCGAAGATATGTCCCAGCTGTCGCAACGAATGACGAACCAACAAGAGGTGCTATCCAGTCAGATGAAGAGCCAACAAAAGGAGCTATCACAACGGATGTCTACCCTAACAGATGAGTTGTTCAGTTCGTTCTCCCAGCAAATATCACATCTTCGTGACGAGCAAAATCAGCAAGTAGCCAACTTGAATCAGCAAGTAGACAACTTAAATCAGCAAGTGACTAACATACGAGACGAGCAAAATCAGCAAGTTGTCAACTTGCGAGACGAGATCAACCAGCAAATGCAGTCCGAAATAAGGAAGCTTTAACAAGAACAGGAAGCAGGTCGTCGAAACCAGCCCATCCACCACGGCGACGGAGATGCAGAAAGGATGGAGACCTTCCACGTAGACATCGACCGACGAGAAAACGGGAAGGCGACCCAAGTACGAACATCCTTGTCAGACAGAATATTTATAATTCAGAAGAGAATACTGCGATGTATGTTAAATCTCCCTTTTCATGTCACTTGTATACCACACTTCAAACAAATGTGCATATTAACAGTTCCATCACTATATTACCTAGCCCTTGTGTGTTTCGTGCATAAACATCACTCACTATTTTCTAAGAATAGGGACTACTATTCATTGGACATGAAAATGAATACACGATATGCTGACAATTTGTGTATCCCGCATCATAACTCTGCATTCTATGAGAAAGCAATTCATTATCAAGCGATAAAAGCCTACTTATCATTACCTCCACATATTAAACAGATTAATAGTGTTAAGTCGGTTAGAAAAACCGTAATAGAGCTTTTAATAGATAAATGCTATTACTCAACTAACTGCTGGTGATCTTTTGAAATCCCTACACTGTTTTACGTTTTTTTTTTCCTTTTTGTTTATATTTCTTCGTTATTGACGTTGCTAATGTACTTTTCGTATTTTTATGGCAATAAAATGATTATTATTATTATATTATAACTACGATAAGACCCCCAACCTTCGACGGGAAGACTTCCTGGCCAAATTACCTGAAACAATTCGACGCAGCGGCCAGAGCGAATGGATGGTCATCCCAGGAGAAGGCATTGTCCCTAACCGTAGCTCTGCGAGGCGAGGATTTAGACGTCTTGCAATCATTGACACCGGATGAATCTGACAACTTCGATTTATTGGTGAATCGTCTAGAGATGCGTTATGGTCAAACTCATCTACAACCGGTGTACCGATTGCAGTTAAAGAGCCGAAAGCAGAAAAATGGAGAGACTATCCAGGAATTTGAAGCGGATGTAGCAAAAATGGTACGACTTGCGTATTCAAATGCAGCGAAGGATTTCCTGGAGTGCCTAGCAGTCCAAACCTTCACCGATGGTCTTCGAGACGTCGAGTTGCAGCGCGCTGTACGGTTGGCGCGGCCGAAGACTCTTGTGGACGCCTTGACCATTGCTCTGGAATTTGATGCGGCGACGGAGGCCTCACGTGGAGTTGCTCGACTAAGGGAAGTCACCGGTAACTGCGACCATGTCGTTCATTCCGTTACCGACGTCGAGGCGGTAGTCGAGAGGTTAATGAAGTTATCTCCAAAAAGAAGGCGCCCAGTGAGATGCTGGAACTGCGGAGAACTAGGCCATATAAGAAATACTTGCCCCCAAAAAAGAAAAATCTCCTGCTGAAGTACCCCAGCAGCAGGAAAACTTTAAACGGGTCGACTCCTGGAGGGCGACATCGACAGCAACACCATTAAATTGGCAACTCTTCGACATCACGTGGACAGCTTATATGTAGATGGCCTCATTGATGGGAAGAATATTAGCATGCTGGTAGCCACTGGAGCTACGAACACTATAGTCCGACAAACCATCATTATGCGAAATAAGATGTTGGAGACTTTGTACCGCTACCGGAGAATATGCTAGAGTCTACGGTAAGATACAAGCGACGCTACAGTTTGGTTCAACCTCTCTTGTTCACTTGGTGCTGGTGGCTGACGTTGATGAAGATGTTGTTCTGGGTATGGACGTTATGCTCCATTGTGGTTTTCATTTGGATCTTCTCCGACGTATCCTTCGTACTGATAATGAGGAAATATTCCTGCACCGAAAACAAGTTGACAATGCCTCGATTAAGCTAATCGATAATATCGAACTTCCGGCAAACTGCGAATGTGTCGTCACAGCGCGGTTGGATGGACTGGAGCCAGATGGTGCCCCAGCCATGATAGTGCCGACGAACCATGACCATGAATTGAGAAAAGGACTCCTTGTGGGTAAGACTCTTGTTAGATTCGCCAAAGAGGTACCCATCCGAGTTATCAACTTGAACGATCATCCAGTTCTTCTCCGAAAGGACACGAAAATGGGAAGTTTTGAACCAGTAACGGCCATAATTCACAAGGTAAACGTTACGGAAACAGATAAGACCAACGGAATTGAACAATTAATTACAAAATTGGATCCTTCTTTGTCAAAATTAGAAAAGAAACAGATAAACCTGTATTTGGTTCTAAAAGTAAACTGGGAAGAACTGATGTTGTACAACATAGAATTGACACTGGTAATGCACGTACGATTCGACAGGTACCCCGAAGGATGCCTCAAGTTAAAAAGGAAGAAGCAGACAGAGCCCTTAAAGAAATGATTTAAAATGGCATAGTCGAACCATCCAGTAGTCCGTGGGCTTCTCCTGTGGTATTAGTGAGAAAGAAAGACGGATCAATGCGGTTTTGTGTCGACTATCGAAAGCTAAATGATGTCACTAAGAAGGACAGTTATCCTCTGCCAAGGATTGATGATGCCCTCAACGCTTTGGCGGGTTCTACTTTGTTTTCTACCCTGGACCTTAAAAACGGATACTGGCAAATTAAAATAAATCCTGCAGACAAAGAAAAGACTGCCTTTACCAGTGGATCAGGGTTGTGGCAATTCACGGTCCTTCCGTTTGGCCTCTGTAATGCTCCTGCGACGTTTGAACGGCTAATGGAGAACATCCTGCGGGGTTAGTCATGGGAAACTTGTCTAGTTTATCTAGACGATACCATCATAACGGGCAAGACCTTTCAGGAACATTTATCTAACCTGGAAAAAGTCTTTAAAAGATTACAGAACGCTAATCTAACATTGAATGTTAAAAAATGCCACTTGTTCCAGTGACAGGTAAACTATTTAGGACATAACGTAAGCAAGGATGGCGTTGCTGTTGACTTCACTAAGATACAAGCCGTTTAGGAATGGCCAATCCCTATCGACAAACATCAGCTCCGGAGTTGGGTCTTTGTTCCTATTACCGACGATATGTCAAGAATTTTGGAGACATCGCCAAACCCTTGACACGTTTGACAGAACAAGATAAGTCCTTCTGTTGGGATCAGGAATGTCAAGAGGCGTTTGAAATATTGAAGAAACAGCTTACGTCAGCACCTGTTCTTGCTTATCCACTTCCTGATGGTAAGCTTATTCTGGACACCGACGCCAGAAATGTGGGAATTGGAGCCGTCTTGTCACAGCTACAAGATGGTAAGGAAAGAGTGGTTACTTCAGCAAAACTTTATTGAAAGCTGAAAAGAACTACTGTGTAACTCGGAGGGAACTGTTAGCAGTTGTAAAATCCGTCGAACACTTTTATAAATATCTGTATGGCAGAAAATTCCTGATCAGAACAGACCATGCTAGTTTAAAGTGGTTACTTAGCTTTAGGAACCCAGAAGGACAGATAGCAAGATGGCTCGAAAAACTGCAGGAATATGATGTTGAAATCGAGCACAGACCTGGAACAAGACATCGTAATGCTGACGCACTTTCCAGAAGACCATGTCGACCTGATTGCCCCCATTGTACCCGTATGGAACAGAACGAGGAAAAATTACCTTAGTTAAGGTTGTGCCAGACGACAAGAGTTTTATGCTGGAGAAGCAACAAGAAAACGATTCCGTTCTGAGAAAGATTCGGGAGTGAAAGAGAATGGACCGTCGTCCGTTGTGGAGAGAGATATCCTCTTCCTCTCCTGCTTTAAAAGCATACTGGTCCTAATGGAACTCTTTAATTTTGGACGGTCGGCTCGTTAAAAGACTTGTAGAAAATTCCGAGGGCACAGAAACAAGGAAACAAATAGTGGTCCCAAGAAGTGCTGTACCAGAAATTTTAAAACAGATGCATAATGATAGTTCTGGAGGACATCTGGGTATCATGAAAACGCTGCAAAAGATCCGAGATAGATTTTACTGGGTAAATTGCACTAATGATGTTAAAGATTGGTGTCGTAAATGCACTACATGTGCTGCCAGTAACGGTCCGCACCGAAAACCGAAGGCGGAAATGCAGCAATACCTGGTTGGAAGTCCTTTTTAAAGAATCGCAGTAGATGTATTGGGGCCACTTCCACAGACCGATGTAGGAAACAAGTACATCTTTGTTGTCATGGAGTACTATACTAAATGGGTTGAACCCTATGCAGTTCCCAATCAGGAAGCCACCACTTTAGCAGATATATTAGTTGAAGAATTCGTAAGCCGATTTAACAAAAACAAAAGATAAAGATATTTAAATCATTACACAACTCGTTAAAATTGATATGGTAAGTAATTGTATACTATCTATGTAAGGATTTTTGAAAGCTCTTAACACGCTTTCGACAAAAAACACATTCCACAAAGGAATTGTTTTAAGTTTTTGAAGAGGTTATAGTCAGAGAAAGACAAATCTGGTGAATACGATAAGTGTTAAGCAATTCGTACTTTAATTCGTTCAATTTAGCCATCGTCAACAAATTTTTTGTAAACACGTACAGTGTCTTGATGAAAAATGATTGTTTTTTTTTGTAAACCAGGTCTTTTCTCACAAATTTTGTTTATCCAACTAGTCCAAAAGGTTGCAGTAATATTAAGAGCTAATTGTTTGACTTTTTGCAAGATAATCAATCAACAAAACTCCTTTTGCATCCCGAAAAATTAATTTATTGATTTTTTGACAATCGTTCTGACTTCACCAGTATTTGGGCTGAAGAGCTTCAGTCCCCTATAAACGTCCTTATTTCAGTTTTGGGTCATGATGGTATATCCAAGTCTCATCCATGGTTATAAATGACGCACAAAATCGGTTCTTTTTTAATTAAAACGCTCCAAATTACGCTTAGAAATTTGTTTTTGATTCAGTTTTTGTTGAGCTTTTTGTATAAAATATGAGATGCCTATAGTATCAGCAATTTCAAGCTTAGTACACTTGGATTTTTACAAACAATATCATAGACTTGCTAAATGGTTTCTGGTGTTGTTGCACTTTTTGGGCGACCACGTTTAAACTGTAAAATCCATCAATGCACAGTTGGAAATGAAGGAGCAGATTCCTTTAACATTCTTATCATTTTTGTATACATTTCTGTTGCTGATAAACCTTCTAAAACAAATGGTTTTATTACTGCACGATATTCGGTTTTTCCATTTTAACAAAATACACTGACACGTACGTCAACTTTAAATTGCTTGTAAACAAAGAATAATTTTTTTAATCAAAATAAAAAATTTTGTGTATTCAAATGGAAGATGAAATATGAACAATGGTGTTAAAATTTTGATTTCTTTAATGGTTAATAAGTGTCGTTATAAATATTTTTTAACTAACTCTTACGATTTTTAGTGTTCTCGAGTTAATCAGCATTTGCTTTAATTTTTCTAATATCTTTTTGCATTTTGTTCCAAATTAAAAAAAAATATATCCTTTCATAATATTTGGCAAGGAATTACACAAAACTTCATTACTAGCAGCCCGCCCCGGCTTTGCACGGGGATTAAAGAAAAATAACAAAAGCCATTAAATTTATTGGGTCAACGCTTCCCTGTAAACAATACTACATGTTGTTTTATTTTCTGGCAGCAAAATAAATTGATTTTCAGGTGCGCTGACACGCCTTATGCGGTTGGCCATGAGAAACACCGATCTCTACTAATTGGAAGGTTTGACCTTGAGACTTATTATTAGTAAAAGTGAAAGATGTTTTGATAGGAAATTGAAGCGGTTTAAATGGATTTAGTAGATCAGTTGGGATCATTGGTATCCTCAGTGTATGAGCTAGTTGACCAGCTGGTGGTTCAGTTATAATGGTTGCTACAACTTAATTGTCCTTTAGTTCCTTTATAAGTAGCCTCGTTCCATTGCACATGCTAAATTTGTGATATCTGTCGTGATTATGAAATAAGTTATTTTGATAAGGATTAATACCAAGATAAAAACTTTTAAAAAATTAAAAAAATAGTTATTGTGACGTAACTATAACAGTTAGGCATATGCTGTCGCGGCATTTTTGTAGATATTTATACATTCTTCAAAATCGTAGTACATTATTTTATTCTATAATCAATAGTATTCTCAGCGCACGCGATGTAAGGAATTTAAGGTCACTTTTGGTTACATTAATGGCATTTTGGTAAGGATCTCTTTTTTTTAATGAAACATAGCCTATGTCACTCGGGAATAGTGTAGCTTGCTAACGGTGAAAGAATTTTTGAAATCGGTCCAGTAGTTTCGGAGCCTATTCATTTTAAACAAACAAACAAACAAACAAAAAATCAAACCTTTCCTCTTTATAATATTAGTATAGATTTATTCCCAATATTTGCAATTTTTCCAATTTTTAAGAATTCATTACATTCCGTCTGATTTCCGTAAAAAATTTTTATTTCTGTTTTTAAATTTCTTACATGTTTTACTTTATTTAATAATGTTTGTAGTTATGTCTATTTATAATCGTGTTTAAAATCTGTTACAAACATTACCTAATTTAAAAGTTTATAGGAAGATAATCCTTTATGTATTATAAGGTAATACAATAATAACTCATTTACATTTCTGATAATAATACATTAATTAAATTCCATATTATTTCTATTTTAATTAGATTACTTTCCATGCAGGAAAATTTGATTAAAATACCTACATCATAACGTGGTAAATTCATAATACCTTAAAACCTAAAACACGAATTATTTTCTTTACCTCAAGTTTTACAACCGTAATCCAAATTAACTAAATATATACTTTTAAACTTATTTTACAAAAAATGTGATAGTGGATTGTTATGTAATAAATAAACAAAAAAACATGACAACCATAATTGATATTCGTTTTATACATGACTGATTACCAGCACCGTATTGTCTAACGTAAAATTCTTTAATTTAATTCGATAATAAACAGTTATAGTTTTTAATTTGTGTATTATTTATTTATCCACCCACAAACATAACATTGGTGTCAGAAGTGGGATAAATAAATAACGTGGTCTTTGCTCGAAGAAATAGTGAAATTCGCAAAAAAACTTGTGAACTTTAACGTGACGTGTGTTAGTGAACACGTGCACCATTCTCTTCATCATGGCAGAGGCAACACTTGCAAATCTACTCCAGGCCCTTCCAGCGATGATTGCAAACGCTGTTCGTGAGTCCAACTCAACTTCTCGTACGGATGCGGCCCCAGTGGCACCAATCTCAGCCTCACCACCGAAGTTTTCGATGCAACCGTACCGCTCCGCCGATGGAATCACAGTAGCGGATTATTTTACTCAAATTAACTGGGCACTTGAATTAAGTAAAATTCCGGTAAGCGAACATGCCACTTACGCAAGAGCTGAATGCTGCCCTGAAATTCCTCGTAAGCCCTGTCGACCCAGAGACACTCGCTTACAACGATATTCAGTCGAATTTGATTAAGCATTTTGACGCCAGCCGCAACATGTACGCGGAGAGCATAAAATTTTCCACTATTCGACAGAGAGCAGGTGAATCAATCGCAAGTTTTAGCCTGAGACTGAGGCAAGGAGCCACGCATTGCAAATATGGAGAATTCTTGGATCGCATGCTAATAGAGCAAATGCTTAAAGGTTTGGAATCAAAAGAAATGTGCGACGAAATTGTAAGTAAAAAACCAAATACTTTTACAATTGCATGTGAAATTGCTAACACACTTGAAGCCACCAGACAAGCGAGTGACACACTGAAAAGTGCGACGTCAAAATCCGACTCTACCAATCAGATAGGTTATGAAAAACCAGTAGCAAGGAAGAGGGACCAACGGCAACGCAAGAAATCCCGCAACCGTCAGCAGACCGACCAACCACGTCCAAACAATCAGGGGACATCTACGAGCCAGACAAAGTGTGCCGGTTGACATTTCTCAGACAGAACTCTCTGCGAAATCGAATATTTTTGACAACTTATGCCAAAATTTAAATTCTATGTTTGTTATTTTTAGTTTAATACAAAACCATCTGGTAAGTCGTGAGTAAAGCATAGTACTTCACTCGAGGAACAAATTGCATATTTAGCTCGTTTCTTTAGCCAAACACACTTGCTATAATATGCAATTTACTTCACTCGTAAAGTAATATACTATTATTTCATTCTGTCCAGTAAATAAACTTCCTAATTATCAAATCGGCGCCGGTAAGTAAAACATTACGGTATCATGTACTGTAATGTGTTGCCTAGCAACTCTGCTCTAATTGCTTAAGGGAATACAATTACTTTTAATTTTTGACATTTAAAAACACTATAATGACTATAAAATAAAAATAAAACATTTTTAGAATTTTGATTACTTTCTGGAACATCATTATTGCTTAACGCTCTTCAAAAGTTCAGTTTGTTTTTTTAGTTGAAGAATAATACCTCCTTGTGCTCGAGAATTTTAAAACAGCAGAAATAATACATTTTTGGTGTCTGAGATTAGCGGAAATTTTTTAATTTTTCCTTGTCCTTTTTGTATATTTTCAATATGCATAATTAAGGATAAGTAAAAAGTGGCACGCCTATGGGTCACATATTGTGAATTATTTTATTACTTAGTTATTCACAAAAATAGACCATTGTGACTGTACTTGATTTTAAAGATTTTTGTAGAAAACAGCAATAAGTTATAAAAACCTAACATTATAAAAAATTTCATAAATTAATTTAATAAAAATAAATAATTTTAAATTTATGCTTATTTTAACTCTTAAATAACTATGAGCATAACAAAAAAGATTGGTTAAATTTTCATATAAATGACAATAAAAAACAAGACTTATTTAATTATAGAAATAATTTATTCAGCAACGCTAATTAAAAATAGTGTCTCATTAAATAATCGGAAATTCCCGTTTGCTTTACTAATGACATTTTGAAAATGCACATCTAAACACGATGGTTTTATCAAAATTTTTAATCCCTGTAATTAGTTTTAATATAACCCAACTACACCATAAATATTACATTTTAGTTTCATTTAATCGGTTTTGTTGTTACAATATAGTAAAATTTGCAATAAGTATCTAATGCATCCGACTAAAGTGTAAGAATTAGGCTACCGGAAGCAACAGCAGTTTAAGTTAATCAATAATTTAAAATACCGTGAACATCAAAAGTTGTATGTATGAATGTATGTATGTATGTATGTATGTATGGTGTTAGGGGTGACAGATACACCTGCAAACTATAAGATCTATTGTGTCCCCCTTTTCTTGCTATATTTCTGATGATTCCTCAGACTTATAGCAGCTCTTCTAGTCCTATCTTCCTTAGAAAGCTTAGGATATCATTGGGTTTTAAATTAGGTAGTTCTTCCCTTTCTATTTCGTATGACCCTAGGTATTTGACCCTAGAATTACTTAATGCCATGCATCCTGAAAGTATGTGTATTGAGGTTTCATCCTCTAACTCACAGAATCTGCAGTTTGCTTCATCTACTAATCCTAGTTTCTTCATGTGTCCTCTTAATCGACAGTGACCGGTTAGTTTTCCTGTTATAATTCGGAGGTTTTTCTTACTCAGGTTAAGACAGCTGTGAGATCTCTTCTGGTTATAGTTTCCCAGGAGCGTCTTCGATTGTCTTAATCCTTCTAGATCATTCCCGTACTTGGATTTTTCGCTATCCATTTTTTTCTTTAGTTTTTCTAAGATTGTAATACTGCTGATCCCACAGGATGGTTCTGGTCCCAGATATGGGGTTTCAGCTCCTTTTTTTGCCAGCTTGTCTGCTGTCTCATTTTTTTCTATTCCTACGTATCCTAAAACCCATATGAGGGTAACAGTGTTATTCTGTCCTTGTTCATTTAATTTGCCTAGGCATTCCCAGACCATCTTTGAATTGATTGTATCTAAATTCAGAGCTTTGATGACGGCTTGACTATCTGACATGATTACAATCTTCTGTCTACGATAGTTCCTTTCAATGTTAAATTCTATACATCTTTCGATGGCACGAATTTCCGCTTGAAAGATGCTTGGGTACGTACCCAAGCTTTCTGAGTATTTGGTTCTAGGTCCAAACACCCCTGCTCCTGTTCCTTTATCTGTCTTGGAGCCGTCCGTGTACCATTTTATGGCGTTTTGGCTTAGCCCCAATATGGTGTTTTCGTCCCATTCAGATTTGCTTCCCAGTTTAGTGGTAAATTTTCTTACAAAGTTAAATTTCTGTGGCATGTCATCTTGGGGCATTTCCCAAGTTTGATCAAGTTGGAGTGATCGAGGTTTTTCCTTGATTATTTCTTCTTTGATCATTCTATATATTGTAATCTTCCTAGCATTTTCTACTTGAATATGCAGTGGCGAGAGATTTAGTATTACTTCCATTGCAGCAGTGTTCTCATTGCTCCAGTGATACATGCACAGGCTAGTCTCTGAATCTTTAAGAGGTTTGTCCTCGTAGTGATCAGATTAGCTCTCGTGCCCCAAGCTACTGCCCCATATGTGATAATAGGTCTCACTATTGCTTTGTACATCCATTGCAATGTCTTTGGGTTACAGCCCCAATTTTTCGCAGCAATGTTTCTGCACACCATAAGGGCTTTTGTAGCTGTGTGTATTATTTCGTTTTCGTGTTTGTTCCAGAGTAACTTATTATCTAGGATTAGCCCTAGATATTTGACCTCTGTCTTCCACTCAACGGTATTTCCACCTATTTTTATAGTTTTTAGTTTAGGTTTCGTTTTCCTTGTAAAGGCTACTAACGTGGTCTTGGTGGGGTTGATATTAAGTCTCACTGAATCACACCACTGCTTTGCTGTGTTTAGTCCTCTTTGCACTATGTCGCAGAGGACGTTTTCATATTTCCCTCTTGCGAGGATAACTACGTCATTAGAGTAACCCTGGCAAGGTATACCTAATTCGGTCAATTCCAGAGTAAGCTGCCTACGGTGAGGCTCCACATAAGTGGGTGCGGACAACCTCTGGTCGTATTGATGGAGATAGTGTCTTGGCCTACCTTCATTTCTGCGATTCTTGTAGACAGTAATTGCGACAACCAGGTGGAAGTCGTTCTATCTACTCCTCAATCACTGAGTGCTCTTTTGACAGCCTCGTGTGGAGTATTGTCAAAAGCCCCCTCTATGTCTAGAAAGGCACATACCACGGTTTCTTTTGTGTTAAGAGCGTCTTGGATTTCGTCAGTCAATTGTATCAACGCAGTCTCCGTAAATTTGCCCGTTTGATATGCATGCTGACGAGGGTGCAGTGGCACCTGCTTCAAGACTTCTGTTCTAATATAGTTGTCTACAGATTTTTCGATCGTCTTGAGAACAAACGATGTAAGGCGGATTGGTCTAAGGGATTTGGGGTATGTAGTGTCCCGTTTCCCTGCCTTGGGGATGAAGGTAATTCTTGCCCTCCTCCACACTTCTGGTATATATCCCAGTTCAAAACTGCTCCGACTGATTCGGATAACATGAGGAATGATTGCCTCCTGCCCCTGTTGTCGTAGGGCAGGAAATATTCCGTCAGTTTCAGGGGTTTTGAATGGCTGAAAGGTGTTCATAGCCCATCTCAGCCGTTCTTCACTGCATATGTGTTTTGCCATTGCATTGTCTTTCCTGGTTCGTCTTTTAGTTTTTTACCTCACATTTCCTGTGGTGTTTATGCCTGCAGGAAAGTGGGTTTCTAGCAGGAGCTTAACTCGTTCTTTTTCGCTTTCTGTGAAGCGTCCATCTGGCTTTCGCAGTGCCATTACTGTATCTACTCTTCCTTTTGCTAAGACTTTGTGTAGTCTTGCAGCAGAAGGTGTAGAGTCTATTTATTCGAAGAATTTCCTGAAGCTGTTTCTTTTGGCTTTTCGAATCTCTTTATTGTAAGTTGTGAGTTTCTCGGTGTAGCTCTGCCAATCTCCGTTACATTTGGCTCTGTTAAAGAGCTTCCGTGTTTTGGATCTTAGGTTTGACAGATGACTGTTTCACCATATTGCGTCGTTTGACTTTCTAGTCCTTTGAAGAGGACAGCTTGATTCATAGGCATCGAGTATTGCCTCGTTTAATTCTATGAGATCATTTTCCAATACCAGGTGGTTTTTGGCTTTCCCTGTGGCTCGAAGGCCTGCAAGGTTTCTGTTTAAATTAGTCTTGTAATTATCCCAGTTGGTTTTCCTGGGGTTTCTCCTTAGTATAGGTTCAGGAGGATTGCATTCTAGTCTGAACATGATTAATCTGTGATCAGAGAGAGACGGTTCATTCGAAACTCTCCAATCTTTTACATGATCTTTCAGATTGAATGTGCTTAGTGTTATGTCTAGCACTTCCTTCCTTATTCTTGTTACAAACGTAGGGGTATTCCCTATATCATGTAGAATAAGATTCTTATTGAGAATAAATTCTAAGATTTGCTCACCTCTTTTATTGGTGCCTGTGCTTCCCCATATGTTGTTGTGGGCATTGGCGTCACATCCTATAAGTAATGGTAGCTTCTTGTCATGACAGTATTCTACTAGTCTTTGCAGTTCTAAAGGCGGTGCCGTCCCGTATCCTGCAAAGTAGCATGAAACTATCATGACTTCTTGGCGTCTTTCCCTGAACTTGAGTTCAGCTTGAATCGGGACGAGATCTCTCGTCATGAATTCTGAAACACAACAATAATTAATACTGTTACTTACCAGGATGCAAGCTTTCGGTATGTTCGTATTACTTACATTGTATATCACCTTTGTATCCCTACTGGCCAGTCCTTTTACCTGCCCTTCACGGACCCATGGTTCCTGAATTAATGCAATTCCCATTTGGTTGCTGATAAACGCCCTTGATATAACCGCTGATGCTCCTTTAGCGTGATGGACCAAAGAGGGTGACATCCTCGTCCTGCACTTCTCCGACCTCCATGGCTGCCTCATTTTCTGAGTCTTTGCCATAGAGATCGCCGACGTGGAAGGACCCGATGCTTTCCGCATCGCTAGGTGTCTCTCTGGGTGAGCCACTACCACTTTCTGCTTGGGCAGTTTGCCCCTCTGGGTTTCCTTCCCCATCTTTCTTTTCTTCCCTTGTTAGACCGTGAACGGGGATTTTCCCGAACCGGTAGAAGAAGGTAAAGCCCTTGTTCTTGAGGGATTGGCAGGATAGTTCATCTATCACTGCCCTCAAGAGTTGCCTTGCCGTCTCTTTTTTCAGGCTGAGGACTTTCCATTGATCTGTCCTCAGACCCTCGTTTTGGGCTTTAATCAGCTGAAGTTGTCACGGGTTAAAATTTACCATAGTAACAGCTAACTTTTTACCTTAGAATTCATCATTATTGTAGGATTTATCGAGGCAAGTATCGGCTGATTTAAGTCCGATAATAGTTAATCGCCAACTGTTGTTTATTATTTTCGACCATAAATTATTTCTAGTTGTTGCTAATATTGGTTTTGTAAGTAAATTTATTATTTTTGCAGTGGTATTGTTTTGAAATCATTGCCAAGTAGTTCATCTGATCTACCCTCTCGTCGATAACTTGGATATTGGGGTTTTGCAGCCAGCGTACCGTTATATTTATAACTTAATTATTAAAATCGAAAATAAATGGGGAAATTAGGTAATGTTGGGATTTTTGTTGTCGTCTATATAAATAATAAGATTAGTCATATCAAATGACCTCTGTTTGTTCGTAAGTTGTTGGCTGAATAAGCTATGGTTATTGTCCCTATAGTAGTAAAGGCCATCTATTTCTTTCTGAAGTGTGTCAAATCGAGTGAAGGATCATATGCGGAGTAATTCTGTCTTTTTCACCTAAGAGCTTTCGACGTGAACACGTGTTAACCAGAAGATTTTTGAGGGTTTAATTTGTATCCCTGTTCATCGGGGAGAACTTAGGTTGGATTTACGAAATTAAGCTTCATTTGTTTCTATCGAATATTGTGGAAGATATTTTTCTGAATTTTGGTGAAAAATACGGCACTGTGTCCGGCTATTTAGTAAAATCTTCTGTTGGTGAGTACACGTTTCTTTATTTATGTAATTATTCGATTCTTATGGTCCTTTTGTTCCTTATGAAGGGTAGGAACCCATAAAGCAGACAGTAGGGAAGACTAGTATTTTTAAAACCGTTTAGACAGCAAATCGTGGTCAGAACTTACCCCATTATTGCAGTTAGCAACGAGGAAATTGTTTTTACCCGACTACCAGCTAGGGTATCACGAGTTTAACGAAGTAGAATAACCCTATCTTAATAGGTGAGTTACGAAATTTTATTTTTATAAGATTAATAACGCCATATGGTCAATCTTGGTTAATATCTTTATTTTACATATGTACTTCTTTGTGTCGTATGTAGGTTATTAATGTGAAACTCCTTTTTGCTTATTTTTTTTTACTATTATTAATTAATTTTATGTTAATTTTGATTTAATTTATTGTTATAATTTTGTTGTGACCAGCAAGTCAAATTTAGGTTCGTTGAGTACATTTAAATCATTAGTTTTGCTTATTAAATGTAAATTCAGAGAAGTCAATTGCTAAATGTTGTATTATTCATTTAAATTCACTTTGTTCTTTCATTGTAGTATAAATTTAAGTTAATGTGTTCAAGTTGTATTAAAGTTATTAAGTCAAACTAATTCAAGGAGTCATTAAAATCTGTTTAAGCTATCGTTGATTTTATATTACGATTTTAGGGTCCTAGATACAGGCATAAGTCCTAGATACAGGCATAAGTCCTAGATACAGGCATAAGTCCTAGATACAGGCTTAAGCCCTAGAGAACAGGCTTGATTTTTGGTACCGGCCTAAGTATTGAAAAAGCCGAGGACTGTGGAAACTTATTTAGTTTAACAGATAAGCTATATTAGATTAAGTCGTTAGTTAAGAGTTATTTTTCTTGTATATTTTTTTTATATTGCGTGTGATCACACATTTTGGGATAAAATTCTCTATTAATATAATTCATATATTCTTTTTTTTTGTATTTATATAAATATCAATAGCGTTGTCAAGCACGAGGCTTGACAGTTTTGTAATTCTTTACTTTTATTAAAGAAGGGTCTTGTTGATATTCTGTTTTATTTAGCTCACTTTATCATTTTTATAGTACAATTCAAGTAATACTGATTAAAAATTTTGAATTTATTTAATTATCTCCAGTGGGTAAAGTAGTGCCTGGAACAACAGGGGTTTCCGATTTTAACCGTCTAAATCGGTGGCGCGACTTACTAATATTTGTTTACCCTCTACGGCTGAGCTGGGCACTAATTTGCCAGTAGAGAGACCACTACCGAACTCAGCTGGAGTTGAATTTGGATTGGAGTAAATTGATTAACCATTTTATTTATTATTCTAAATTTGATTTTTTTTTTTAAATTCATTAAAATACGTGGCAAAGTAGCTTCTCAGCTGATAGCCCTTTGCTCCTTGGGAGGAAGGCAGTAATGACATGTGATTTGGGGATGTCGTCTCCCCTACATGTCGTCAGCTCCCTTCCTTCCCATTTCTTTAGGTGGAGTACCTTGAACCGGAGCCACTCTGCCAAATGTGGTGTTTCACAGTCGACTATGATTAGTCCCGGTTTAAAGTGTATTTCGCCGAATTGGAGCTTGTGCTCCCATTCGGCGAACATTTCCTCCACTATCGCCTCCTCCACCAAAGTTTGCTCGTCCGCACTAAGGGTATTCTCAGGGAACCCTTTGGGGAGGATGGCGACTTTTTCCATTTTAAGAGCAGTGGCGTAGCTGCTCTGAACTGAGGTGGTCTGTTTTTCCACCTCCACCTTCTTCTTTTTCTTTTCTTGGGCGGGACTGATGGTGGTCTCAGCTCGATTACGTTTCTGTTGGGAGACAGGCTTTTTGGATTTATGCTCCATAGCCTTCCTCCTAGCTATTTCAGGTGTCATTTCCTGGTTTAGGTACCTGAGGTACCATTTACAACCGGCCCCGCTGAGTCCCCGCCTCAGAGGATCGTCTTTTCCTCCAGGTTCTCCTTATTTGGGAAGCGGAGGTTGCTTATTTGGTGCTTGTGCCGCCTGCTGGAGTGTTTTCCTCCCCTCAGATTTCCCTTTGTGGCTTGTTCCCACTCCAGGCTCTGAGGTGCCGGCGATCGGCACTGCTGTTTCCCGGGGTGTTTCCCAAAAGGCTGAAGAAGGGGAGGGTTTTCCTCCTGCCTTCGTTTGATTTGTTGTTGCGGTGTATTCCCGCTAGTTTTCTTTTTTTTTGTTTTTTCTTATCCATGGTTGTTCCCACGAGTAGCTAGGGAATAAACAGTCCGCTCCGACAGAGCCCCGCATGCCGGAGTAAGGCTAATTACAAGAGGGTTTGGCCTGGTGCCCCCAGGGAACCATTCGCGACCAACTTAACCAGTTGGCCATTCAGTACATCAGCACGGTACCTTACACCTTTACTTAGGGTTGTTTGTGTAATTATTAGCCATAAGATGAAGGAGGGACATCAGGCCCTCTCCCAGCTTGCCGTTGCCCGGGTCGTACCGATTCGGGGGGGGGGGGGTATCCAGAAGCCTAGTTGCATCAAAAGTTGCTCTTGGTGATACCAAATGAAGGTGTTTTAAAAATAAACGCAATGCATATATTTATACAGTCGGTAATCGTTAATTTTTTGTTTACTGTGTGAGCAAAATAATAAAGTATATGAATTACGTTTGTTTAAGATAAAAGATTATTGTGAAACTTATAAGTTAAACTTTTTTCCCCAAGAAATTCTTATTGATTTTAAGGCTGCAACCGAACTAGACCACGACAGCTAAAGTATCAGGTTAATTTCTTCATAAGAAATTAAGAAGACCGTCGGAGTCGACCACCCGTTGTATTTTTTTTTATTAAGGATGTCCTCGTAGATATAGACCTAAATACAAATGTAACGAGAACATCTATTGGGGCAGAAGAGACAATTTATTAATTTGGGATTTAAAGGCCTGCAAGTTAGGACGAGTAGGGAAGACGTGGGAAGGTAAGGAGTTCCACAATCTGGAGACCCTGGGGATGAAGAAACGATCGAATCGATCCGTTCTCGATGTCGGGCACTGAACAGTATAAGGGTGCATGAAGTTAGCACGTCGCGTTGCTCTGGCTGGTCTAGCAAGTGGAGGCATTATAGAACGGAGTTCTTCTGAGCAAAATCCGTTTATGTATCGGTAAAACAAGGAAAGATCAGCCACTGCTCTTCGTTGGGATAATGGGGCTAGGTTTTTGGTGATACTGGTGTCGTTTATTAGTCGAACTGCTCTTGCATCAAGAACTTCGAGCCTTGACGGAGCCGCCGAACCCCATACATGCGAGCAGTATTTAATATTAGGCCGTATTTGGGCTTTGTAAAGAGCAGCTAAGTTGGATGGAGAAAAATATTTCCGTGCTCTAAACAGAAAGCCTAATTTCTTTCCTGCCGCAGTTGCTATGGATGCAATATGTTCGTTCCATAGTAAGTTCTGGGAGACCGTTATACCAACCAGCGTAATGGAGTCGTCCGCTACCAGTGTCTGATCGTTGATTGTAATGGATAAGTCGCATGTTTGCCTCTTGTTGGACAGGCAACATGTCTTTGTCTTGGAAGCGTTGAAATTAACAAGATTCTTTCTTCCCCACTTGTCTACAATTCTCAAATCTTGATTGAGAGAAGCCGTTGTGGATCTTCTGCCCTCTTCCAGAATATCTAGAGGTATGGGACAGTTGTGCGCTTTGCTACAGTGTAGGTTGCTATCATCTGCAAAACCATGTATTGGGTTATTAGTGGCTTCTAGTAGATCATTAATGTGTAATAAAAATAGAGTAGGAGCTAGAGCCGATCCTTGGGGAACTCCAGCGTTGATCTTGTAGAGGTTGGAAGAATGCCCATCTACAGCAACTTGGATGTGCCTGTTGGAGAGAAAGTTGGATATCCATCTGCAAAGGTTTTGTGACAGTCCGTATAAAGGCAGTTTGTTCAAAAGAGCCGCATGCCACACTTGATCAAATGCTTTTGAGATGTCTAGTGATACTATTTGAGTCTCCCCATAGCGGTGGATGGCATCACTCCAGACATGAGTTACATATGCTAGTAGATCGGCTGTTGACCTTTGTTGGCGAAAACCATATTGCCTGTCACTTAAAAGGTTGTGTGTCTCAAAGTAGCTAAGGATCTCGTGATTGACGTATTTCTCCATAGTTTTGCTAATAACACATAGATGAGCTATAGGTCTGTAGTTAGAAGGCTGCGTTTTACAGCCTTTATTGGGGACTGGTTGTACTCAAATAGTTTTCCAGGATTTTGGAAAAATAGTTAATCAAGGCCGCTTGCTTTGTTTGTATTTAGAGTAGCAAGGACTCTCTGCACACGCTTAACCCTAAATATGATATTTTTCATTGTGTGGGGAGCCCGTGGAATAGAAGGTTGTTGTCCGGTGGGTTAAGTGTCGAGTTCGAAGAAAATATTTTGGCAAAGAGTTCTGCCTTTTCTGTGGAGGACGTAACTATTGAGGCGTCATCTGCTGTGAGTGGAGGGAACGAACTAGTTGTGAAATTGTTGTTAATATGTTTGGCGAGAGTCCAAAAGAACCGGCTTCCATTAGGGTTTGACATTAATTTCTCTCTCATTCCCTTATCAAAAGATTGAGTTATTAAGGAGCATCTGGAATAATGTATATATTTTAAAATTATTTTTTGTAAGTAATAAAAATAAAATAATTGACTGGTAAGTAGAGCCGTAAATTTGATTATCGTATAAATTAAAAGATCATTATTTTAAAGGAGTTGGTATAATAATTAAGTAGTTACTTTAAACAATTTTAATAGATTTTTTATATTTGCGTAATCGTTTAGCCCTACAAAAAAGCTATGGAAAGTGCTTCTTTAATTATAAGATAAGTTTAAGTTTTCTAAAACACATGTTATCAAAACTGGAAAGATTAAATAGTGGTGTTGAAAACGGGAATGTTCAGCAAAAAAGTATACAATGGCGACAGAAGAAACAAAAATTTTAGAAAAAGTCGGTGAACATTCACATTAAATCAATACTACAACCTCGAGACAAATAAACAAAAGCAGAACCGAGGTGTTAAGTGCGATTAAAAAACAACATTTTTTCACGAATAGGTGAGCTATTTCTATTGAATCTGACAAAGGATAAAGACAATTTTTTCAACCCATTCAAATCTAAACTAAAAGATAAAAACCAGGAAACATATACGTTACGGTATAAAACTTCTGTTAAAAAAATGTATAAACAGAAAAATAAAAAAATGATTTTGATGTAGTAATTTTAAAATTACTTTTTCTTCAAGCGTATAATAATAACTATATTACTTTTTGCAACACAGACCGTAGAAATATCCCATTATTTTACTAGTACAAAAATGAATTTTCATTATTGTACTAATAAAATAATGGGGCGTTGTAATCAAGTAGGTAGGAACTGTCATTTTTAAACTTATTTAATTTGACGTTTGTCTGTTTTGAAAATTTTGTGAAAAATGTCTCAAGAATTGCAATGTACGCCTCCGGAATTAGTTGAAATAGCTAATTCCAGTATTGAAACTCTAATTCCAACGAAGTCGCGTAAACTGTATGATTTTGCATACGAAAAATTTCTAAAATGGTGCAATGAATATAATGTACAGCAATACACGGAAAACGTTATGCTTGCATACTTCACGAATTTGTCCAGAAAGTTTAAAAGTTCTACTCTATGGGCACAGTATTCAATGATTAAAAGTCAATTAAACATTAAACATAATGTTAAAATAGAAAAATATAGCAAATTAATTGCATTTATAAAGCGCCAAGGGGAAAATTATACACCGAAAAAATCAAAAGTATTAACACAAGATCAATTTGATAAATTTCTCAAGGATGTACCAAATAATGTTTATTTAGCAACAAAGGTAGGTACTTTCTTATTTCTTTTTAATCATTATTACGTTTATTAAACCGTTGACAGTGATATCTACTAGCAGATCAATATTTAACTTGACAGCAAATATTACCTCATTTCCTACTTATAACATTTAATGACGGTAGCTCAGTGGCAGAGCTTTTGTCTTCGGTCGCAAAGGTCAGCGGTTCTAATCCCGGTGCTACCAGCTTTTTTTTTATTTATTTCAACGTTTGTTTTAGGTTATATTAATATTTGGAGTCACAGGAGCCCTTAGATGCGATGAACTTGTTAATTTAAAGTCTAGCGAAATCCAAGATTTGGGAAATTTAATTTTGGTTAAAATCATAAACACAAAAAACAAAAAACAACGGTCGTTTACTATAATTGGCGATTTTTATTTGAATTTGGTAAGACAGTATACGGCTCTTCGTCCGGATGATATTGGCCTGCAGCGATTTTTTATTAAATACCAGAATGGTAAATGTCACCGTGTGGTAATGGGTATCCACAAAATATCAAACGTACCAAAAGACGTTGCTACGTTTTTGAAATTAACAAATCCTCATGAATATACAGGACATTGCCTTCGGAGGACTTCCGCAACTATTTTAGTTGACAACGGAGGTGATATTACCGCTTTAAAGCGGCATGGTGGATGGAAATCCACCAGTGTTGCTGAAGGGTACTTAGAGGATTCCATTTCCAGTAAAACACAAACTGCACAAAAAATACTTAATTGGCAAGAACAACCAAGTAATAGTTCTGGAATCGCTGACATAATAATCGACAATCAACTTACTAATAATATGATGTATACCAATGACAAAATTGTAAATGTCGAAGCTGAAAGCGGTGGCAGTGGCTTAAATTTAAACAACTGCAGTATACAAAACTGCACATTTAATATTACTGTTAATAAATAGGTAACACTTTATGTAATTTTTCGTTTGTATTAATTAAATAGTTGAGATATAAACAAAGCCTTCTATATTTTTTATAAAATGCATATTATTATTACGCTTGAAGAAAAAATAGTATATGTTACTCGGAGCAGAAGGCCCATTATATGTTTCGCCCAGTTTGCACAGCCTCGGCTAGCGCCTCAGCAGTGCAAGAATCTGGGCTCAACAATAATGTTGGCCTTCTACTCCTAGTAACATAATATACTATTATCTACTCTACCTCATATTATGTATCAATTTTAAGTTCGTGAAAACTGTCATTATAGACAGCAAAGCGTGAAGGATTAAAAGTGTGCGTGAAGTAAAAATGTATTTTTTCTGCGACGAGAAAAAAGTTTGACATTTTATCTCTGTTAACGGGTCACAAAACGTCACTTTTTATAAAATGATTACTTTTTTACCATGGGAAAAAAGTGAGTACTTTTTTCCCGGATATATATCAAATTACAGAATCAAATTGACAGATAGTTGATTGATAACGCAGGTCTAATTGTCACTATAAGGACAAAAGCCTACTAGTTTTAAAATTCAAATTTTGCATCAGTAATTTTCTGATTTTATTTAAAATATTAAATCGTCGTCACAGAAAAAAATAGTGTATTATACACGGGAAAAATATTAGATTTTAGCTCTCGGTTTTTTGTCTCCCTCCGCTTCGCGTCGGGAGACAACACAACCTCGAGTTAAAATCTAATACTTTTTTCCCTTGTATAACAAATAACTATTTAAATGGGATTAACTTTTTCGTACTGTTTTTGGCACACCTTCATATAATCAAATATGCTTGGCATTCGCATTGTCATGGTGTTGCTATGAGAGCATTAAATTTCAACAAAAGTTATTCTGACAGTTTTGTAGTTTGAATTTCCAATTTTGAAAGGTATAAAATTGAAATGAATGAATTGAAAATAAACTGCTTTCTTGTAATTATTTTTTATTTGATTATCGTAGATAAAATATTGTAAAAAACTGTACGTGAAGTGCTTTTTGCGCACTTACGCGATATATAGCACTGGCTTCGCTCGTGCTCTAAACATCGCATGCGTGCGCAAAAAGCATATACGAACTGTTTCATAAATAACCATTATTTGGGATGTGCGGTGTTAAGTATATTTAATGGGTGTGCGGATATAGGAATTTGTTAATCCTATTACTTGCTTAGTGTGCGTTCTGAATAAATGTTTAAAATTTATTTCTTATGAATTAGAAATTATTTTTACAAGAAATTAATTTTAATTACACAATTAATTAAGAAATAATCTACTTCGAAAAAAAGTATTAAATTTTTAATCAAATTACAAATATTTATTGCTAACTAATTTAAAGAAAATAAGCAGAAAAATTACCTGAGAATCTTAATGTTTATGAGATAGGGAATAAAAAAGTTTTATTTATTATCAGTTAGTGTCGGTCAACGTAGGTCCGACCTAGCTCATAGAAATTTAATATTATTGTGTGCTTATGGGCAACAAATTCTAGGTGACTTTTTTAAATTAAGTAAAAAAAGTAAATAAGCATGGAAAAATGAAGACGAGGTTAAAACTGTAAACAAAAAAGTTTGTCATTTTAACAGAAAATAATTATTTCATAATAGTGATAATTGCTATTTAAAAATGATGCGTTAATCGACTGAAGTACAAAAATATCATTAGTTGAAAAAAACATTTACTACCACAAATACAAGAAAACACGTTTTAAGAAGTAGGTAAGTAAATAATCCAAGGCTAAAAGCATCGATTTTTAAAAATCTTTTTTTTTTTTGAATTGTTTGTTTGTGTATTTAAATAATAAACCAAATTCTGAAAAAGAAAAATGCCACTATAATGATCGATTTATCATCCGGTGTTCAAGTTTTCAGTTTGATTTGTATGTAGGTATGTATGTTTGTCCACTATTATCTCGCTATTGGCTAAACTGATTTTAATGCAGTTTTATAAAAAAAATATTCGTTGCACTTAGGATTTGGTAGCTTAACAGATTTTAAAAAAAAGGTTCTGAATTAGACCTGTATGTATTTAACCGCATTTATTATTTACATATTGGCGAGAGCGCAAATGCGCATTCATAATTTATTAGAATAAAATCTATAATTTTTAATTAAATAAATTCGATTAGTTTTAAAGGAAAAGAAAATGAAGTCGTTGTTGACTTGAAACATTTAATACGTTGAATTACTATTTGGCTGAGTACCTACATATTTTGCTTAGTACAATTTAATTCCAAAGTGGTATTCGGTGGTGTTCAAGATATGCATAATGAATTTGTCGATGGTTTTTGGAAAAATTACTCTGAACTGTTTAAACTTCGTACTTATATTAAGGTTATCATAATAAGTGAAACTTCTTTATATGTTTATTACTTCAATAGCTATTTAGGAATGCGGTCTATTTATAAGTTTATTTATATCTACAACTGACAAAATCAGGACATCCAAACTTTTCCCACATAGATTTGTTTTTAGTGAATAAATTTTGCCAGTTTTAAGCAAAATAATTAACAACCATAAAAAACTTTTCAAAAAAAAAATATACTAAAAAGCAAGGTTCTGAATTTCACCTATATGTATTTAACCGCCTTCGATACTTACAATTGGTGAGAGCGCCAATGCGCATTCATCATTTATTAGAATAAAACTACTTCTGATTAAATAAATTCGATTAATTTTTGAAGCAGTAAAACATGAATTTGTTTCACTACATATTTTGCTTATTACGATTTGATTCTAAACTTGTATTTGGTAGTTTTTAAAGTAGGTAGATAATGAATTTTTCGTTGGTTTTTAAAAATGAATACTGGACTTTATACTTTTATTAAATTTTATTATAAATACCTAGTGAGATTCCTCGATTGGTTCATTTCTTTAATAGCTATTAAAAAATGCAGCCCGTTTAAAAGTTTATTTGCATCTAATACTAACAAAGTCAGGACATCCAAACTTTTTAGTCGGCTATGTATGGTATGTATAAGTAAAATTAGGGGTATCAGATACACCTGCGACCTATAAGATTATAGCAGTTCTTGTAGTTCTATCCTTCTTAGAAAATTTAGGATATCGTTGGGCTACAGGTTAGGTAGGTCTTTTTCTTCTAGTCGTATGACCCCAGGTATCTGGCCTTAGAATTACATAATGCAATGCATTCTGAAAGTATCTGTATTCAGGTTTCATCCTTAACCTTCTCTACCTACTTGATTAATGACACACTACTATCTAAATGTCGTGTCTAAATTACTCCTACAATTTAATCAAATTCAGTGTTAATAAATAAGTAAAATTTATATCAAAATTTGCGCAAAAATTTGCTCTTTTTAATGGTAAAAGAATTATAAGAATTTAAATAAAGAAAGTGCAAAATTAAAGTTTAGAAAGGTATTTCTTGTTTTTCTATAAACAAAGAAAAAACGAGACAATAAAAAGCTGGTTTATAAGTACTTTCTAACGATCTCTCGGATCGTTTTAGTATTGAAATCCACCAGACTATATTCGGTGAGATTTATATAAATGTTTTCGCCGTGATTATAACTGGAGACGGATTTGACTGATAATAAAAGTCTTCTTTTTCGCTACGATAGATTTTTGCGTTCATTTAAATATCTGTCTCCTTCGTGCTAACTACTCTCCAATAAAAGTAAGTTAATTTTATTTTTTCAGTTAATAATTATGTTTGTATAAATTTCCCAAATTGAGGTGATTTTTTTAAACATCTAATTTCAAGTAGTTTCACTTTCGCCAAACAGCAGTTTTTGTGATCATTGGTTGAATTTTCACGTGTATTTAAAACTAACTTATTCCCAATAATATGGAAAAAGCAGAAAGTGATTCTACTTGATTGTAATTTATTAAGGGATGGAATTCTGATTATTAATTTCATTATTAGGGTTATTGTCACATTTGTGAGGAGACCTACGTAGGATTTAATAATTTTATTTGGAGGCGAGTTCGAGTTGTCCGCCATCTTGAGGAACGATTTAAATCTCAGTTTATCCCAGAAAGAAATTTATTTTGAAACTACCAAAGATTATTTAGTTTATCCCAGGAAGAAATTTGTTCAAGGGAATCCTTACCGAAGAATCAAAAGAAGATAAGAGTTTAAATTAATTTTTGAACTAAAATTTAATTTTAATATTTACTGTTTTTTTTTTAATAAATTATTTAAACTGGTGTTTGAGTGTTAATTGCTTGTTTGTACTCTGGCGCCCTATCATTTTATGTTTGGAAAGGACTGGTAATACAGAACAACAGTTATGAGCAAAATCTAGGATTGCATATATTATTCATAGATTATAAACAGGCTTATGATTCGATAGACAGAAAGAAGATGTTCAACGCTCTAAATGACCTGAGGATACCAAGCAAAGTGGTCAATCTCATAAAAATGACGCTGGAGACAATGGAAAGTAAGGTTACCATTGAGGGAAGAGTATCAAAACCTTTTAGAGTCAACGCAGGGTTACGACAGGGAGATCCTCTATCCACTGTACTCTTTAATCTGGTATTGGAATCGATTATTAGAAAGAGTGGACTACAAGTAAAAGGCATCATTTATTATAATAGGCTTCAGGTGATTGCGTATGCTGACGATATTGCGTTGATAACACGATCTAAAGCAAACTTAAAGAATGCATTTAAGCAATTAGAAATTGTATCTAAGGACTTTGGACTGAAAATAAATGGAAATAAGACAAAGTATTTAGAAATGCGAGGGAAAAACACGTCAAATAAAGTGCTCAAAATAAGAATAGAAAATTAAAAGGGAAGGAGAGACTACAATTTCGGGAGTGTACATCAGATGGAGTATTTGGGAGTAATCATAACAAACAATAATGAGGAAGAGACGGACCCGTGTGAAGTTGGCCCCGATTTTTTAAAATTTCATGTTTTCTTATATGGACCTGTTTGTCCATCGTTTGTCCACGTTTGACCACCCTTTAGATAATTTTTATCAGCAAGCAATCAAGAGATACAGCCAAAACAAGTTTACGGGGCTAACTTCACGTTTTTTCGAAAAATTTCAAATTTGAAATTTGTTCACACCATACGTTTGTCCATCGTTTGTCCACGTTTGTCCACCAATTAGATTATTTTTACCACCCAATTAAACGACTAAAAACACCAAAAAACGTGATTAATGGCCCATACATGGTAGTAACTTCCCTATATCAATATTTTTAAAATTTCTGTATTGCATCCGTTTGTCCATCGTTTGTCCACGTTTGTCCACCCTTTAGATAATTTTTACCACCAAGCTCTGAATAGACACAGCCAAAGCAAATTTACGGGGTCAACTTCACGATTTTTCGAAAACCTTCAAACTTGAAATTTGTTCAAACCATACGTTTGTCATTCGTTTGTCCACGTTTGTCCAACCTTTAAATAATTTTTACCAACAAGCACTGAATAGATACCTACAGCCAAAACAAATTTACTGGGCCAACTTCACGATTTTTCGAAAATCTTCAAATTTGAAATTTGTTCACACCATACGTTTGTCCACGGTTGTCCACCAATTAGATTATTTTTACCACCTAATTTAACGACTAAAAACACCAAAAAACGTGATTAATGGCCCATACATGGTAGTAACTTCCCTATATCAATATTTTTAAAATTTATGTATTGCATCCGTTTGTCCATCGTTTGCCCACGTTTGTCCAACCTTTAAATAATTTTTACCAACAAGCTTTTAAATAGATACAGCCAAAACAAATTTACTGGGCCAACTTCACGATTTTTCGAAAATCTTCAAATTTGAAATTTGTTCACACCATACGTTTGTCCATCGTTTGTCCACGTTTGTCCACCAATTAGATTATTTTTACCACCTAATTAAACGACTAAAACACCAAAAAAACGTGAATAATGGCCCATACATGGTAGTAACTTCCCTATATCAATATTTTTAACATTTTTGTATTGCATCCGTTTGTCATTCGTTTGTCCACGTTTGTCCAACCTTTAAATAATTTTTACCAACAAGCTCTGAATAGATACCTACAGCCAAAACAAATTTACTGGGCCAACTTCACGATTTTTCGAAAATCTTCAAATTTGAAATTTGTTCACACCATACGTTTGTCCACGTTTGTCCACCAATTAGATTATTTTTACCACCTAATTCAACGACCAAAAACACCAAAAAAACGTGATTAATGGCCCATACATGGTAGTAACTTCCCTATATCAATATTTTTAAAATTTCTGTATTGCATCCGTTTGTCCATCGTTTGCCCACGTTTGTCCAACCTTTAAATAATTTTTACCAACAAGCTCTGAATAGATACAGCCAAAACAAATTTACTGGGCCAACTTCACGATTTTTAGAAAATCTTCAAATTTGAAATTTGTTGATACCATACGTTTGTCCACATTTGTCCACCAATTAGATTATTTTTACTACCTAATTAAAGGACTAAAAACACCAAAAAACGTGATTAATGGCCCATGCGTCGTAGTAACTTCCCTATATCAATATTTTTAAAATTTCTGAATGTAAATCTTAGTTTTGTCCAGTTTTTCGTTTTAGGGCTCACTACAGACTCGTTTGTGATTTTTTCTTTTTTAAATAGAGAATAGGACTACTATAACCTAAATTGTTACCGTTGGTCACAATGTATTATTTATTTTCAGAGATTTTATTTTACGAATAAAAATTTCAGTTTTAGTATAATCAAAGTAAATGTATTTTTTTGTTTAATTTTATGTTTTATTTTTATTTTATGTTTTTTTAATTTTATGTTTTATTTTAATTTTATGTTTTATATTAGCAAATGATGGCGATTTAATATTTGTGAGAATAAACACCTTTTTTACTTTTGTTTAAAATTGTGTTCTTACATTCAATAAAACCTGCATTTATATGATTCCATCTATCTTGCACTACATAACTAAAGGCTAGACAGACTGAATAACGGAATGACATGAAAGTGGTACAAGTACACGCGTAATGGTCAAAAAGACCGCATTTTGCGAAAATCGCCTGTAACTTTGCTAATATTAAAATTCAGTCTTCAAGGTTCCACCTATTCCCTGTTTAGTATTTGTGAACTTTGAAAGGTCAATTTGCCGAAAAAACACTATTCCATTTTTCCACACATGCGCAGAAAAATGAGCAATGGAAGGGGCTGAAAATCAGTTTTATTGTTTTTTACATCTAGTTGAGTTTTTATAATTGTTATTTGATATTACATTTCTAAAATACCCAATGGGCTTTTTGTTTTTCGTTTTTTTTATATCAACATTTCTAATGCGGTCATCTAGGCCGTGCGCGTGTACTTATGGTAAAAGTAGAGACGCGTGTAATGCCAGGTTAAAGGTGAAAATTTATTTTTTTTAGGTGGACAAACTTGGATTTGGAGTAAAAATGCTCGAGCTGTTTGTTCATACTTGGTTCTTCGTCGTTTTTTTTGGAAAATAATCATGCTTTATTGTTCCCAACAGTATTTAAAGGGGTAGAAATTTAAGTTTGTGAGGTGCAATACAGAAATTGAAAAATATTGATATAAGGAAGTTACTACCATGTATGGGCCATTAATCACGTTTTTTGGTCTTTTTAGTCGTTTAATTAGGTGGTAAAAATAATATAATTGGTGGACAAACGTGGACAAACGATGGACAAACGTATGGTGTAAACAAATTTCAAAATTTTTTTGACAAATTAATTATCAATCAAAGTTAAAAGATAACAATTTTGAATTTCAAAAATTCTATTTAATTTTCTGTTGAATTGTAAAAAAGTAATGTTTTCAACAATTTTATTGATTTATATTTTTAACAATTTATAATGATTCAATTTGCTTGTAAGTAAATTTTCATATTTTTAAATTTTAGCAATTTGTAACCTATTTTTGTATATTTTAGCCTTGAAAAAGAATTTGAAATAAATTCGAAAGCTCGGTAATAGTAATAGTAGAGTCTTACTAATAAACCTGAATTTGGCTGAATCCCTGTAAACCAAAATATATAATATTGAAATGGATCCTCCTTCTGGAACACACACTTTCAATAAAATTTCTCGGTCGTGGATTCCAAAATTTTTAAACTGATTGTCCTAAAATACAAAAATTATAAATATAAAAAAAATTCTTTCGCTTCTGTCTAAATCTTTCTTCTTCCGTTGTTCCACTCTTTCTCTATACCTTCCTCTTCCTACTACTTTCAAACTCCTTCTTGCTGCTGCCTTTCTATCTATTTATCACCTTTCTGCTGCTCAGCTCTTACTCTATACCTTCCTCTTCCTACAATTTTCCAACTCTCTGCTTTTCTGTATCTTTCAAGTTCTGGTTTGTATTACTGTTTGCTCCTACTTTATTTTTATCTTTCTAATTATTCTTACCTTTTTTGATTCACCTTTTTAATAAAATTTCTTTCTGTTAAATTTTTTATTAAATGACTTTTCAAAATTACAACTCTTGACAATCTATCATCATCATAATAATAATCCCCATCCATCAAACAATCTCTAAACTAAACAAAAACAAATACAATATAAAAAAATACTTTATCTAGACAACCGATTTAAAAAAATACTTAATCTAGACAACCGATTTAAAAATCATGACCACCTTCCAACATTTCATTGAAAGAACGTGCACCATGAAGAAAAATCCATATCAATTTCCCCCAAATTTGATTTGACTTGGTGAATTACTTCACCTTGCCAAATCAAATTTCCTTTCAGTAGGAAATTTTTCTTCACCATCAGTTGTCAAGCTTTTAATTTAGAATATTTTAATTTTAATTAATACATATGAATCCCCTATCATTATATCTACTTTTATATCTACTTTTACATTTTTCTTTATTCAATTTTTCATTGCTATTTTACTATTTTTTTATAAAATTCATTCCTCCTTCTTAACAGTTATTAAATTATAATATTTTTACTATAATGATTTTTTTTTTATAGTTCTAAATTTGTTCCCTCTCTTTTAAAATTTTCCTATACATTTAATTTTTATAGACTCCCCTTTCCTAATATTTTCCTACATATACTTTTTTTTTATAAATTTTGTGATTTTACCCCTTTCCTGATATTTGCCTATATATAACTTCTTTCTAAATTTAAATACCTTCCCCCTTTCCTGATATTTCCCACGATACAAACTTTTAATAAATTTAAATTTCTTTCCCCTTTCCTGATAGTTCCCTCGATACAAACTTTTTATGAATTTAAATTGCTTTTCCCTTTCTTGATATTTCCCTCGATACAAACTTTTTATAAATTTAAATTGTTTTCCCCTTTCTTGATATTTCCCTGTATATAACTTTTTCCTAAATTTAGATTGAACAAAATTCCCCCAGAAATAACTCAAAAACATCTTCTTAAATTTTTCAAACACAAATATTTCATCTTTACTGGCAAAACATATCAATGCCTGCCCATCTAACATCTTACGCAGGTATTTTCTTATTTCTTCATGATCTTCACACCATTTTAACTTATTTTTCACTATTCTTATGAAAATTTTTAGATGAATCTTATTAATATTTCCATTAAATTTATGTTTAATTTTACTTATACCCATATTATTTGGATTTTTATTTGTATTTCTTCTTTCCGTTTCTTCTAATAACATTTCACATTCTTTTTTTTGTACTACATTTATTTCTTCTACTTTTTCGTCCATCGCATATATCTTCTTTATTGTATTTTGCATTTCTTCTATTACATTTTTCTTTTCCACATTCTCTTGTTTTATAATTATCTCTAAGTCATTTAATTTTATATTTGTATTAGCATTAATTTCTTTTATTTCATCTTTGCATTCCTTGTTAATAATTGTTTTAATTTTTACTTTTTGTAATTCCTCTAATTCTGTTTTTCTCATTATCATTTCAGTTATTATTTCTGTTTTTGTTTCTTCTAATGTTTCTCTATACATTTCCATTTGCTTCTTTATCTCATTTTTGACTTCTTCTTTTATTTCTTTTTTCATAGAATCCATATTCTTGTTCATTTCTTTTTTCATAGAATCCATATTCTTGTTTATTGCTTCAGTATTTTTGTTGTTTGCTTTTATATCTTGTTTTATTTCTTTTTTCATAGAATCCATATTCTTGTTTATTTCTTCTTTAATATTTTTGTTCATTACTTCATTGTTTTTGTTCATATTTTTCAACATTTCCATCATTTGTTCCCATGATGAATCCCTTCTATCCCCTATTTTACTATCCTGATTACCCTGACTGCCCTGACCATCCTGACTCTCCTGATTATCAATATTTTCCCCTTGCTCTAACATTCTATCTGTAATTTTCTTTCCCCCTCTTAATTTCATACAACTATTTATAATTTATCTAATCTTTCACTCCGAATCACACACCTTTGTTTTTTAATAAAGCAAGCTTGACACCTAACAGTTAAGAAAAATCTCTTACCCTCAGTGCCGAAGCAGTCACACGTTCTGGGCGCCAATTGATATGGATCCTCCTTCCGGAACACCCACTTTCAATAAAATACTCGGTCGTGGATTCCAAAATTTTTAAATTGATTGTTCTAAAATAAATTACAACAAAAATATAAATATAAAATTTTTTATTTTCTTCCTCTTCTTTCTACTATACTTCCTTTTTCTGTTCTTCAACCCTTTCTCTATACCTTCAAATTTCTGATTTCTTCCTATTTACTGCTTCTTTCTGCTACTTTCTATTTTTCTTTCCAGCCCTGACCACACTCCTTTTCTGTAATTGTTAACTTTTTTCTGCTCTTTCTGTTTAATATCTGCTACCTAAATATTTCTATCAATTCTTCTAATATTTATTTTGTTTACTTTTTACTTTTTCTTTACTTTTAGTATTTATAAATTCAAATCCATTTAATCAATTCAATATGTTTTATTACTTTCTGATAATGACAACGGTTTTATAATTCTCATGACAAATCAATCAATAATAACCTCTTAACAACATAACTTATAAACTAAACAAAAACAAATACAATATCAAAAAAATACTTAATCCAGACAACCGATTTAAAAATCATGACCACGTTCCAACATTTCATTGAAAGAACGTGCACCATTGAAGAAAAATCCATATCAATTTCATATGGATCCTCCTTCTGGAACACCCACTTTTAATAAAATTTCTCGGTCGTGGATTCCAAAATTTTTAAATTGATTGTCCTAAAATACAAAAATTATAAATAAAAAAAATAATTCTTTCGCGTCTTTCTAAATCTTTCTTCTTCCGTTGTTCCACTCTTTCTCTATACCTTTCTCTTCCTACTACTTTCAAACTCCTTTTTGCTGCTGCCTTTCTATCTATTTATCACCTTTCTGCTGCTCAGCTGTTACTCTATACCTTCCTCTTCCTACAATTTTCCAACTCTCTGCTTTTCTGTATCTTTCAAGTTCTGGTTTGTATTACTGTTTGCTCCTACTTTATTTTTATCTTTCTAATTATTCTTAACTTTTTTTATTCACCTTTTAAATAAAATTTCTTTCTATTAAATTTTTTATTACCTAAATGACTTTTCAAAATTACAACTCTTGACAATCTATCATCATCATAATAATAATCCCCATCCATCAAACAATCTCTAAACTAAACAAAAACAAATACAATATAAAAAAATACTTAATCTAGACAACCGATTTAAAAATCATGACCACGTTCCAACATTTCATTGAAAGAACGTGCACCATGAAGCAAAATCCATATCAATATATATATATATATATATATATATATATATATATATATATATATATATATATAGGACTGGTAAACTCAGAAAACTCAGAAAAAAAGCCACGAACTCAATTGAGCAAGCTAAGGGTTATAATCCCTTCAGTGGGAATTTATAAAGTTACAAATTGGCGCCTAACCTGCCAATTCAATTTTTTAATCGATTATTAGGGTAACAACTTAACCTCATAAAAATTATCAGTACCTAATTTTAATTAAGGATCATTGGTTAAAATAATGAATTATGAAGAATGCAAACACCTTAAAAGATCTAATAAAAAATAATTATAAAAAACTTAAAGAGTTAATAAAAAACTATAAGGAAGAACTTAATAATTAATTACTAGCTACAGAAGCAAGGTTGTACTTATCTAACGAACGCGAACGGTTAAAACTAGAGCTGCCACCCTTGATTTGTGTATTATATTTCCGATTTAAAAAAACAAGGTAAAAACAATCTACAGTTTAAAAAACAATCTACTGTCATATCGCTACGGTTTTTACTCAAAGAGTACTAAACGTTTATTGCTTAAAAAAGAAAACTGTTAATAAATTTGAGAAAACTAAAAAATCAGGATAAGCAATGTCAAACGACTTATCCTTAGCTAAACAAAATGAACAGAGAATGTTAAAACGGCATCCTGGAATAATTAAGTAGAAAGATATAAAACAAACGTGTTACATAAAGAAAAACACCTTAGTTATTGCAAATAAATGCAAGACCGTACAAGATCTGGAAGCAATTAATTTTGAACAAAATTAGTATAGAAAAAATAAGAGCGAATCTGCTGCACTAAGTTGACAGCTATTAGGAATCTTTCTCCGAAAAATCAGCGAAGAAAATAAACGCTGGAAAACAAAAAATACAAATAATTTAAACTTACGTGCTCCACTAAAAGCCGAAAAGAAGATAAACGGGAAAAAGCAACTACAAATACTACAAAAAACAGTTCAAACATAGAACAAGATCAACTGCTACTGGTTTCCAATATTAACCTTATATTTTTTATTTCTTTTACATAGATTTGGGCTTAAATTTTAGAATTTGCCTTTAATACCTTACAGATAGACTCAGAAGTAGACTTAAATAACATTAATGGAAAATTAGATTGTAATTGTTTTAACATTTTTACTCAGAATATATGCAGGGTAGTTTAATTGTTTTATATTTCATTGTAATATTTTGTATTATTTTTTATTGTAATCATTCAGGTCAAAGTCAGTACGTTAGATTTCAAGGCGACCTTATATAGGTTAATCCTTATTCTCACGTAGCTTATGAATTGGCTATAAAAGAGCGTCGTTGAGGTCGCACTCGGTGAGTTCGGAGTCTGAGGTTGTCTGTAAGGGTCACCCTTTGGGGTATCCCTAAAACAGACCCTTGGGTCTGGGCCGCTGTGACTCTTGACGTATTTTCGTGAGTAAGTGTGACATGCCACCATGTAGTTTTATTTGGTAAGATTAGTTAAGATTATTGTTTTTAGTTCGTTATTCATATTTTGATCATTTATTGTTATTGCTTGTTTCGTTGTTAATATATTTGTTGTTTGTTTCCTGTTGTTTATCTCATCTTCCCCTTGGTTAGTTTTCTGCCTTCAGCAGGATACCTAGCAAGGGAGTAGATAACCACGAGCTGGGTGGGAAGTGCCTTTAGTAAGCTACCCCTCATCCTATAACACTAAGGCATACCCTCATCCCCCCAGACATGAGTATGATTGTATAGTTTTTACTGAATTATATAAAATTCTTGATAACCAGTATATTTAATATAAAAGGGTACCATTTATTGCACAGTGAAGACAATTATAATAAAAATGACTAAGTAGTCATGTATTTAAAAAAATCTTATGATTATACGCTTAAAATATTGTAACGGGATAACCGTAAAGGAAGGGACCTTAATTTGAAAGATTGTTGTTGACAGTTGATTTTTAGAAGTTTGTAAAAAAATCAACTGACCATTTTAAATAATGTTTCTAGAAAATTCTAGAAACTTCTAAACACACTGACTAGATTAAATAATGTTGTATATAAGGGGATGCATGGGCAGTTAACGTCAGTTCGAGTCAAGTGTTCACAAGAGTTCATTGTATTGTCAAGTAGGTAGTTAGACGTTATCCAGCAGAGATCAGTGTATCTTAACAATTTTGTAAATAAATTGTGTAAAAAGCCCCCATAAGTGTTTCAAATTGGTGTCAGGTGTGGGGTGAAGATATAAGAATGCCTGAAAAAAAGATAAATGAACTATTGGTGGCTGAGCTCAGAAGAGAGCTTGAAGAATTAGAGTTGGAAACTACTGGAAGCAAATCCGTATTGTTGAGAAGGCTCCGTGAGTACTACGTAAATAATAATTTGGACCCTGACGCTGTGGAGTTCGAAGACCCAGTTCAAAAAGCAAATTCTGAACTAACTCAACAACTTTCCCGGTTGCAAGAAGAACAAACTCAACAACTTTCCCAGCTGTCCCAACGAATAACGAGCCAACAAGAAGAACAAACTCAACAACTTTCCCAGCTGCAAAAGGAACTATCAGAACGAATGACGAGCCAACAAGAAGAACAATCACAACAACTGACCCAGCTGTCCACTCAGATAAACAGCCAGCGCGAAGATATGTCCCAGCTGAAAGAGGAGCTATCAGGACGAATGACGAGCCAGCAAGAGGAGCTATCCAGTCAGATAAGAAGCCAGCGCGAAGAGGTGTCCCAGCTATCACAACGGATGTCTACCCTACCAGAAGAGTTATCCAGTTCCTTCTCCCAGCAAATATCACATCTTCGTGACGAGCAAAATCAGCAAGTTGCCAACTTGAATCAGCAAGTAGACAACTTGAATCAGCAAGTGGACAACATGAATCAGCAACTGACCAACATGCTAGACGAGCAAAACCAGATCAACCAGCAAATGCAGTCCGAGATAAGGAAGCTTCAAGAAGAACAGGAAGCTAGCCGCCGAAACCAAACCATCCACCACGGCGACGGAGATGCAAGAAGGATGGAAACCTGCAACACAGACGTCGAACGACAAAGAAGCGAGGAGACGACCCATGTACGAACGACGATGAAACCCCCGACCTTCGACGAGAAGACTTCCTGGCCAAATTACCTGAAACAATTCGACGCAGCGGCCAGAGCTAATGGATGGTCATCCCAGGAGAAAGCATTGTCCCTAACCGTAGCTCTGCGAGGCGAAGCTTTAGACGTCTTGCAATCATTGACGCTGGATGAAGCTGACAACTTCGAGTTATTGGTAAATCGTCTAGAGATGCGTTATGGTCAAACTCATCTACAACCGGTGTACCGAATGCAGTTAAAGAGCCGAAAACAGAAAAATGGAGAAACTATCCAGGAATTTGAAGCGGATGTAGCAAGAATGGTACGACTTGCGTATTCAAATGCAGCGGAGGATTTCCTGGAGTGCCTAGCAGTCCAAACTTTCACCGATGGTCTTCGAGACGTCGAGTTGCAGCGCGCTGTACGGTTGGCGCGGCCGAAGACTCTTGTAGACGCCTTGACCATTGCCCTGGAGTTTGAGGCGGCGACGGAGGCCTCACGTGAAGTCGACTAAGGGAAATCACCGGTAACTACGACCATGCCGTTCATTTCGTTAGCGACGTTGAAGCGGTAGTAGAGAGGTTTATGAAGTTATCTCCTAAAAGAAGGCGCCCAGTGAGATGCTGGAACTGCGGAGAACTAGGCCATATAAGAAATACTTGCCCCCATAAAGAAAAATCTCCTACTGAAGTACCCCTGCAGCAGGAAAACTTTAAACGGGTCGACTCCTGGAGGGCGACTTCAACCCCAAACATTCCCGAAGTCCCTCACACCATTAAATTGGCAACTCTGCGACATCACGTGAACAGCTTATATGTAGATGGCCTCCTTGATGGGAAGAATATTAGCATGCTGGTAGACACTGGAGCTACAAAAACTATCGTCCGACCAACCATCATTATGCGAAATAAGATGTTGCCTACCAGTTGGAGACTGCGTACCGCTACCGGAGATTCTGCTAGAGTCTACGGTGAGATACAGGTAACGCTACAGTTTGGTTCAACCTCTCTTGTTCACTCAGTGCTGGTGGCTGACGTTGATGAAGATGTTGTTCTGGGCATGGATGTTATGCTCCACTGTGGTTTTCATTTGGATCTTCGCCAACGTATCCTTCGTACTGGTAATGAAGAAATATTCCTGCACCGAAAACAAGTTGACAATGCCTCGATTAAGCTAATCGATGATATCGAACTTTCGGCAAGCTGCGAATGTATCGTCACAGCGCGGTTGGATGGACTGGAGCCAGATGGTGCCCCAGCCATGATAGAGCCGAAGAACCATGACCATGAATTGGGAAAAGGACTCCTTGTTAGATCCGCCAAAGAGGTACCCATCCGAGTTATCAACTTGAACGATCATCCAGTTCTTCTCCGAAAGGACACGGAAATGGGAAGTTTAGAACCAGTAATGGCCATAATTCACAAGATAAATGTTACGGAAACAGATGAGACCAACGAAATTGAACAATTAATGACAAAATTAGACCCCTCTTTGTCAAAATTAGAAAAGAAACAGGTAAGAGATCTACTTGACCGTTATAAACCTGTATTTGGTTCTAAAAGTAAACTGGGAAGAACTGATGTTGTAGGTACAACATAGAATTGACACTGGTGATGCACGTCCGATTCGACAGGTACCCCGAAGGATGCCTCAAGTTAAAAAGGAAGAAGCAGACAGAGCCCTTAAAGAAATGATTCAAAATGGCATAGTCGAACCATCCAGTAGTCCGTGGGCTTCTCCTGTGGTATTAGTGAGAAAGAAAGACGGATCAATGCGGTTTTGTGTCGACTATCGAAAGCTAAATGATGTCACTAAGAAGGACAGTTATCCTCTGCCAAGGATTGATGATGCCCTCGACGCTTTGGCGGGTTCTACTCTGTTTTCTACCTTGGACCTTAAAAGCGGATACTGGCAAGTTAAAATGAATCCTGCAGACAAAGAAAAGACTGCCTTTACCAGTGGATCAGGGTTATGGCAATTCACGGTCCTTCCATTTGGCCTCTGTAATGCTCCTGCGACGTTTGAACGACTAATGGAGAACATCCTGCGGGGTTTGTCATGGGAAACTTGTCTAGTTTATCTAGACGACATCATCATAATGGGTAAGACCTTTAAGGAACATTTATCTAACCTGGAAGAAGTTTTTAAAAGATTACAGAACGCTAATCTAACATTAAATGTTAAGAAATGCCACTTGTTCGAGAGACAGGTCAACTATTTAGGACATAACGTAAGCAAGGATGGCGTTGCTGTTGACCCCGCTAAGATACAAGCCGTTCAGGAATGGCCAATCCCTATCGACAAACATCAGCTCCGGAGTTTCTTGGGTCTTTGTTCCTATTACCGACGATATGTCAAGAATTTTGGAGGCATCGCCAAACCCTTGACACGTTTGACAGAACAAGATAAGTCCTTCTGTTGGGATCAGGAATGTCAAAAGGCGTTTGAAATATTGAAGAAACAGCTTACGTCAGCACCTGTTCTTGCTTATCCACTTCCTGATGGTAAGCTTATTCTGGACACCGACGCCAGCAATGTGGGAATTGGAGCCGTCTTGTCACAGCTACAAGACGGTAAGGAAAGAGTGGTTGGTTACTTCAGCAAAACTTTATCGAAAGCTGAAAAGAACTACTGTGTAACTCGGAGGGAACTGTTAGCAGTTGTAAAATCCGTCGAACACTTTTATAAATATCTGTATGGCAGAAAATTCCTGATCAGAACAGACCATGCTAGTTTAAAGTGGCTACTTAGCTTTAGGAACCCAGAAGGACAGATAGCAAGATGGCTCGAAAAACTGCAGGAATATGATGTTGAAATCGAGCACAGACCTGGAACCAGACATCGTAATGCTGATGCACTTTCCAGAAGACCATGTCGACCTGATTGCCCCCATTGTACCCGTATGGAGCAGAACGAGGAAAAACTTGCCTTAGTTAAGGTTGTGCCAGAAGACGAGAGCTCTATGCTGGAAGAGCAACAAGAAAACGATCCCGTTCTGAGAAAGATTAGGGAGTGGAAGAGAATGGACCGTCGTCCGTTGTGGAGAGAGATATCCTCATCCTCTCCTGCTTTAAAAGCATACTGGTCCCAATGGAACTCTTTAATTTTGGACGGAGGGCTCGTTAAAAGACTTGTAGAAAATTCCGAGGGCACAGAAACAAGGAAACAAATAGTGGTCCCAAGAAATGCTGTACCGGAAATTTTAAAACAGATGCATAATGATAGTTCTGGAGGACATCTGGGTATCACGAAAACGCTGCAAAAGATCCGAGATAGATTTTACTGGGTAAATTGCACTAATGATGTTAAAGATTGGTGTCGTAAATGCACTACATGTGCTGCCAGTAACGGTCCGCACCGAAAACCGGAGGCGGAAATGCAGCAATACCTGGTTGGAAGTCCTTTTGAAAGAATCGCAGTCGATGTATTGGGGCCACTTCCACAGACCGATGTAGGAAACAAGTACATCTTTGTCGTAATGGACTACTTCACTAAATGGGTTGAAGCATATGCAGTTCCCAATCAGGAAGCTACCACTTTAGCAGATATATTGGTTGAAGTATTCGTAAGCCGATTTGGGGTACCATTAGAATTACATTCAGACCAAGGAAGAAATTTTGAGAGCAAGCTGTTTCAAGAAGTTTGCCAAAGATTAGGCATCCACAAAACGAGAACCACAGCGATGCACCCTCAGTCTGATGGAATGGTGGAACGAATGAACCGGACTATAACCAACTATCTGTCAAAAGTGGTGTCAGATTGTCAGAGGGATTGGGATCGACATATTCCACTATTTCTAATGGCAATTCGATCGGCCATCAACGAATCAACTGGCCAAACGCCTGCGAAGGTCCTGTTCGGTAGAGAAATGAGGCTACCATGTGACTTGGTGTTTGGTTGTAAACCTGGTGAAGAAATGGCACGTGAACAATATGTCGCCGACCTTCAGAATCGAATGGAAAATATACACAACCTGGTGCGTGGAAAACTACAATTATCTAGTGATCGGATGAAGAGGTACTATGACACACGGACAATGGAAAAGAGTTACCAAGTTGGAGATTTAGTCTGGCTCTATAACCCCCGACGGCGTCAAGGTATTTGTCCCAAATTACAAAGGAACTGGGAAGGTCCTTACACCATCAAAAAGAAGATTAACGATGTCATTTATCGGATCGTGAAAATTCCCAGAGGGAAACCAGTCGTGGTCCATCATGATCGTTTGGCGCCTTACCAGGGAAACCACAGTGGAGATGCGCAGCAACTCCAAGAAGATGGTTTGGCTGGCTCAAGGAGTGTGCGGGATTCCGATGTAGAAAATAACATTCCAGGAGGAATGAATCTAAGGAGGGGGCAGTGTAACGGGATGACCGTAAAGGAAGGGACCTTAATTTGAAAGATTGTTGTTGACAGTTGATTTTTAGAAGTTTGTAAAAAAATCAACTGACCATTTTAAATAATGTTTCTAGAAAATTCTAGAAACTTCTAAACACACTGACTAGATTAAATAATGTTGTATATAAGGGGATGCATGGGCAGTTAACGTCAGTTCGAGTCAAGTGTTCACAAGAGTTCATTGTATTGTCAAGTAGTTAGACGTTATCCAGCAGAGTTCAGTGTATCTTAACAATTTTGTAAATAAATTGTGTAAAAAGCCCCCATAAGTGTTTCAATATGCAACATGAGTGAATAAAAAATTTGAAAACTAAAATTAACCAAAAATAATCATGAAAACTTTGAATCACTGCAGTTTATAGATAGCCAGATTCTGACGAGGATGAGTTTATTGAGGAGGTGACGGAATAAATATAACGTAAAGAATTGATAACCATATAATCACTGAGGATGTAAATATTAAAAAGAAACTCAGATTCTGCTTTAAATTATATTGACTAACTTGGTGAATATGGATTTGCTTCTCTTATAAATGAACAAACTTATATTGCAAGGCACTCAAAAAACTGCATTGATTACATATTTATAGTACTAAAGAAAGTAAAAAGACTGTATTGCTATTGTCTTTGATAGTAAAATTACTTATGACAACAAGGCAACTGTAGGCTTTCTGCCTTTCTACAGTGATTGTAGAGATCAAAAACAAGTAAAACTTCATTTAAACATATCAATTTTGATATTATAAGCAAAAGGTTATAAATACTGGCTGGTCACCTTTTTATTATAGTAATGATAAAAATTTTATGTCAAATAATGCAATCAATTTTGTAATTTAATCATTTAGACAAAAATATAAAAAGAGAATACATAAATTACAGAAAAGTAGTTAATTATAACATTAAAAAAGCAAAATCTCTATTTTATAAAAATGAAATCGAGAGAAACAAACATAATTCTTTTAGGTTTTGAAAAATAATTAACGAAATACAAGGTGAGTCAAAAGAAAATGAAATCACAAACAATCTTTACAAACAATAATATTCTGTTGATCAAAAAGCAAAATATTGCTATAAAATTTAACCTTTTTTTAGAAATAGGTTCGAATCTAGCAAAAAAGATCTTTTCTTCAAATACTCCTTGAAGAAAAGGACATTAAATAATTAATTCATTTGATTTGACAACTGTACAAGAAAAAAAAAATTATTAAAATAATTAATTCATTTCAAATTATTGTAAAGCTCCTGGTTTACACAGATTAAGAGCAGAAACCTTAATATTAATTTCGCATGAAACAGCACCATTAATAGCCTATCTTTTATAAATGCTTTGAAATAGGAAATGTCCCATCTACTTTTAAAAAAGGGGCTCGCTGCATTGTGTCAATTGTGTCTGGAAAACCTCGGGGATGACGTTCAGGGACGGGTTGGGGCGCACCAGGTGTTCATGGGGTGTTCGCAGATGCCATATTTAAATTCAGCGACCCAAAAAACCCCCGTAACAATTTTCGGTTCGTCTTTTTCAAGTGTGTCTGGAAAACCCTCGTGGATGACGTTCTGGGCCATGTTAGGGCGCACCAGGTGTTCGGTGAATCGTTTTCCACACGAAATTTGGAATCTGCACACACAAAACGCCCCCATGATTTTTGGTTTGTTTTTGTCGCTATTTCCAGAAAAATTCTTGAAGATTACGTCTGCGTCCAGGTTATGGCGAACCAGGTGTCCGTGGGGTAATCGCCGGTGCCATATTTAAATTCAGCGACCCAAAAAAAACCGGTTGTCGAGTATTTCTTCTTCCTTGCATGAAGTTTGGGATAGTCCCCCGAAAATAACATCATAATCGTGATCAGCGACCTCAAAAACCCTTGGGTACTCAACTTAGGCCAATTCTGACTCTTATTTACAAAGTTATTGAATTTGCCAAAAGGCCTCTCAACAAATGCATTTTTTTAACGCAATTTTGGCTGTAGCAATGCAACTTCCGGTTTGTACTGGGTAAAAGGTAGGTAGGAATGGTATAAATAATTTTTGAAAGCAAATGCAAAAAACCGCATTCCGATCCGTCCTATCCTAAAAGATTTCCTTACATAATGCTTCATTGCTTTTACTATATAGGTATATGACCTTTTAAAAAGTTCCAGACTATGAAAAGGAATTGAAATTGTGTTAGGATAGCGGATGTTAATGTTATGGACAGAATGCCTAAAAACAATTTTTTGGTACAAATAAGATGCAATTTGGGTGGTGACAATCCCATGGTACAGACATGCCAAATGCAGACAATGGCGATCACGCATGCACAGCCAACCGGACTATTCGCTAGCAGGAGAAACATGTTTCTGACTGCTGATTCCGAAAGCACAGAAATCGGAATTAAAATATCAAGATTGTTAACCCAATGAGAAAATTGTAAGGGAGTATTTTTAACTGATATATTAGCGACCGTTTTTATCCGCTCTCTTGCATAACGGTTACCAAAAAACTCGGTTGTCCATAAAGTCGGTTTACTGACGATAGTTGAAAGTGACAACGTCATAAGAAAATACTGATGGAATGGTTGCATTTTCAAAAGAAAATTTTAATTTAAATTGTTTGATAGATATTTTGTATAAATTATCGTTGCTATAAACAATTGACACCACATTCACTTTTCACTGCACTTCATACTTGACGAAAACATGTAAATGTATTATTGTATAGCAGATGTCCACGCGGACGCATCGCTCACTCAAGTAGGAAAGAGAGACCTCTCGCTTGCACTTCAAGCGTTAAATGGGACGCCTCAGAGCGAGGTAACGCCGCATGAGTCATGTTTTTTGGTGCGTGCAGCCGGCTGCATAGAATTATAAGACGTTGTCACGTCAAAATAATTACGGATGATTTTTCAGGATTAATTACTAAACTATATTTGTCCAAAGTTGCAATTAATCTTTTTATATTACCATCCAGTTCGTCCTACGCCTGTGAAAGGTTTCGAAAAGCAATCTTTCACAGGTTGCTTTCCGAAAATGAATGAACCAGTCGTGTATCGTCTTCGTACATGTGGATGCTAGAGAATTCAATGACGTTTGAAAAAGAGAAAGTATATATCTTGAAAAGTAGTGGGCCAAGGATTAAACCCTGTGGCACTCCAGAACAAACATCATCAGACACAGAAGTTACATGTTAACAAACTGCTAATTGTTAAATAATGTTAATTCAGCAAATCGGCATTCATTGTACTTTTCTGTATTTTATAAGTAATAAAATCATTCCCTGTTTGCATTTCAAATAGTTCACTTCGTTCTATTGTAAAAATAAAGTTTTAAAAAAATTAGTTTTCGGATTAATTTTCTTAACTGTCAGTTAGCAGTCAGTAGGATTAACGACGTATGGAAAACCTTGATCCGAACTTTTTTGGGAGCGAGTGCTTGAAAGCTGCAGGAAATCACAAGGGTGGTAAGTACTGAGTTCATTTTTACCCCTTCTCCGCTTGAGAAATTTAGAATAGGTAAATAGCAATTAAGCAAATGATATTTAATTTAAAAAAATTTACAGTTCATTTAATAAATAGATACAAATACAACTATAATAAAAAATTATTCTATGAACAATACTGATATCGAAACACACACATTAGAGTTAGAGAAACCATGCCTAACGAAATTAACGTAAGCATGTTTAAATTTTATGTGGATATTATTTTATGTTACGATGGAAATCCATTAATGCTAACTAATTTCATGTCTCAATGCCATTTGTTAGTTAATACGTATAAGCATTCTAACGATGTCATTTTGAAACAATATTTAATCAAAGTTATTCAATCAAAATTAACCGACAGAGCTCATTTGTTAGTTGGTTTTCAAACAGAACTTAATTCCTGGGACCAAATTAGAAGTGCAAGTTTGGAGATAAACGAAGTTTAGAATGTTTAGAACAGGATTTGTAAATGGAACGGCCATATAAAAACGAACAACAATTACAATTTGCTTAACGCTTGCAAATTCTAAGGAGTCATTTATTCGAAAAAATTAATAGTTTTAATAATACCGAAATAAATAAAGCTGGTAAAGAAATTCATAGACGACAATACGAACAAATGACTCTGATAAGGTTATTAAGAAGTTTAACTGGTGAGCTACAAACTATAGTAAGACTTAAGAACCCTAACAATCTGGAAATCGCGATAAATTAGTTAATTGAAAAAGAAAACTTCTTTTACTTTCAAAATAATTAAAATACCCAACCAAATCTACCCCATAAAATCAATATGAATAATTCAAATAAACAAAATTTAATTTCATCTCACAGACCTTTTGAGAGATTCAACACACCCCATCAATTCGCAAATGAATCTTTTCAACAACCCTTTACTTCGAACCCTCAACCCGTTAACAATTTTCAACAGAATTGTACACAGCCCGGTCCGACAAAATAAGATTTTCTGACCCAAAAATAAACTGGAAATAACTAAATTCTGGCCGCTTTATGAAAAAATATTGTACGTAATACGTCCCAAAAGTGCTTTTACTTGACTCGCAGACTTGCAGACTGCGGCTCGTCCTGCAATTGCCCACTCGTCCAGTAAAAGACCACTTTCGGGACTTGTTACGTAAACTACTATTTAGTTTACCGTGACTGAAATACGCGGCGCGCGATAACGCCAAACACCCCGTTTTAGCAATGAATTTAGGGCTCTGTTAAAATTATAAATATTGGAGATACAGTTTCGGAAGTCTGGGCTTATTTTCATGAAATTTTCTGCACTTTTCAGATTTTTTTTCAATTTCAAAAATATTTAATTTTTTTCGAGATTTTTCAAAAAAAACAAAACACGTTTTTTTTACTCTTTTGTTTATAACTATTGCAATTTTTTCGAGCGCCATCTCAACTTTTTCAAAAAGTTTCTAGAGATCAATACCTATCGAATGACCAAAATTATTATTTCAGGAGACCTCTGTGAGAATTTCGTAAAAAAGGTACTATTTGATTATTGCAGTTCTTAACAGAATGTCTTTAACAAAATTTCGAATTTTTTTCGATCAAAAATATTTTACGCATACCCAATAATAAACAAATTTTAACAATAAATAAAAAAAACTAGTGTGGCAGCCAGTGGGACTGCCGGCAGAAGTTATACTTCTATATGATATTCGTGGTAAGCGACTCCAAAAACCTCCTAGTACCGTGTGCACACTCGTTTTGTATCGAATTTGCATAAAAATCCCGGAAGCGAGGTCCGTCTTAAGCACCAGGTGTTTCGAACACCATCGCTATTATTATAATCATATTTAGCGACTCAAAAAAACCACCGAGTACCAAGTGTGCACTGATTTCGTACAGAATTTACATAAAACCCCAGGAGAAGAGGTAAATACCCTAGACACCAAGTGCCACGGAGACTTTTGGAATCGTGATATTAGTGTTTAGCGACTCCAAAAACCCCGAATATATAAATTGAACCCATTTTCAGCAATACTTACCGAGTTGTAAGTTTTCTCTCTATTGTCTGAATGTACTTTTCGAATGCAGAAATGCAATTTCCATTTTTACTTTAACGAATCCAATGCAAAAAAACCGCATTCCGATCCATCTTAAGTTACAAAATTCGGAGGTTTTGGTGCTTTATTTCCTCCACTATTGGTAAAAACTCTGTTTATGTTTCCAACAACCTTAAAAGCATGGAGCAAAATATACTGCGACCATGTGACAGTATTTTAGACTACAATACAATACTCATTACTGAATATTATTATTAATAGATATAAAATGCTAAACTTTATATGTATACTTACGTGACAGAATTATAAAATAATCTGTCAAACAATCATGTGGTCCGTCACTATGATATTTATACATTAGATCAGACTGTTTTTTGTATATCTATCCCTTTTCAATGTACTGAATGTTTAAACGGTATTCAAAGGACTTATAGTTATAACTAATAACATGTGGTATATAGGTATTTTATCTTTGTTTTTACCGACCAATATACCTTATAAGTGTTTCTGTCCCTCTCTTACTCACACCATTACATATGTAATGATTTTTCCCATTTAACTCTACACAATCTTTTTCTACAGGGTGTACGAATAGAAGTATAACTTCAATAAAAACGAGATTAATATTACTAAGAACAGTGACAATGAATCAATGATAGTTAACACGGAAAACATAAATTACGATAACTATTTACAAAACTTGATCGAAGAAATAGAAACTGAAGATGACCTTCGGAACACAATAACTGACGAAGGCAAACAATCGTTTTTAAAATTTATTGACTACATAGCCAAACAAAATCCCAACACTATAAACTATGTTACCAAAAATCCTGGCAAAAATACCGAACAATTACCAATAAGTGAACACTTTGAAAATCAAGACGATGACGACGAAACAGTAGACTCCGGTACCGAAAACCCTATTCTTGAAATTCCCTTTACCGAACAATGTAAAAGATATTATCAATAAGCCAATAAGTAAACGAAAAAAAAACGAAGTGACGTTAATAATACCAAATGTGTTGATGAAATACAAAAAGATATAATCCGACGAACGATATATGTCCTATACCAAGAACAAATGATACCAACCCTAGATTGTATAAAAAAACGGTTACTTAAAGACGACACGGGAATTATTTGTAGCCGTACAAGTTTGTGGAGAATTATTTCTCAAATGGGATTTAAATATTGTACCATTAATAAAAGACAAGTGATAATGGAGTCATATCGTTTACGAATGTGGCGTTGTCATTACTTACAAGCTATTCAAAAATATAGAAGTGAAAACCTTTCAATTATCTACCTCGACGAGACATGGTATGACACCCATGATACTCCAACAAAGGGTTTTGTTGATTCATCGGGAAATTGCAAAACAAAGGCTCCATCAAATAGAGGACAAAGAATTACAATAATACATGCCGGATCAGAAACAGGTTGGGTTCCAAACGCTTTATTGTTATCAGCAAAGAATATTAAAGATTCAAGTTCAGATTATCACGAAGATACGACAGCAGACCTTTTTGAAGATTGGTTTGAGAATTATTTATTGCCGAATATGCCGGAAAAAAGTATAATTGTAATGGACAATGCAACTTATCATAGCCGTCAATTAAATAAAGTACCAAATAGCAACAACAATAAATGGGAAATTCAAGAGTATTTGTTAAAAAATGACCTTTATTTTGAAGAATCGTACACAAAACGTGATCTCTTACAAGTTGTAGCAGCGTTTGGTATTGAAAAAGAATACGTTTGTGATACTATTGCTAAAAATATGGGCCACACAGTGTTACGGCTTCCCCCATATTATTGCATGTTCAATCCTATAGAACACATGTGGCATCAGCTAAAATTCAAAGTTAGATCGGAAAACGTTTCACCCACATTAAACTCAAGTGTTATAGAGTTAATCAGAAATGTGACAAGTAATATTCCCATTGATAGCTGGAAAAATTCGATTCAGCATGTTATTAAGGTTGAAGGTACATATCGAAATGTTAATGTAACTGTAGCACCCTTAGTTATTAATTTAAATGAAGACGATAGTGATACTGAACTACATTTAGATTAAATAGTTGTAAATAATGTAGAATTAGTTCATTTGTTTAATTGCAATTAATAAATAAAGTTAAAATTTGTTTTTAAAAAATTTCGTGATTTTTTTTACAAAATAAATTTAAGTTTTAGTAAATGTTACTGAGTTTTATTTAAATCTATTTTGAAAACCGGATTACGGATCTGTTAATGTTTACTGTACCGTGAGAAATTTATAAGCTTTCATTACTAATCCCCTAAGGTAAGGTACCGAGTCAACGAATTATTGTGAAACGTACTTTACCAACTTATACAATAATTAAATAATCATTAAACAAAAAAAAGCTAATTCTTTTCATGCACGTATCAGCCAATATTGTGGTAGTAAAACACGAATTACTGCACATTTGACAAATAATGAAGACAAATTAAACTACGAAATAATTAACCTATTTAAAGACTACGTAGACCCCTATAAATTTCACTGCATTCACATTAAAGAATCGACTTTAGATATAGTTTCTATTGTAATTACGACCTTTTAAAATACATTCAAAAACCACGCCTACAAATTAATGATTCTCAGAAAAATAGTAGTCAACGTAGAAGATCCAGACGAACAATGGAATATTCTAAAATATAATCATGAGACTAAAACTTGCCACCGAGGTGTAAATGAGACAACTTAAGCTCTAAAAAATAAGTATTATTGGTCAAACGCTAAATCTGATATCACAAAATACATAAACGCTTGTCATATTTGCCAGAAACCAAAGACGATAGGCATCCACCTAGAAAAAAAATACCCTTACGATTACTCCCTCGAAACCATTTGAGGTAATACATATTGACGTATTTGTTTGCAAAACAAAATTTTTGACAATAGGTACTCAAGTCCTTTTCGAAACACGGACAAGCCTACCTAATACAAATAAATTTAAATACGATAAATATCCTAGAAGGATTAAGTAACTTTATTTCCCACTATGGTTTTCCTCAATCTATTACCTGCGACAGCGGTACTAAAATCAAATGCGAATGAGTCAAAGAATTAGGTAAATTACATAAAATTCGATTACATTTCACAACACAAAAAAATTCCACAAGTAACAGCCTGGTAGACAGATTTTATCTCTCTCTTATAGACAAAATAAGAGTCCTAAAATTACAATACCCCCAATAAGACAACTTCTTCATTTTGCTGTGATAGGCTATAATTCATCAATCCATAGTGTTACGAAATGCAAACCCTACGACATTATCCTTGGAGACACCAATGCTTTAGATCCTTTTGATTTGACAAGCGACCAAATTATAAACCACTACATATCAGACAGGAAACTTAGGCTTGAAACTATATACAATGACATTAAAAATCAAAATCAAGTGCAAAAACAAAAAATAATAGAATCCCGACATGAATCACGCGAAGAACCCTCGGCTTACAAAAAAGGACAAGACATATTCATTATAAATAGAGACGCTGGACGCCATAAATTGAAACGTCGATATATTAGAGCCTCTCTTAATAAAGACTTAGAAAATAAGGTAGTAACTAGTAAGAAACTGGCTCTGCATAAATGTAAAGTAAAACGAATACCCTCTACTAATATAAAACTTCTTTGTAGTAGAAAAATGAAAACCCAAAGAAAACTGACATTATTCAGTATTAATCGTTCCACTTCTTAATGCCGTAATTAGTGACGTAGAAATTATATATTTAATTACTCTCCTTTTACCTTTAGAATTGGGGGAAACAAAGTTAATTAAAACTAAGCATACTTTTATACACTATATTGAAAGTAAACTATTAAGGCGGAAACATACTATCAAAACGTGACACGACGCCACGCCACCCGACGCATGTCAGTACTTATCAATTCCATATATTTAATACAGTTAGAAGCACATAGACAACACGCTATGTGACCACACGCCGCAACAAAAGGCGGAAACATACTATTAAAACGTGACACGACGCCACGCATGTTAGTCCATATGTTTATGTTGCGGCGTGTGGTCACATAGCGTGTTGTCTATGTGCTTCTAACTGTATTAAATATATGGAATTGAGAGGTACTAACATGCGTCGGGTGGCGTGGCGTCGTGTCACGTTTTGATAGTATGTTTCCGCCTTTAATATATGGACTAACATGCGTCGGGTGACGTGGCGTCGTGTCACGTTTTGATAGTATGTTTCCGCCTTTAGTCGCGCAAATCAACAACATCAAATTATGTTATCGCAAATAATAAAATGTCCTTACCTATTACTTATGACAATGACAACCACAAAAAGTCGAAAATCTTACTGTAACACCGCTCAAGGCAATTTTTAAAGTTATACTTCTATTCATGCACTCGATTTGTGTGGGGTTAAATGATAAAAATCATTACATATGTAATTGTGTGAGTAAGAGAGAGACAGAAACACATATAAGGTATATTGGTCGGTAAAAACAAAGATGAAATATTTACCACATGGTTAGTCATAACTATAAGTCCTTTAAATACAGTTTAAACATTCAGTACATTGAAAAGAGACAGATATACAAAAAAACAGTCTGAGCTAATGTTTTGAATATCATAGTGACGTATAACATTGTGTTTGACAACTTATTTTAGAATTCTGTCACGTATTAAGATTAGTATTTTATATTAACAATATTAATAATAATATTCAGTAATGAGTACTGTATTGTAGTCTACAGTACCTACCATCACATGGTTTCAGTATATCCAGCACTATGCTTTTGAGATTTTTGGCTACATAAACAGATTTTTTACGAATAGGAAATAAAGCACTAAATCAGTAAAACCTCCGAAATTTGTAACGTAAGATGGATTGGAATGCGTTTTTTTGCATTGGATTTGTTAGAGTATCAGGAAATTTGTCGCTATTTTTCATAATGTAAAAATGGGAAATTGCATTTTGCATTCGAAAAGCGAACAGACAATAGACAGAAAAATTACAACTCGGTAAGTATTGCTAAAAATGGGTTCAATTTATGTACTCGGGGGCTGAACACGAATATCATGATGCCGAAACTCTCTGCGGCACTTGGTGCCCAGGGTGTATGGTATTTACCTCTTCTCTTTATGCAAATTCTATACAAAATCAGTGCACACTTGGTACCCGGGGGTTTTTTGGGTCGCTGAATACGAATATAATGATGGCGATGGTCTCTGAGACACCTGGTGCAAATGCAAATTGGATACAAAATGAATGTACACTCGGTATTAGGAGGTTTTTGAGGTCGCTGAACACGAATATGATATTCCTGTTTAGCGACCTCATAATGATTTTGCTTAATCCTTTGCATACAAATTCATGAATCCGGGAGCGTGCATAGAAGTATAACTTCTGCAGGCAGTCTCACTGACTGCCTCACCCGTTTTTTAGAAAGTTTTTATATTTTCGCTGTGTTCTTTGTCTCTGTGTCATCTTGTGGAATTTTGTAATCGAATTAAAACCTATTTCCCGACTACCTAGAGCTCTGAAATTTTCAGGATAGCAAAGAACTGGATGACAATGCATGTTTCAAGTGTGTTTAGGCATATACATAGATTTCGAAATTTATACTGAATTGTAATTAAATTAAATATGTATACATATTATCATTTTGAAAGACTTCATATAAGCTTGCGGTGGCCTATTTGGATAAGCGGTTGAAGCGGTTGATTGTAACAATTATCGTAATAGGATCGATCTCGCGAGAGAGAAGTTTTTTTTTTTTTGTTCTTATATGTGAAAACAGTAATTATTATTTTAACTGGTAATAAAATAAACTGTTTTAGAAAGTTTTTAGATACAACTACCCTTGATTTTGTTAACAAGGAAACAATCTTCTCTATGATCAATCACAGCGTTGTATGACTTAATATTTTTGCAATATCAGGGATGCTGTGCATTGTTGCGATGACACTTAACATATGACCTATAAATCAGTAAAAAACTTTCTATTATAAAAAGGTCTTTTTATAAATTGTGCTTATTTTTAACAACAACCATTAAACTAAGTGATTTTTACCGACATAGGCACGATACCAGTAATTTGGTAATATTATTCTTTATACAAAACTGTCAGATAGACCGTTATAAAATTGAGTTAAAATTTATCATTTCACTGTATGTAGATTTGTTGGTTAGTATATCTAACTAAATGTAAATAATTTTATAGTTTTTACTTACTCAACAGGTAAATAAATTTACAGCTTGACTGCGACAAGGTTCAATTTAAAGTGAATGCTCGTTTAGTTAAGAAACTTATTTACCGTGGATGTAGATGACTTCAAAGTTATTTAACTAAACATAATTACTATAGAACTTTAACCTTAAAATTAGATTACTATTTAAAACTTTATAACGTAGCCACGAATAACCCTTCCTTTTAATTAATAATGATGACGAAAACTTGGCTGACTCTACACCGAAGTTTTAATTTCAGAATAATTATGAACTAATTGCAATGCATCATTCATGTGTAATTTGTAAATTAGGTGCTAATTAAAACGAATTGAACTGTAATTGGAAGGGTACGTTGAAAAAAAAATGATATACATTAATAATAGGTATTAAAAACATTGTATCAAAACCTTAATGGGATCATTCAAAATAAAGTGCACTCACAATAAAATTCTTGTTGTTTAGGTGCACATTTATCAAACGGTAGATATACCTGTATTCATCCCAAAAGAATGCTGGAGAGAACAAACTAGAAACATTTATCTTAAACAAGAACGACAGCTGCCACTTTACAATGATAATAAACAACGATTAGCAGTAACCTATTTAACAATATCGACAAATAGCTAAACCTAGATAACAAATTTTTCTCATGCGAATAACATTGAGATTAAACTTAAATAAAAATAATAAAAGCGGAACAACTTCTATACAAATTTTGTTTATAATAGGATGCATATTGTTATATTTTTTCCTTCGTGGATTTAAAATAAGCAGACAAACTTAACAATTTACTCGCCCCAAACAACATTTATTCTATTACATACCGGAGGGTCACGTTCTTTATTGGGTCTCAACCTTTCGATGTGGCGACTTCCGGTTTGCTTTTTGGTGACAGTTGGATCCTATAGATTAGGTCGTTAATTTTCTTATTTATCCCCAGTAGATTTATCATCTCCTTTCAAACATCTGATTCGAAGATACGACCCTAGTCTGAGTGGATTTCGAGAGGTACTCCATGTCGCGCAACCACATTCTGTAACGGTCTTGGCTTCCTGGTTGGGCACAGCAACAACTTCAGGCCATTTCGAGAAGTAATCTATTACGACCATAAAATATTTGTTGCCAGATATTACGGGAAGTGGTCCTAGTATGTCCACTGCGATCGTTTCAAATGGACATCCTGATAGGTATTCCTTTAATTTTTCCCTTTTTTTGAGGAACACATATCACAGCGCCTGTACCACTCTTTCACATCCTGGCAACAGTTTACCCAGTAGTATCTTTCACGTACTCTGACCAATGTCCTATTCACTCTATAGTGTCCTTAGGAACGGCTATCATGGAGCTTTGTGAGTACGCCTGGAAAGCATTCTCTTGGAAGAACTGTCTGGTAACGGACCAAATTTCCATCTGGGCTTTCTTACTCCTGAGTGATTAGCTTATATCGGATACACAGTGGGTTCCACTGTAGCCACTAACCCTTAACTGGTTGACCATATTTCGCGACCTCCTGCCACTGCGGCCTTGCTTCGACTCATCCGCGACTAGACTGCTGCCGGTACGTGTCGCTGTCAAAATTGAACAAATGCGGGTCTGGGATGAACATGCCAACGTACGGCCCATCACATTTGGTTGAGCAGGTTTTTCCGAACCCCTTTGTTTATTTGGATACAGTATGCTGCCAGTTTCGCCTTTCCTCCGATCTTGATCGAGACCGGCAGTCAAGCTTTAGATTTTTTTTTATTAAGGATGTCCTCGTAGGTATGGACCTAAATACAAATGTACCGAGAACATCTATTGGGGCAGAAGAGACAATTTATTAATTTGGGATTTAAAGGCCTGCAAGTTAAGACGAGTGGAGAAGACGTGGGAAGGTAAGGAGTTCCACAATCTGGAGACCCTGGGGATGAAGGAACGATCAAATCGATCCGTTCTCGATGTCGGGCATTGAATAGTATAAGGGTGCATGAAGTTGGCACGTCGCGTTGTTCTGGCTGGTCTGACAAATGGAGGCACTATAGAGCGGAGTTCTTTCGAGCAAAATCCGTTTAAGTATCGGTAAAACAAGGAAAGATCAGACACTGCTCTTCGGTGGGACAATGGGGCTAGGTTTTTGGTGTTACTGGTGTCATTTATTAGTCGAACTGCTCTTCTCTGTATTACAGTACTCGTTTTTATTTCCAGACTCGGCCCCTACGTCGCCTCGTCCGTAAACTAACTCGTACTGTTATAAGTCACCTACCGACCTTGTAACGTATAATACTATAGTCGCGATCTTGAGAATTATCTTTTAAAAAAATTACGGGACAAGAAAATTTTATCGATTTCAAACTGTTCTTAAACTGCCGATGTCCATTTTGGTTCAAAGTGCAAGAGGAAATGTGACGTTCTGCCATACACAATCAATATATTCAATTTTAATACGTTTATTTTTTAAATTTTTAATTTTATCTTTCGGGTTTTAGAAAGCACTTAATAAGCACTTAATTTAAAGATTATACAATGCTAGTTTTTGGAGTTTTTTATTAAAGGTCTGCTAGGTTTTCAAAGACTGGCGGTCCTTTGGTTTTTCGTGAATATTCCAAAAACCATTAGTGCACCTAATTTTTGTTTTGAGCACCTATATAGTACCTAAAAAGCACCTAATTTTGAAATAAGTTTCGACATTTGTCCACTTTGGGTCCGCCAGCTTTATGGGGGTGGCTGATTCGTTGACAATGTTAAAGTCATTTTTTTTTAAATTCCCAATAAATTTTTGAATTTTGTAAACAAAAGAGATCCTTTTCTAAGATTGTTAATAACATGCATTATTATGAGCATGTAGTTGAGGGTCCTGATCTCATTGTAAACAACTTTGCTAGTTTTTTTTAGAAAATCATATGCCACATCAAAACACTTACCTAACCTGCCCAATCTTAACTATAACATACTGTTATTAAATATTACTTACTTCCGTGAAAAGAAGATATAATAAATAGATTTAAGTCCAAGAAAAATATGGGTCCAGATGATATTCCTGCATTTTTAGTAAAAGTCTGTGCTTCTGCACTTGTATAACCTCTGTCGGTACTACTAAACTTATGTCTTAAATCATCATCTTTTCATAGTATTTCGAAATCCTCAAAAGGTTGTCTGATTTATGATGACAGAAATAAAATTGAAAATTACTGGCCAATCTCCATATAAAACAATTTAATAAAGGTTTTTGAAATACATCTAAAACGTACCATTTATTAGCATGTTAACCAATTTATATGATATTAACAACACTGTTTTATAGAAGAGCGTTCAATAACTATATTTTTTTACTGTAACTCAATATATAGCGAAGAATATTGATTAACCAAACTAAACTGATGTAATTTATACAGATTTCTTCAATGTCTTTAATAAGTTTGATCAAGGTGTACCACTGAATAGGATCACCAATTTTAGTATCTCCCCTTCTCTAAGAAGCTTATTCCAATCTTATTTTACTGAACGCAATCAGTATGGCTCCTTAAACGGTTTTAAAGCATCTCAACAGCACTCAGCGTGTAGGAGGAGAGCGAGTTGTGGATCGAGGGAGCAGTTGGGCGAGTATTAGAAACAAAAATATTTAAAGCCATGCTAAAGCTATAATAAACAAAATTTTGTAGAAATTATTAGGAGAAAACCTGTCTCCTACGTTCCAATTCCAATTACTTTTCTTTTAAGTGTTTCTTTTATAATTTACTATTTTAATTATCAATTTTTTTTTAATTTAAATTTCGACATTTTTACAATTTTTTTTTTATTTGTAAATGAATTACAATTTTATTTTTTAAATGACAATATCCAATACCTATAACAACAAAACATACAAGAAACGAAAACTTACCAAAAATCTATCTATACAAAAAACACAAATAAAACTAGCAACCAACATTTTAAGGGTTGAATCACATTTCCAGAAATCTACTGAAAGAAATGTGTCCCAGAAAAAACATCAATATTTATATTTATTTATATACTAAGGATATTTATTTCTCAACCGTACTAATCGGAAACAAAAAGAAAAATTACAGTTTCGGATTTTTCGGCCACTGTAAGAAAATAAAATAACTATTTGCTTATTAACATTATTTTGCTATGTATTTATAGCTTTATCAGAAGTAATACTAAAACACAACAAAACAATGGAAGTAAAAGGTAAAAATAATTAAATGTAGCGAAGGTATGTAGGAGATTACTCCAGATTCACGGCATCGCCCAGGTAGTTATTAAACTAGGTACGCCACACACTAATATATATTTTGCAAAAGTTAACATTAAAAATAATTATTCCTATTTTTAATTGTAAAGAAAAAATCATCCTAATTTTTTTTAATTAACGTTATAAAATTTCTAACAGGTGATGCAGTTTACATTCGTCAGACGAGCCAGTATAAAAGTAATTGTAAGAAGAATAGAAGTGCTGTATCCCAACATAACCAGACTACAAGTCAAAATTTTAGTTATTATAAAATGAAGGTAATTAATAGAATATACAATTAGTAGACTGGTTTTGTATATATACTATATAATTAGAAAAATAATTACAGATACCAAACAATTAAGTCACATTTACCCTGACATATTAAACAAAATTAAGACTTTAATTCTATCGTATAACCCTGTATATATAAACCAAATTATACTCTTGAAAATAGGTTATTTTACTATTTTTAGTCCTTCAATGCTTTGTTATTTTAAATACCTGAATGTAATATGAGATGCATAAAGTTTTATTAGTTTTTGTAAAACTTTAATTTAAGAGTCAGGTTATTTAATGTTTTCAATATGTTAATAAATAAAATGTGTACAATTTGTGAACTGTACATACGTTGATTGTATCACCTGAAACTGCATTAACAATAATTTTAGATGACTATCAGTAGATAACTTATATATTATTCTGTCACTGCTATCATATTTTAACATACATGTTTCAATAATGCCGACACTAATTTAATATAAATTTTGGGCTAAGCAATCTAGGTTTTATCTAGTATACGTGTAATACAACGCGCGTATATAAATATACTGTAACAGAAATTTTTATACATCCAAGAAAAAATTGTAAATAAATAACACAAATCTTCTATCTCAAAAGTGCTCAGAAATTATTTGACAAATTCAAATATTACTTCCACTACAAAGTGGAATTTACCACCGTACACAGACGCAAATTAAGAGTTAAAATAAAATTATTAATTTTGTTTACTGATTACCCTCAATAACTCTTTTCTCGAGTGACCTAACCATCAGTAAAATTAAAATTTTATTATACGAAAACTACATTATTAAATAAGTGTTTTAATTATATTTTTAAATTTTTATATATTGTAATAAGGAAGTTTTGCCCTAGATATTAATTTTTTAATCTTATATTTTATTAAATATTTTGTATTAAATTTAACTAGATCAAAGTCAGTACGTTGAGTCTCAAGGCAAGCATAAATTCTTTAATTTTTATTTACATGTAAAGAATGAATTAGCTATAAAAGAGCATCGTTAAGGTCGAACACGAGGAGGCCGGAGTCTGAGGCTGTCTTTGAGAGTTGCTCTTTGGAGAGTCTCTAAATAGATTATTGAGTCTGGGTCATTGTGACTCTTGATAATCTTGATATATAATTGTGTGTAAGTGTGACATGTTAAGATTTTTGTTTTTAGTTATTTTTTATTCATATTATTTATTATTTATTGTTATTGATTTTTTATTGGTTAGTATATTTGTTTTTTATCTGATTTTTCACTAAGTAATATTATTACCCTCAACAAACTATTAACCAGGTGTTTAGATAGACACGACCCGAGTGGAAAGTGCCCCAAGCCACTAGGGTATAGCTTCTGGCGTGACAATATTTAAAACAACATTATATGAATTTTTGCTAATTTGCAAAAGTTACAAAAGTTATTGTTAATTTAAAAATGTAATCAAAAAAATAAACATAGAATAAATATAAAAGCAACTCTATGTGTCTTCTTTTCCGAGCATAATGATTTTATAGAATATTTTTTAAATAACTAAATTTTTTCCTTTTTACTCTTCTAGACTTATATCTAGACAGAACTTTACGACTTAAGTCATTTGTTTTGATGCGAAAGAGAAAAAAATTTGGAGCAGTTTGTGCTTCTCGTTCTATTCGCAAAAACAATACCTCATTACTACATCAATATTACATCGTTGGAGAGCACATTAGAAAGAGAACTAATTACTGCTCATATTTTATTCTTTCACAGTGGGCTTAAATTTGGTCACGCAGTCTAGGTATTGCAAGTCCATATTCTCGTCACTTAAATTATCCATCTATAACCTCGTTAAATTAAAATTTTGAAATCTTAATTTCACTGGGCGCCGTTATATTTTTGTTTAATACTTTTTTCATGGTCAGATTATACAATCAGGCGATTTATAATTGAAAGAGGTTAATTACAAATTGTATGCATAATAATTTAACAATATACCATTTTTCATCTTATTAAAATATTGAAAAATAAACAATTGTTAACAGTGATGGAAAGTAGTTAGATTTCACTAATTTCCAGCAAATTTTTAAAACGATATTTATGTTTTGTTGTCTGCAATCAGTAAAATCATAAATGTTACACTAATTAAATATTTCAAAAATTTAATATTTTTTTTATAAATGTTACCATTTTATTTTCAATCATTGTAAATAAAATAGTTAACGTACATCGGCAAACGTACATTTTTTTCTTTCAAGAAAAAGAAAGTACTTTCTGCCTCATTATGTAGGTAATCTACTATTGTACACTACACCCGCTCCTGTTGACATATTTCACACACGGTACACGGAAAACGCCTTAGTTGTCAATTACAACATTTGTAAGGATTAGTCTAGGAGCAAAGGGAGATTTGAGTCCGATGAGTTTCAGCGTTGATTTCTACTTACTTTGGTCTACTTAATCTGAATTTCAAACAAGTTTTACCCATTTTTTTTCATTGTATTTTGTAATTTTTTAGTTGTTTTTTTAATTTACCACATTTTTTTTTGGATATATATATATATATATATATATATATATATATATATATATATATATATATATATATATATATATATATATATATAACGAACAGAGCGTTTTGTGACAGTCTAAGAATGTCCAAAGATGATACATAAAGTATCTAGTGCCTTACTGTCAAAATTAATAATTTCAGTTTTGAACTGAAATGGTGTCGGTTAGAAATTTCTAACACTTTAAAAGACACCTTGGATGCTGCGATATAAATAGATATAAATATCATTCAACCTATATCAGGGCAAAACCAAACTACAGACACGTGTTTCGCTCTTAGTTTGAGCTCATCAGTGTAGTACAGGCTATGTCTCTCAAGTCACTAATCAAGAGACATCCCTGCCATAAATTGAACGATATCTATAGATGTCAAATTGCAAAACTGATAAACAGTCGCAAGTGGTTCCATCTTCACTCCAAAAATGGTATTTCAGGGAGAAGTCCGACATTATTCATTTAAACAGTAGAAAAGAAAGTATAAAAACATTATGTCCGCTACAGAAAACTTATCTTTGTAGGAATATCGGAATGTACATTTAATGACGACCTGATGATTTTAGCTAACAAGGAATGCTAAAAATCATTTCCGCATTATCTAGATATATGAAACTAAGAATTTAAAAATAAAAACCTTAAGATAAATGTAGAGAAAACTAAAGTCGTCGATAGAACTTAATCGTCAAAGAAAACAACAGGTACGTGTGTATAATTATCTAAGGGTTGAAACCGACAGTGAAGAGAAAATGGAAAAAAACATTAACCAAAGAATCTCTAGAGCGGCAACTGGAAGCAAAGTGAATGCGATAGATATGAAATACCTTCGTAAAGTAAACGGTATTACAAGGGTGGATAAGTTGAGAAATGACACTGTGAGAAAAAAGTTGCAAATAAAACCAATTCATAGACAGAAATAGGCTTATTGAGTTATGATGAATGAAAAAATACAAGAAAACGTATACGGATATCAAAAGTATGCAATAAAAGAGGACGTGTCAGACCAAGAAAAACCTGGAATGACGAGGTGGCTAGCAGTTTAAACAGAAAAATATCTCTTGGAAGGAAGCACTAAACAAAGCTAAAAACAAGAAGCAATGAACTAGATTTGTATATGAATTATATTAGTGTAACTTGTTAATAACTTACAATATTTGGTAGAAGGGTTAAGATTATATATGCAGGAGTTCGCGATGTTTGCGTTCACTTCAAGCTTTCGCGCCAACAGCGGCTCCCTCGTAATATATCTGTGCGAAAAATTAACATAAATACAGTAAGCAAGTCTTAAATTTTTCGTCTTAAATCGTAACACAAGTTTATAAAACATGTTAAAGCATATTATTGCACGTCCTAGTTTTTGTATTTCAATGTAAGATTTTTACTTTAAACAGTTACAAATTTTTTAATAATAATAAAAATGTAACTAACCATTTTAAAGCTACAATCTCTTTCTTTACAATGATAACTTTGTATTACATGTACACAAAAAATATATTTTTTTTATTAATTACTATACAATGAATGTGTATTTACATGTTAAGTGTAAATTTAAAATTCAATAAAGTTTATAAATAATTCATTTTATTTTAAAATATTCACACCAGTAAACCCGTATTTGGATAAAAATTTAATTACTTTACCATAAACAATTGCAATTTCTGCAAATGATTTTGTTTGTTATGAAAATATGAAGCGGATGATTTTCGCTAGATAAACAACAAAAAATTAAATAGGTTATAAATGTGTTACACATTGTCGATGTGAAATTGACCAAACCTATTTATTTATTTAAAAACTAGTTGTACTCGCAACGTCGTTCGCGTGGCGTGTGATTGTTGTATAAAAATTTCTCACCCCACCCCATTTAAGGAATGGGAGAGAAATTTTTATACACCAGATGTTAAGTTGAAAGAAGACAAATACATTTGTGAAAACCGCATTCGAATCGGGTCAGTAGTTTTCATGTGATGCGCGCACAAACATGCAGACAGACAGACAAAAAAATCTAACCACATTTTTGGGTTCTATTTCGATGTACCCGCGACGTCGTTCGCGTGGCGTGTTGATTTTTGTATAAAAATTTCTTTCCTGACCCCGTTAAAGGGGGGGGGGGGAAGAAAGTTTTATACACCAGATGTTAAGTTGAAAGAAGACAAATACGTCTTCGAAAACCGCATTCGAACAGGATCAGTAGTTTTTATGTGATGCGTGCACAAACATATACATTTCTACAGTTTTATTATATGTATAGATAGATATAGATAGATGTATAGATATAGTTTATTGTTTTTTTATAACAACCTTACAAATCATAAAAATATGTATTTTATATTTTATTGTTAATAAAGTACGAAAAACCAAATTGAAAAGTAACTTGGAAACAGACAAATAATTCATTTTTCTATAACAAACTATAATTAAATAACTACAAATAAAACGTATACAGAGTTTCAGAAAAAAAAAATATTAGAGTATCGTATCTTACGTTAGACAGCATAGATGGGATTAAAACAACAGAGAATTTTGGAGAGAGTTGTAGGTATACTTGTACAAAGAAGATTAATATTTTTATGAAAGTGACCACTTGGCGTTTCTGTTGAAACAAAACGTTTACTTTATCACAAAATAAACTTAATTTGTTGCCCATATGTTACCGGTTATGTTAGTTTTTTATACTTGGGTGATCTTAAATTAAGTTGAAACAATTTAAAATTAGGCTAAATAATTTTAATTTGGGATATTTTTAAAATTTAGAATTTAGACAAACATTATATGTCCTTAAAAATAATTGAAGACATTTTACTTAATTCTGTTATCTGTACCTATAGCGATTAGACGATATCTTTTATCATATTAATTCAGCTCATGTTGTTAAGGACGCGTACGTAACTCCTTCCTTAACACATGTATAAATTTAATTAGAGGAAAATTATTTGTTAAATCAACGACAATTAAAACATCCAACCTAAATTCTCTGACCAAATTAAAACATAAAACGATACAGAAAAGTGACATATAGTTTGATGTTTTATTTGTCTGTGGGACAAATAGTTAAAATTACGGAAATGCGTAAATATGCTATGTGACATAAGTTGAATTAAGATTTGATTAAAACCGCATAGTAACAACTAAAGCAGCTGCGACCGACTGGTTAATTGCGCTACCAGCCATAGATAGAGAGTTTAAACTAAGTCTTCGTTAGAAGCGTATTACATTTTAAACAAAAATAAAGTGCATGAAAAGAAAACATAATAGAGTACAGAAAACTGTTTTGTTTTTTTTTAAGTTTTAACTTTTAATTAAATTTTATATCAATATTTATTTAAAGAAAAATAAAACTTCAAATGCTGTATTTAAAGAAAGCAGATGGGTACCTATTACTTAAGCAAGCAACAATGAAAACCAAAAGCTACTGCTGCAACTAAATGAAGGATGTCTTATTAGTTTTGCATAAAGCCATTAAAGACAAAAAATATATAGACTTAAAATACTTTTTTGCTTTTCAAAATATGTCCCAATAAGATCAATACACTTTTGCATACGTTTAAGCAAATTAGTAAAACAATTATTCCAGTCTGTTGACACCTGAGAAATCGCTGCTTTAAGGGCATCAATGGCTTCTTCTGGCGACTGGAATCGCTGCCCATGCAATGGATGGTCTAACAATTCGATATTTTGAAGCTCCGAATACCCGATTGTAAGCACTTGCATTGTCCTGATATAGGATAATTTAATTGTTATACCAATTTTATAAAACTTTGTTATTTATTTATTTATATCCAAATCAACAAAACTAAAAATGTTGCTAAAGAAAGTCATTCAGTAGTTTCAACTTCAAGCCGCTACAACATGAATCAGATAGAAACCTAGTTAGGTAAATGTGCATGATAAAATCAGTAGGTACGTATGGAAACTAAAACTGCAAAAAAAAACGTCTTTCGATATTTAGTACCAAAACAGACCTAGATACTCTAAGTAGATCGATTAAGTACAATCATTGTTCACATATTACTGCCAGCAGCAGATGATTTAATGTACAGTAGTAAAATAAACCTGACTCTATTAAGCAGTAACAAGCGAAAGAATTAACTTCTACGTATCACCCAAAATATCCGCCACTTATCAATTGTGATTGACAATGCTAAATATAATGTTTCTACAGCAAAAGTTTTCAAAGTTTATTATCCATCACCTGCTAAGATTGGGTCCGTATTGTCCGATGGTTGTGCTTTGTTTTTGCTTTGCAACAGAAAGTAACCAAATGAGTAGTTGGATTGGGTGAAAAATATCTCTTGATCAAACAGAAGATTTTTATATGAACTGACGCGAAAAAAAAAACGGCATTGTTAAAACGAGTAAACTATCTTCAAAGCATCATTAATTAGACCGTAAGACGAGGTTAAAAATACGTATAAAAGTAAAACCTTTGTTTATCTGAACTTTCAATACTTGGGTATTATACTAAAAACACTATAACAATACTTTTCTTGCAATACTAAAGTGCGACACTTAATGTTCAATCGAGCAGAGTTTATCCATTTAAATTTGTTAAAATCCAATTCGGCCCAATTTATACAGTTCTTATAAGTGAATATGTATGCTATACCAATTTAATAAAATTAATTCATCGAATTTTCACAGATTATACGTTATAAGTATATAAAATAATCAAATGAATTTACTTACTGTATTATTATACTGATTATAATATAATGCAGGCAACGTAACATTCAACAAGTTTCAGCAGCTGTTCACATTGTTGTCTGATATTTATCATGACGGGCGACTGAATGTTCGGTTGAAAACCATATCACGAATCATTAAGGATTATATAAACGTAGATCTTCGGTTAACGCTAGGCAAACTTTCTTAGTATTCAGAAGCAGATAATGCAGCTTTATTTGCTTTTATGATAGTACAGAATACATTAGCGAAAATGCAATAAAGTTTATGTGCAATACTGTTTTCATTTAACGATATTTTCACAACTGGAATGATCTTTACATACAAATTTCAGCATAAAAAAAACATAATGATTTTATGGGTTGTTTACTGCATACTATTAATGTTTTAAATTCCTTGTTAAATATTATCAATTTCCCATTTTAAAACAATTTTTTTTATAATAATTACGAAACAAACAACAAGTTTTTCCAGAAAACGATTGTTTGATATTTCTATTATAGGATTTTTAAAATAATACATCCTTGTTTGTATACTTTCTGAAAATCTTAAACTTTTTAAAAATAACATGTATATTAACAAATATAAAATAACAATAGGAACAAATTTCAGTTTAAAACATTAACCTAAACTAATCCTTCTGGATCTGTAAATTTGGGGGGGAGTAAGCACTAAGGCGCAATGTGTATCCTGTGTAAGGATATCCACGAATCAGGCTGCCATCTGGCCAAGAGATTTAAAATAACTGATGAGACTCCCGAGGGGTATCTCCCTGGCATCGGCTGGTGTAAGCTAGTACTCGCCCAACACGGATCTTCTGATTTCAGAAAAAGCAGAGCAGTCATACATTATATGTTCTACTGTTTCCTCTTTTTGTTTACAGGCTCTGCATAGCAGAGATTCTGCTAATTTCATCCTAAAGAGATTTTGTGGCAATTCACAGTGACCTGTTAAGATTCCCATAGTTGTTCGGAGATTTGTCTGGTCAATGCCTTATATTTTTTTGCTGCTTTTTTACCCTGCTGTTCATGTGTTCCATGTTAGCTTGCTGTCAAGGATAACACCTAAGTATTTCACTTCTGTAGCAAAGCTTGATTAAACATTAAAACTAGGTGCTTTTAAGCATCTAGGGTTTTTTTTCTTCGTGAAGAGAATCATTTCTTCTTTTTTGGGGTTAATAGACAGCGATTGCTCTTTACACAATATCTCTAAAGTTTTGAAAGCCATTTGCATTCTGTCGCATAGAGTGCTTTTAAACTTTCCGATTGGCAGAATTACAATGTCATCTGTATAGGCTACTGCATAGATTTTGTCATTTTCATTGTGGTAGTGTATTAAGCTGTTTAGAACAATATTCCACAGTAGAGGTGAGTTATTTCTATTTCACAAATGAAGAGCATGCTGAGAGTCCATCCGCTTACTAATATAGGTACATTTCGGGTAGTAAGCGAGTCCATTATTTTAGGAAACGTGGTTTTATTAATAGCTGCCTTGATATCTATGAATACGCCCAGGGTGAACTCTTTCCTGTTCAATGATCACTCGATCTGACTACCTACATGATGCAGGGCCGTATCGGTGGAATTCCCTGTTGTGTATGCATGTTAATTGGGATGCAGTTGTTTGGTGTTAATCGCTGTATTCCTTATGTACCTTTTATTTAGCATCTCTAGCGTTTTTATTAAGAATGATCTAAGGGTAATAACTGGGTAAGCTTATGGAATGAAATAATTTATTCTTCCAGGTTTTGGTATAAAGACAACCTTTACTACTCTTCACATTTTCGGTATATAATTTAAAGCTACAGGAGCTGTGAATATTTGCACTAGATATGGAAGGAGCTCCTCCAGACCCCACTGCAGCAGGGCTGGATGAACTCCGTCCAGTCCCAGTAATTTGAAGGGGGAGATGCTAAAAATTTCCCATTTAATTTTGTCCTTGGTAAGGCAACGGAATCGGGGAAGTGTATTTCTCGCAAGAGATAAAGACTTTCTTCCAGGCTGGTAGTTTGGCTACCATCCTGCTTTGTAAGTATACCAATGCCTGTGTATGGATCCTTTGTTAACGCTCTTTGGAGTCTCGCTGCCTGTGCAAATTCTCGATTTCTTCACAGTTTTTGCCTAACGACTTTCGTGTCTTCCTTTAGGTAGAACTTCTTTAAATTTTAATTCTCGAGGAGTTTTGTACTACTTGCCTTGTTATAAGCCTTTCGCGTCATCTTCCTTAGGCGTTCTAATTCTGGGTAAACTAATCCTTCCAATTAAACTATATGGTGGCATGTTACATCTACTCACAAAAATACGCCAAGAGTCACATCTGCCCAGACTCAAGGGTCTGTTTTAGAGACACCGCAAAGTGTAACTCTTACTGACCACCTCAGACTTCGGACCTTTCGAGTGCGACCTCAATGACGCTCTTTTATAACCAATTCATATTGTACGTGAGAATAATAAATTAAACTAATTTAGCTGACTTTGAACGGGATGATTTGGTACAATACAAAATAATACAATTACAAATTAATTAAGAAAACCTAAATCAAAATGAGTAATTGCAAATAAAAGTTCTGACACTCATTTCTTCATCATAAAATAAAAGTAAATTAACTCAAAAGATTATAAAAAATACCTAATTTTAAACAAAGGAGAAAAAAGAAGGCAAAACAGAAACTGAATATAATTAAGAATTACCAGAGGTATAATTTATTTGGTACCCAAAATACTGGGCATCGTCGTTTTTATCGAAATGCTTTTAGTATTCAACGTGAACAGTTTAGGAAGATGAAACAAGCGGGAAAGAAAAAATACATTAACAAATCGGCAAAGTTTATAAGGAGTGTAGTGCTAAAAAGAAGAATAAAGCGAAGTGTGCAAGACATATTTAGATTGGAAGATTTAATATTGAATAAAGCAAATATTTAATTGATCCTCAAAAGGATTAAACAAAAACGACACTCTGTTAAGAGTGTTAAGCAACTACTTTATGCTATTAAAAAAATGGCAAAACGTTCTTATTTTTAAAAGTGCCTAATTGCAATACAGACAACGAATAAAATATAAACGAAGAACGACTATGTAAAACAACTATCTTGTACTCCGCATAATTAATAAAGCTTGAAACTCGTGCTTGAAACTATTAATCTGTTGTATCAAATAATAAAACAAATTTGTGGATTGTATAGGTACACTGATTTTTTAAAAAAAAACAACTATAGGTATCTTTTATAGGTCGGTTAAATACAAATCAGTACTTACAACCATAAAAAATTAAGAGCATCTGTGCTATAGTCCATAAATCGATTTAATATTAAAAACCAGTGAAGTAAAATTAAACTGTCATTAAAATTACCAATGGCGGTAAATAGTATATTATGTTACTAGGAGTAGAAGGCCAACATTATTGTTGAGCCCAGATTCTTGCACTGCCGAGGCGCTAGCCGAGGCTGTGCAAACTGGGCGAAACATATAATGGGCCTTCTGCTCCGAGTAACATATACTATTTTTTCTTCAAGCGTAATAATAATATGCATTTTATAAAAAATATAGAAGGCTTTGTTTATATCTCAACTATTTAATTAATACAAACGAAAAATTACATAAAGTGTTACCTATTTATTAACAGTAATATTAAATGTGCAGTTTTGTATACTGCAGTTGTTTAAATTTAAGCCACTGCCACCGCTTTCAGCTTCGACATTTACAATTTTGTCATTGGTATACATCATATTATTAGTAAGTTGATTGTCGATTATTATGTCAGCGATTCCAGAACTATTACTTGGTTGTTCTTGCCAATTAAGTATTTTTTGTGCAGTTTGTGTTTTACTGGAAATGGAATCCTCTAAGTACCCTTCAGCAACACTGGTGGATTTCCATCCACCATGCCGCTTTAAAGCGGTAATATCACCTCCGTTGTCAACTAAAATAGTTGCGGAAGTCCTCCGAAGGCAATGTCCTGTATATTCATGAGGATTTGTTAATTTCAAAAACGTAGCAACGTCTTTTGGTACGTTTGATATTTTGTGGATACCCATTACCACACGGTGACATTTACCATTCTGGTATTTAATAAAAAATCGCTGCAGGCCAATATCATCCGGACGAAGAGCCGTATACTGTCTTACCAAATTCAAATAAAAATCGCCAATTATAGTAAACGACCGTTGTTTTTTGTTTTTTGTGTTTATGATTTTAACCAAAATTAAATTTCCCAAATCTTGGATTTCGCTAGACTTTAAATTAACAAGTTCATCGCATCTAAGGGCTCCTGTGACTCCAAATATTAATATAACCTAAAACAAACGTTGAAATAAATAAAAAAAAAGCTGGTAGCACCGAGATTAGAACCGCTGACCTTTGCGACCGAAGACAAAAGCTCTGCCACTGAGCTACCGTCATTAAATGTTATAAGTAGGAAATGAGGTAATATTTGCTGTCAAGTTAAATATTGATCTGCTAGTAGATATCACTGTCAACGGTTTAATAAACGTAATAATGATTAAAAAGAAATAAGAAAGTACCTACCTTTGTTGCTAAATAAACATTATTTGGTGCATCCTTGAGAAATTTATCAAATTGATCTTGTGTTAATACTTTTGATTTTTTCGGTGTATAATTTTCCCCTTGGCGCTTTATAAATGCAATTAATTTGCTATATTTTTCTATTTTAACATTATGTTTAATGTTTAATTGACTTTTAATCATTGAATACTGTGCCCATAGAGTAGAACTTTTAAACTTTCTGGACAAATTCGTGAAGTATGCAAGCATAACGTTTTCCGTGTATTGCTGTACATTATATTCATGGCACCATTTTAGAAATTTTTCGTATGCAAAATCATACAGTTTACGCGACTTCGTTGGAATTAGAGTTTCAATACTGGAATTAGCTATTTCAACTAATTCCGGAGGCGTACATTGCAATTCTTTAGACATTTTTCACAAAATTTTCAAAACAGACAAACGTCAAATTAAATAAGTTTAAAAATGACAGTTCCTACCTACTTGATTACAACGCCCCATTATTTTATTAGTACAATAATGAAAATTCATTTTTGTACTAGTAAAATAATGGGATATTTCTACGGTCTGTGTTGCAAAAACTAATATAGTTATTATTATACGCTTGAAGAAAAAATATATTTCTTCTGAAATCGCTTGGAAATGTCTAGTTGCTCGGATCAAATTCGAGCCGCAAAATACACTATTCTCTTATTTTAGTCGGTTGCTGGGCAACGAACTTTTCCTTACTCTTTACTGTACGGGAATATTTTTTTTCTACAGTTATTATACAAATGTATCATTTTTTGACAGTAATCTTTAAAGAAATGGGGTACGTTGTTATATCAAATAAAGAAATATCTCATTTCCTTATCTGATAACACAAAGTGTTCATTTCTTTATTGTTTTAACTTAATCAAGTATACTTTGACAATCATGTATTCATATACTCGTATTTGACTAATAGTACGGGTTGACAGTAATAAAGTAGTGACAGGTACAACAGATAGTTTTTAATACATTATTTAAATTAGATTGTTATTTAAGTAAAAATGTTAAGTAGTGATGAAAATTAATTAGAATTAACTCCTCCTGAATTAAGAGAAGCGGCAAACGAAGCTTGTCAGAATTTGATTTTCGCAATTTCAAAACATATGTACCAGAATGCATGACCTGACAAAAGAAAAAGACAACAAATTCCGTTTCAGAAACTGCGGTTTTAGCTTATTTTTTTGAATTAACAAATCAAATTAAGGTATGATAACTGTAAATATTGTAAATAATAGTTAATGTTACTTAAATGATATAACTTATATCGTTATGTTTTGTTTTGTATTTGATTTATTTTTGAATTATTGTCTTATTATGTGGTATAACCGTAGAAAAAGTATAGTGTTTGACTCGCAAGGAATAACTCATTTCCCACTCGTACGATTTGCAGCATTCGCCTGCGGCTCATGCTGCAAACATCGTACTCGTGGGAAATGAGAGTATCATTCCTTGCTCGTAAAACAATATACTAATTCCGTACTGTACGGGAATGATTCATAAAACGTTTATAAGCAAATTCATATGTTGCCTTGGATTTATTTGGCAATACATTTAAAACCACATTAGTAGCGGTGCTTAGTAAACTCTGGAGGCGTTTTGCACCTCTGGACATCATCGTCACCGTCCATTATATATAATTTAAAAATTTTTAAGCAATATGCAACTAACCGAACTGACAGTTTTGTGACACTAATCAACAATGATAAACAAACAATGTCAACGAAACGGTTTCATATAAAATAAGATGATATCTAAAACAGTTATGCATTTATAAAACTTTCTTACTTTACGATTATATTTAATGCGATTTCAGAAAAAATTGTATGTGTATCTCGTAGTAAAAGCACATTCCGGGAATGTATCGCTTTTCCTACTAGATACACAATATACTATTCTAAATTAAAATCAATCATTTTTAATTTGTGTTAATACGTAAAAATAATAGATATATATACTCCAAAATAAAATATTTTTTTGTTTATTAAGCTTACTTTCATCAGAACATCGGAACGAGGTAATAAACATCAGTAATTAGAAAAACATTAAAACAGAAAAACAAATAACTAATTAAAATTTGCAAAAAGAATTTAAAAATGTAAACACATTTATAATTTAGAACCTTTAACGTTAAAAACTTAATAAACACATGATATAATTTGAATATATCTTCAAATAGCTGTACCCGCGACGTCGTTCGCGTGGTGTGTTGATTGTTGTATAAAAAAAATCCCCCCACCCCGTTAAAGGAGTGAATAAAGAAATTTTTATACACCAGATGTTAAGTTGGAAGAAGACAAATACATCTGTGGATAAAGCATTTAAATCGGATCAGTAGTTTTCATGTGATGCGCGCACAAACATACAGACAGACAGACAAAAAAATCTAACCACATTTTTGGGTTCTATATCGATGTACCTTGTAACGTACAAATTGGATTTTGTACGTTAACTTACCCTTGCTAGCTCCAGGGATCGTGGCTTCTTTCTGGTTTTTTCCTTAACTCCCCCCAAACAATTATATAAGGGCGCCAAAATACAGACAAGCAAATAAAAGATGTTAAATCAGTGTAGATTGTTTATTTCAATAATCTGAATGATAAAAATGTTAATGAATTATTTATAGTGAAAACTAATTTCTTATCTTTTTTTCCTTTCTTCTGGATGTCGTAGTAGACGGAAATTTCCTGTTTTTCTCGGGTTGACGATACCGATGGCAAGATGTTTTCTTAACAAAGGATCTGAATATTTTCTTCCAGCTATAGGCCTTGGTGACGGACTCAAAAAAAAGGAATATGGCGGCACGTGAAAAATTCTGCTTAACCAAACTTCTTTCCAAAAAATTGTTCGAATAACAATAGTCCTATCCTTGGACCCTTCAAAAATTTGGCAATGGCCCAAATGAAGGTAGAAGAAATAAGAATAGAACTGCTGGCTATGAAGCACAAATTGTAAAGGAAATTAAAAATACCGACTCTCTTTCCGAGTGAACAAAGGTTCCCCGCTTATACGGAAATCAAGTCTGCGTCGACTCCACAGAATCGTCGCGGAATCGAAAAACTCAAACCGACGTAGGCCAGGCCAAACAAATAACGTAGTAAAATAGACGAGAAATTAATGAAATAAAATATTATTAGGCCAGGCCAAACAAATAACGATGTAATCGTTACACCACGGTAACCTGACGGAAAAAAAAAGAATTGGAAATTCTTTTTTTTTTTTTTTTTATTCAAAAGTTAAACTATTAAAATCCAAAAACATTAAAAAAGTGAATAATCAAAAACTGGTGAATCGGTAAAGAAAAATAAACAATATTTAATAATTAAAGACAACCACAAGTATTTGTGTACTTCTTAAATAATAAAAAAAAACATTCTCGAAAAAAAAATTTAAAAGCACGAAACCTTACTACGCTTTACCTCTAGGGAAGAAAGAAAACAAATTAATAACTGTCCTATTTAAGGTCGTTTAAGAAAACAACAATAACGAGATGTAACGAAAGAAACAAGAGATTAATGTTCACAAAGTAGAGAGAAACAAGGCAAAAAGTCTATCTCCAAAGGTAAAATAACTTATCATAGCAACAAAGACAAAGATAAGACTGACGTCAACAAGAATCATTGAATACAAAAGAAAAATTACTCAACTTGAGTAATAAAAACAAGCCCAAAAGCCAAGGAAATATTCAATGAACGAGATAAATTGAAATCAAATATCAGTTGAACGAAAATGTGACTAAACACTAAAAGATAAATCAACTAATATTCAGATCCAAAAATAAGTTGACAAGTCTTATCGCTAAGCAAACAAGAGGCATATAAAAGATAAAAGGTAATTGCTATCATAAAAAGACGAGAAATAACTGGAGACAATAAAAAAGATAAACGATAATAATTATCATTAAAAAATGACAACAAACAACGGTAATAATGTGAACTTAAAAATAGGACAGTTAATAAAAGTAAAAACGACGAAATCAATCAGAACAGAAAACAATTACTCAAACGCTAAGAACACTGAAAGGCAATAGTCAATAAGTAAAGAAGGAGAAAAAATTTTGAAAAAGGGACAAACTAAGAATCCAAAAATACTAATACTTTTTTTTTCTATAAATTTTTAAAAAAAAATTAAATGACAATCGAAGTTAATTTAAAAGGTTGAAATTAATTTTGAAAAGGTTTTTAAGAATTTAAAAAAATCTAAGAAATAGAAATTGAAAAGTTAATAATCTAATGCCTTCAGTGAAGAGACTCCAGTGTAAAGAAATCCAAAAAAAAAAATTCAATCAAAAGTAAGGAATTCAAACAAGTCGAGAAAAGATAAAATATAAGACGATAACTTAATATTTTTCACAAACAAGTAACTACAAAAAATTACGAACAACGAAACATAAGAAAAATCACAAACATTTTATCAAAATGTCCTAGGTAAGTGAAAAACAGTCATAGATATTAAAAGTATTTCTGTACTTGGTGTATCACAAAATCAATACAGATAAAAAAAATGAAAGAATGGTATGTGGAAAGCAAAAACCCCGAGTAGGTACACAAATTCATGGAAAGTCTATATGTTTCCCAAAGATAAGCCCTAACGGCCGAAAAAGAAACCAATATAGACCATAATCCCACAACACAAGATAAGATAAGATACGATAAATTTCCATTGTGTCCCAACCATACGGAACACCAATAGAAGCGATAAGAAGCAGTTACTACCAACTGCTCCACGATAAAGAGGTCTCACAGACCCCTACAAGATACTAAGGTCCCACAGACCTTACACGGTAATAATGTGGTCTTCCAGACCACACCAAAAATATGCCCACGGCAAACAACGATAAGTACCCACACTCAAGATATAACTAAAAATTTCCTAAAAACCATCTTCCAAATCCTTACTGGAAGAAATGAGATAAAAAGAGAGAAAAAAAAGAAAAACCAAAATACAGAAATGAAAGGAATTCAAAAAAAAAATAATTTTGACTGTAACTCTCACACTCACACAATAAAGTCAAGAAAAAAGACAAAAGCTAAGATAGCAACGAAAAAAAAAGGACATAATGATAACACGACACAAACACTTCAAAATCTGCTAAGAAGCCGACATCAGCTAAGAAATACCTGCCTTAAGATAAGAAAGAAACTCCCTAACACTAAATTTCAAATTTAGAAATAATAATCTAAAATGTTGAGGAAATATCTCAAGAGACATTCTGTATAGAAAAATCATTAAACGGAAATGCAACAATAATTGTAAGGTAAAACTATTTAGTAAAGATAATAATATTCTTCGATACATAAAACCAGTTAAGTTAATAAAACTGAAATATACCAATTCCATAGTGGTTTACCTTGAATCTATCGATAATGAATTCCAACAAAACAAGTAAGATAAAAAGTGTTATTTGTTAGAAAAATATTAATAAAATATTTGCATGTCTGTATTTAAATTTGATGGAAAAAAAAATTTAAATTTATTTAAATTAATGAAATTGTTAGAAGAAGCCTCAAAAAAAAACCAGAAACTTAGTTGGGCGCCAATTTGTAACGTACAAATTGGATTTTGTACGTTAACTTACCCTTGCTAGCTCCAGGGATCGTGGCTTCTTTCTGGTTTTTTTCTTAACTCCCCCCAAACAATTATATAAGGGCGCCAAAATACAGACAAGCAAATAAAAGATGTTAAATCAGTGTAGATTGTTTATTTCAATAATCTGAATGATAAAAATGTTAATGAATTATTTATAGTGAAAACTAATTTCTTATCTTTTTTTCCTTTCTTCTGGATGTCGTAGTAGACGGAAATTTCCTGTTTTTCTCGGGTTGACGATACCGATGGCAAGATGTTTTCTTAACAAAGGATCTGAATATTTTCTTCCAGCTATAGGCCTTGGTGACGGACTCAAAAAAAAGGAATATGGCGGCACGTGAAAAATTCTGCTTAACCAAACTTCTTTCCAAAAAATTGTTCGAATAACAATAGTCCTATCCTTGGACCCTTCAAAAATTTGGCAATGGCCCAAATGAAGGGAGAAGAAATAAGAATAGAACTGCTGGCTATGAAGCACAAATTGTAAAGGAAATTAAAAATACCGACTCTCTTTCCGAGTGAACAAAGGTTCCCCGCTTATACGGAAATCAAGTCTGCGTCGACTCCACAGAATCGTCGCGGAATCGAAAAACTCAAACCGACGTAGGCCAGGCCAAACAAATAACGTAGTAAAATAGACGAGAAATTAATGAAATAAAATATTATTAGGCCAGGCCAAACAAATAACGATGTAATCGTTACAACCTGCGACGTCGTTTGCGTAGCATGTTGTGTGTTTTATAAAAATTTCTCCTCCCATCCCGTTAAAGGATTGGGCGAAGAAATTTTTATACACTAGACCTTAAGTTGAAAGAAGACAAACATACTGACAGACAAAAACAATCTAACCTAATTTTTAGGTTCTATATCGATGTAGTAACACCCCCCGGTATCTGTTTTTTTTTAAATATCTTTAATGTACAGAATTTTCATTTTACAGTTTTATTATATGTAGGTACATATAGATTAAAAAATGAATTAGTTGTCCTCTTCATTGCACCATGCCTCGCCATCTAAACTATCTGATAGATCTATAACTAATGTCGTTTCTTCGTTGTATGCGATAAGATTGGCCCAATCATTTTGGATTAATTTGTCTGTGTGCTCTCTGTAATTAGTCCAAACTTCAGGTGTTACTCTACTTAGAGCATCGTTTCATACATTTTCCCCAATGTGACAATCATAGTAGGGGAAAGTGGTCCACATTCGGCATATTAGCCTTTAAAAACCAAATCTGAGAAAAATTGTTAAATTATTCAAAAACCGGTAACGGTACAAGGAACTCTACTTTATTAGGGACTTATCTAGGTGATTAAAAAAAAATTAAAGCATATGTTAACAACTACTGATTTTTTTAATTTTTTTTGACAAATGGCTGAAAGTGCCCTACTAGGGGGGTAGTTTCAGCTATAAGAAGGGGAACATTCGGCTACACAATAATATATTAACAATAAAAAAACTAAGTTAAACAAATATATTTTTATCTTATATTTAGGTTAGAAAAGTTAACGTTAAATTTAAAAACACTCGATGTTCGTGCAGTTCCATGACTGGAAGATGGAGGCAAAACAGCTACTACGTCTTTTTTCTGCACAATCGATATGTCTTCTACAGTAGGAAAGAGGAAACTATTTGTGCTACCTTTACGGCGCAGAAATTTGATTTCATATTCCTCTTCTTGGAGAGAAGTTATTTCACCCACATAAAAAATTTCTTTGCTGGAAACTAGAAATTTGACAAGAACAAAATTTCCCACATCAATATTCACCCTATCGGAGATGAGTCTTAAGTCCTCAAAATCTTCATCGTCATCAGATGAGCGATCTTGCAAAACAACTTCAGTGCTTTACTCGCTTGAAGTGGAAATGTTTCGCTTTTTACCAACAGTGACCAAATCTTTTTTGACTGATGCCTTCTTTTGTTTTAAACTTACTTTTCTTTTCCGTTCTGCTTCTAAACTTTGTCTTTTTTCATATTCCGGAGTGTCTGTATATATTGTTGACTGTGCTTTTCTCTTATTTGTTTTCTTCTTCTCTCCAAATTGTGCCTTTGGATATGGCCTGATTTGACACAATGAGGAAGTTGTTGTAGAAGGCATTGGAGGAGAGGCTGGAGGTGTTTTGTTTGCAATTTCTTCAAAAAATGATGTCGAAGGGATTGGTGAGATTGTTCCAGTCTCCAATTCTCTTTGTGTAGCACCATTACAACTATTGTTTTCTTTATTTTCCGTCAATGGTTGGTCAGTTACTTCGCTTGCCATAAAATCTTCATCACTGAATACAAGTCGATTCATCGGCCACAAACCAGTGTTCTTAAACGAGCTTGTTATGTTTTTAATTGTAAAGGCTCTTTCATATGCCTGCTTAGCCAAACGTGCCAAATGTCGAATGGTAAGAGCTTTTGCAGGGTTTGAAAGCAGCCAGTCATGTTGAGCTGTAGCTAGATACCCAAATACCCCTAGAGGCTGAGTTTTATGGGTCGTATGAGGCGGAAAAGAAAGCAAAATGATCCCATTTTCTCGACACACTTTAATCGCCTCCACCGATATATGTGACTCGTGATTATCCAAGAGAAGAAGTACCTTATTGTTTTCCACAGAAGATTTAACTGTGTTTGCAAAGTGCTGGAGTACTTTTGGGAATAGCTCAGATGTCATCCACCCTTTCTTATTTCCAAGGGCAATGGCAGATGTTGGGTATTCATCGCCTAAATATTCTTCAGGGTTTCTCACCCTAGGATATACAAATACAGGCGGTACTGTTCCTCCAGCTGCATTAACCATCCCAACAAACGTTACAAGTTCACCTCTCTCCTGTGAAGAGATATGAGCTACTTGTTTTTTGCCTTTGGGGGCAACAACTTTAGCAGGTCGCATAACTGTCGTTATTCCAGTCTCGTCCAAATTCCAGATCTTCTCTGGCTTGAACTTATATTTTTCCAGGACATAAGCATACTTAACGAAAAAGTCTTCAATAACTGGTTTATTAAAAGCCATAGACCTATTTATACTGGTATTTTCAGGTTTGCGGAGCGATAAATCGTTCCGATACCTTTTCATGAAGCCACGTAGCCACTCAAGACCTAAAAAATATTGTTGTTGAAATCTTAGAATTCTATATTAAAAAAATAAACAAACCTGCAGTTTTATTTAACTCCCAACTGTGCGGTATCTTAGAATCCGGTAGAGCTCTAATAAAATCATAAGCCAGTTTTCTTATCTGCTTATAGTTTAGGCCACAGTTTAAGTTGGAGCACCTTTTTATATAAGTTACAAGCTGTAACTCCTGATTAGTATTGAAAACTTGACGAGCTGTATATTTGCTCGTATAAGAGGCCTCCTCTTCACTTTCATTGCCTGAATCGGCCCACTCTGCCAGAAGCTCTTCTTTAGATTTTTTCTTTAAAAGTACTTTGATTCTAGACTGTAGGGTTTGTCTTTTCACTTGATATTCTTGAGCAGCTTTGTACTGGCTTAAAATTCCGCTCAATACAGCTTGAATAGCCAACTTCACGTTCTTTTCACTGATATCGCAGCGATTCGTTTTTTTAATATACTTTTTAGGCATCTAAAACAAATTATTTAACAATAATTAATACTTTCTTACAGATGAAAAAGTTTAATATATGTGTAGGGGAACATTCGGCTACCAGCCGAAACTTCACCGTAACAGTTAGCCGAAACTTCCCCAGGTGCTCAGAAAATAATATTAAATAAAATTCAAACACCCAGCACTGTTTGAAGGTTAGAATTTGCCGGGACACTAAAAAGTACATATTTTCTTATAATATTCATATTAAGTGGCATTAATTTACTTAAATATAAACTTACCTTTAGACACAATAAAAATCACGATATTAAAATAAATTATGACGTCTTTAAATCTCATTTACTAACACACTCACAAGGCAGGACACTGGTGTTAACTGACAGCGTGGGTTGGTTTAGGCGCCAAATTCAAATGTAATTCGGATTTATTGGATGTAGCCGAATGTTCCCTATGGCCGAATGTGGACGACTTTCCCCTACTGTTTACAAATTCTCCAAACCAAATTGAAATTATCATCTTGCCATGTACATTTATACGGCCCTTTTAAAAATATCCTTGTTTTATCTAAAAAAAGAAATTGAAGTGAGCTTGGACTTAAATTAATTTTTTATAGGGCTTCAATAAGTTTAATCGATTTGAAACAATTTTCGGCTTCTCTCAAAGGACCTTTCTACTATTTTCAAGTTTCTACGAAAATCCACAGTGTTTTAACAGGTGCTACAAACTTGTATTAGAACCATTGTATAATTACTTATTTTTCAGTTCCTCATTAAGCAATTGCTTCTTTATTTTCATGTCAAATACATAGTTTCTAAGTACTCGTTTTAAAACTTCTTCGATTTTTTCCAGAAATAGTAGGTATTTCCACGCATTTTCGTTATTACACTAGGTTGAAAGTTTCTAAAACTGAAAGTGTGGTTTGACATCTACAAAAATATAATATTTATAATTGAATTTAATCCTTTAATACTTTTTATCTATCTGTGAAACTAGATGCAGTTACATAGGTGTTGAATTAAAAAACAAACGTCCCTATTTAAGATTCTAACTTGTTTGTAGGTATCTGAGAGCGACGTAAATTTCAATTTACGTCGAGTATGATTTCCGTCACCGGCCAAAATCGGTGAAATGGACTATAACAACTTTAATTTTATATCTTAACTAACGTTTCCTCTGTTGTTTCTAGAATATCTATATATCACAATTATATAGAGTAATACGTCATCATGCATTAAAACAAGTTTTAAAAATGGATTCACGCCAGTTATTTGATAAAAAATTATTTAGAGTAGCTATTATCACAAAAAGCCCACAAGAAAACCATGTATAAAACATTACTATTAATGAGATATATGTGGTTAAACAGAAAAGGCACGTTTTTATTTAGGAATAGTTTTATTTAATATCACATAACCTCATTATTTTATTTTAGGTCCAAAAAACACCAGAAAATACTTCTTGCTAAGCACTTACGAAGTTTTAACTGTTGGAAATCGATCATACTCAATCAAGAAACATGACAGTAGCGACATTATTAAGAATGCAGTAGCGTATGATGATTTATACAAAAAACTTCTGGATTTTCATATTGACAAAACTGAATACAGAGGTCGGGTAAAAAGGAAAGAAGACTTAAAAATAAATTCAATAATATACGTCCCCTAATAAAAGCTTTTATTTCATGTTGTAAATTTTGCAATGAGAACAGGCAGGGACGGAAGAAAGTTGTCGTACGTTCCATTGTTAAAAACATTTTAACCAACTAACGTGGTCAGCTTGACTTGATAGACTTCTAGTTATTGCCACAGAATAACTATACATAAATATTGAATTACCAAGATCACGTTACCTAGTTTTTGTTTTATCGTCCATTACAGTCAAAACAGGCTACAATAATGGCCAGACAACTTCTAATCATATTTCTGTTCATAGGGCTTCCAAGATACTTTAGAGGGTTTAGCAACGCAGTAATCGTAGAATTAAAATGGATGTGGTCGGACTGTATACTTATCCTCGGTAGACCTAGACATCGGCAATCTTAAGGAAGCATCGAAAGATCGAATCCAGGTGTGAAACACATGTTACGTCGATAGATGACAGATAATAACACTAATAAGTGGTTAATTGGATTAAAATTTATTCAATGACAGAAGAGTGTTTCATTTCATAGGACAATTGAACGCTCACCTTGAAAAGCTCTATTTGGATTTAAACCAAAAGTAGGACTTACTTCTAGTAATATAACATTACCTATTGCTCGGACCTTAACGAATAAAGTAGAATTATTAGATACTCTAGGCAACAAACTATTTTAGAATCGGATGCTAAAGCTCGCAAAGATGCTTCATCAAAATTTGTCAATAAAAATATTGATTACAATATTCTTGATTCATTATAAATAATACGTGTTAAGTATTAGACAATGGAGACTAAGGAAATGTTATGTGGTCAATGTACACGACCGCTACATAATGCTTGTTCAATTATTATTTCTGCCAAAGAAGTATGTTCCTTATGATAATCAGGATAGGACATATTACGTGAAAGACACAACTCTGCAAATAAAATGCAGCTGTGCTCAACGAAGATGCCAATCGATTCACGAAGTAAAAGACCATTTTGAATGTAGGTGCCTGCGTGCTTCTCAATGTACGAAAAGTAGATAGACGGCATTCAGATCCAACTACCATCTTGTGTATTATAATTGTTCAAAAACATGGGGTGAATCAATAAGCATGCAAGCTGGACTCATTAACGGTTGGTTTGGTTCAGAGGATTTTTGTACAACTGGTACTACTTTTTTTACACTTAACGGAGTTAACTGGAAAAAAAATTTGTTTGGTAAGGAAAGCAGTTTCAATAACAACCGGAGTACAAGATGAAATTCGCCCAGTATAATACACGTCTGATCACAGAATAAGTTACCTTCGCTAATTCTAAATTTGAAAAATTAAGATTTGTAAAACGAACATTAAAAAAATATTTTTAAAAATTCCATAAAAGCAAATCGAAACAAATATATTTTTAAATGCAATGTGTCAATTTTGTCAGTGTATTTGTATGAGTAAATCCTTTTCCATTATTTCACTGGAAAAATCAGTCACTATCAAATTTATAATCGGAATCGTCAGAATCTAAATATCATGTGAGTAGTTGTCTGTATGTCTACAAAAATTTTGCCATGTCTGGTGTAAATTTAGTCAAAGCTTATGCCTAACTTTTTTTTTATCTTCCTGTCAAGATAGGTAAATATTATATGTGTGTTATAATGTTTTTGTCTGAAGTAAAAAGTTCATTTTTAGAATGGTACATCCAAATATGTCGCTGTAAGGCTTTTTTTAAAATAAACTTAGTAAATGTGTCAGTTTTACTTTTTTTGTGATCTTTTCGTTATTTTTCAATATTTTTTTAGTAATTTTCGTTATTTTACAAAGCTTTAAGAATATTTGTCATATTAATCAGTTTTAAATAATATACCTTAATTAAACATAGGTAGTTAAGAGTTTTAAAAATATTTAACCAAATTTTTATTAAATTTTAGTTACAAAAATATATCTTTTCGAAATTTGAAATCTGACAACATTGTATATAATTTATTATGATATCTTTCAAGAACGGTTAACTATTATGTTAATTATATAAATTTTATTAAAAAACATTGTACAAATTTATAAATTCATTAAAAAACCTCTCTCAATTTATTTAATGCGAAATTTATAATTTATATTAATTGTTAGTATTTGTTACAAACTAAGATTGATTTGAAACAAATAGCAACAATGAGACTTACGGTAAAGGTCTTAGTCCATTGATTTCAATAAGCACTTTCGCAGCTTTCGCTTTCATTGTTAAGCACATAATAACATTTAACAATGTTGTTGTGTATTTCTTTACAATTTTTATTTGACATTGGTTATTGAATCTATTGTTATAATTTTTCCTTTGTGGATTCGGGATGAGTGATAAACAGCAGAAAAACTTTACAATTTATCACTAAACACAACTAAATAATAATACCTGAAAGTAGTCTACACAATTTTGATATAGTCACAATTACTAAACAGCGTCTTTACAATACCTCGTACAAGAATTCGCACTTTATCGCCAGCTGTTACAATTACAATTATTTATCGCCAATTTATACAATCACCATTATTATTTATCGCCAACTAAGTATTACATTAACCTCTCTTCTGCTCACCGTCCAAAGCGGTCCTTATATATCAAATTAATTCCTGCTAAAACGTCGCTAATCTTACATTTCTAGAATTGAACATTCCAGAGCTACTCGAATTTTCGGGTCTTCCGCAACCTACTCGAAGATACTAAAATTCTAAGAACGCAATTTAATCACATCGGAGTGTATTCTTAACAGTATCTATCTTTTAAAATTTTATCTTTGATATATTTCGACAGCGAGACCCGACATAAATGATACATATTTCTGTCGTATATAATTAAATATTAATATTATAAACTAGCTGCAGTTACATTCATAGAGTCTCGAGGAGTATGCATGCATCCCGATGTTAAAATTACACAAGTGAAATGTAAATAATTGTACATTTTACCAATTTTGTGGTCGCTATTTTACCTAGGTATATTATAACCGGCTTGACCGGAAAGTGGATAGAACGATCATGATGGACCACGACGGGTTTCCCTCTGGGCATTTTCACGATCCGATAAATGACATCGTTAATCTTCTTCTTGACGGTGTATGGACCTTCCCAGTTCTTCTGTAATTTGGGACAAATACCTCGACGCCGTCGGGGGTTATAGAGCCAGACTAAATCTCCAACTTGGTAACTCTTTTCCATTGTCCGCGTGTCATAGTACCTCTTCATCGGATCACTAGATAATTGAAGTTTTCCACGCACCAGTTTGTGTATATTCTCCATTCGATTCTAAAGATCGGCGACATATTGTTCACGTGCCATTTCTTCACCAGGTTTACAACCAAACACCAAGTCACATGGTAGCCTCATTTCTCTACCGAACAGGACCTTCGCAGGCGATTGGCCAGTGATTCATTTATGGCCGATCGAATTGCCATTAGAAATAGTGGAATATGTCGATCCCAATCCCTCTGACAATCTGACACCACTTTTGACAGATAGTTGGTTATAGTCCGGTTCATTCGTTCCACCATTCCATCAGACTGAGGATGCATCGCTGTGGTTCTCGTTTTGCGGATGCCTAATCTTTGGCAAACTTTTTGAAACAGCTTGCTCTCAAAATTTATCCCTTGATCTAAATGTAATTCCAGTGGTACCCCAAATCGGCTTACGAATTCTTCAACTAATATATCTGCTAAAGTGGTGGCTTGCTGATTGGGAACTGCATAGGCTTCAACCCATTTAGTGAAGTAGTCCATTACAACAAAGATGTATTTGTTTCCTTCATCAGTCTGTAGAAGAGGCCCCAATACATCCACCGCGATTCTTTCAAAAGGACTTCCAACCAGGTATTGCAGCATTTCCGCCTTCGGTTTTCGGTGCGGACCGTTACTGGCAGCACATGTAGTGCATTTACGACACCAATCTTTAACATCATTAGTGCAATTTACCCAGTAAAATCTATCTCGGATCTTATGCAGCGTTTTCGTGATACCCAGATGTCCTCCAGAACTATCAATTTCTGGTACAGCATTTCTTGGGACCACTATTTGTTTCCTTGTTTCTGTGCCCTCGGAATTTTCTACAAGTCTTTTAACGAGCCCAACGTCCAAAATTAAAGAGTTCCATTGGGACCAGTATGCTTTTAAAGCAGGAGAGGATAAGGATATCTCTCTCCACAACGGACGACGGTCCATCCTCTTCCATTCCCGAATCTTTTCCAGGACGGGATCGTTTTATTGTTGCTCCTCCAGCATAGAGCTCTCGTCTTCTGGCACAACCTTAACTAAGGCAAGTTTTCCTCGTTCTGCTCCATACGGGTACAATGGGGGCAATCAGGTCGACATGGTCTTCTGGAAAGTGCATCAGCATTACGATGTCTTGTTCCAGGTCTGTGCTCGATTTCAACATCATATTTCTGCAGTTTTTCGAGCCATCTTCCTATCTGTCCTTCTGAGTTCCTAAAGCTAAGTAACCACTTTAAACTAGCATGGTCTGTTCTGATCAGGAATTTTCTGCCATACAGATATTTATAAAAGTGTTCGACGGATTTTACAACTGCTAACAGTTCCCTCCGAGTTACACAGTAGTTCTTTGCAGCTTTCGATAGAGTTTTGCTGAAGTATCCGACAACTCTTTCCTTACCATTTTGTAGCTGTGACAAGACGGCTCCAATTCCCACATTGCTGGCGTCGGTGTCCAGAATAAGCTGACCGTCAGGAAGTGGATAAGCAAGAATAGGGGCAGACGTCAGCTGTTTCTTTAATAGTTTAAACGCCTTATCCCAACAGAAAAAATTGTCTTGTTCTGTCAAACGTGTCCAGGGTTTGGTGATGTCTCCAAAATTCTTGACATACCGTCGGTAATATTAACAAAGACCCAAGAAACTTCGGAGCTGATGTTTGTCGATAGGGATTGGCCATTCTTGAATGGCTTGAATCTTAGCGGGGTCCACAGCAACGCCATCCTTGCTTACGTTATGTCCTAAATAGTTGACCTGTCTATGGAACAAGTGGCATTTCTTAACATTCAATGTTAGATTAGCGTTCTGTAATATTTTAAAGACTTCTTCCAGGTTAGATAAATGTTCCTTAAAGGTCTTGCCCATTATGATGATGTCGTCTAGATAAACTAGACAAGTTTCCCATGACAAACCCCGGCGAATGTTCTCCATTAGCCGTTCAAACGTCGCAGGAGCATTACAGAGGCCAAACGGAAGGACCGTGAATTGCCATAACCCTGATCCACTGGTAAAGACAGTCTTTTCTTTGTCTGCAGGATTTATTTTAACCTGCCAGTATCCGCTTTTAAGGTCCAAGGTAGAGAACAAAGTAGAACCTGCCAAAGCGTCGAGGGCATCATCAATCTTGGCAGAGGATAACTGTCCTTCTTAGTGACATCATTAAGCTTCCGATAGTCGACACAAAACCGCATTGATCCGTCTTTCTTTCTCACTAATACCACAGAAGAAGCCCACGGACTACTGGATGGTTCGACTATGCCATTTTAAATCATTTTTTTAAGGGCTCTATCTGCTTCTTCCTTCTTAACTTGAGGCATCCTTTGGGGTACCTGTCGAATCGGACGTGCGTCACCAGTGTCAATTTTATGTTGGACAACATCGGTTCTTCCAAGTCTACCTTTAGAGCCAAATACGGGTTTATAACGATAAAGTAGATCTCTTACCTGTTTCTTTTCTAATTTTGACAAAGAGGGATCTAATTTTGTCAATAATTGTTCAATTCCGTTGGTCTCATCTGTTTCCGTAACGTTTACCTTGTGAATTATGGCCGTTGCCGGTTCTAAACTTCCCATTTCCGTGTCCTTTCGGAGAAGAACTGGATGATCGTTCGAGTTGATAACTCGGATGGGTACCTCTTTGGCGGATCTAACAAGAGTCTTACCCACAAGGAGTCCTTTTCCCAATTCATGGTTGTGGTTCTTCGGCTCTATCATAGCTGGGGCGCCATCTGGCTCCAGTCCATCCAACCGCGCTGACTTCAGGAGTCAACCCGTTTAAAGTTTTCCTGCTGCTGGGGTACTTCAGCAGGAGATTTTTCTTTCTGGGGGCAAGTATTTTTATATGGCCTAGTTCTCCGCAGTTCCAGCATCTCACTGGACGCCTTCTTTTTGGAGATAACTTCATTAACCTCTCCACTACGGCTTCGACGTCGCTAACGGAATGAACGGCATGGTCGTAGTTACCGGTGACTTTCCTTAGTCGAGCAACTCTACGTGAGGCCTCCGTTGCCGCCTCAAACTCCAGGGCAATGGTCAAGGCGTCCACAAGAGACTTCGGCCGCGCCAACCGTACAGCCCGCTGCAACTTAACGTCTCGAAGACCATCGGTGAAGGTTTGGACTGCCAGGCACTCTAGGAAATCCTCCGATGCATTGGAATACGCAAGCCATTCTTGCCACTTCTGCCTCAAACTCTTGGATAGTCTCTCCATTTTTCTGCTTTCGGCTCTTTAACTGCATTCGGTACACCGGTTGTAGATGAGTTTGGCCATAACGCATCTCTAGATGATTCACCAATAATTTGAAGTTGTCAGCTTCATCCGGTGTCAATGATTGCAAGACGTCTAAAGCTTCGCCTCGCAGAGCTTCTCATAGGGACAATGCCTTCTCCTGGGATGACCATCCATTAGCTCTGGCCGCTGCGTCGAATTGTTTCAGGTAATTTGGCCAGGAAGTCTTCCCGTCGAAGGTCGGGGATTTCATCGTCGTTCGTAACTGGGTAGTCTCCCCATTTCCTCGTCGGTCGACGTCTACGTGGCAGGTTTCCGTCCTTTCTGCATCTCCGTCGCCGTGGTGGATGGGCTGGTTTCGACGACAAGCTTCGTGTTCTTGTTGAAGCTTCCTTATTTCGGACTGCATTTGCTGGTTGATCTGGTTTTGCTCGTCTCGCAAGTTGGCGACTTGTTGATTTTGTTCGTCTCGCAAGCTGGACACTTGCTGATTTTGTTTGTCACGAAGAGTGTACATTTCGGAGCGCAAATGCGATATTTGCTGGGAGAAGGAACCGGATAACTCTTCTGGTAGGGTAGACATCCGTTGTGATAGCTCCTCTTGTTAACTCGTCATTCGTTGCGACAGCTGGGAAAGTTGTTGAGTTTGTTCTTCTTGTTGGCTCGTCATTCGTCCTGATAGCTCCTCTTGCAGCCGGGACAGTTGTTGAGTTTGTTCTTCTTGTAGTCGGGAAAGTTGTTGAGTTTGTTCTTCTTGTAGTCGGGAAATTGCTTTTTGAACCGGGTCATCGAACTCCACAACGTCAGGGTCCATATTATTATCTAGGTAGTATTCATGGAGCCTTCTCAACAATATAGATTTGTTCCCAGTAGTTTCCAACTCTAATTCTTCGAGCTCTCTTCTGAGGTTAGCCACCAATAGTTCATTTTTTTTCAGGCATTCTTGTATCTTCACCCCACACCTGTCACCAATTTGAAACACTTATGGGGACTTTAACACAATTTTATTTACAAAATTGTTAAGATACACAGAACTCTGCTGGATAACGTCTAAACTGCTTGACAATACAATAAAATATTTGAACTTGAACTGACTTTAACTGCCCATACATCCCCTTATATACAACATTATTTAATCTAGTCAGTGTGTTTAGAAGATTCTAGAATAACCGAAAAACAATCTTTCAAATTAAGGTCCTTTCCTTTACGGTTATCCCGTTACAATATTATAAATATATATGTATATATATATATATATATATATATATATATATATATATAAACAATTTGTAATTTATTGGGGATTGCAGTCACTAATTAAGAAAAACTCTTATATAATTTTCAAGCTTTCGAAATTTATTTAATTTCTTTTTCAAGGAATCTACAAATAAACAAAATGGAATATAATGGAAAACAGCAAAAATATAAATAATGTATATTATTAAACTTACTACGTTGAGATTAATTTATAACAGAAAACCAGCAAAATATAAAAAAGATTATTCATTTAAGTATTCTTTTTGACAATCTTATAATTTAAAATTTTTTATTGACATTAAATATTATTTTTAGTGTAGGACAATTAAATTTAGATACAGGAAGAAAAAAAAATATATATGTAATAAATAAAATGAAAGTACAATAAAAAATTTTTTTCATGCCACATATATATAGCTGTGTTGTTTACTTTGAAGTAAATTAAATGTAGATATGATTGCTTTTTTTTCAGCGTCTGATGTATTTTCAAAACATTTGAATCATTTATATTCTAAATTTTTACCCATTTCATATCCTTGCAGTCGTAGTTTTTTACACACATTTTCCAGTCTTTTACTAAATTTTCGTTTTTTACTTGTACACCAATATTTACTACTCAACGAACTATATTAAATTAAACACAAGCAGTTTATGATCTACAAATTCAGATAAATTTTAAAATATAGACATTCAGCGTTATAGCAGGGATTCACTATCAGCATTTTAGCCGAGCAGTAGAAGTAGAAATAGGTCAGTAAAAATAGCATTTAACTTTGCACTAAATTTCCGATTCAAATTTTTTTTTTTATAAGGTTTCGGATAACTTACTTAGTATAAAATCACAAAATGCTGACAGATCCAGGTGACGCTAGAGGCGCCATCTTGAAAAAACGTTATTAGCCGATATCTCGGAAACTATGCACTTTAGAGCAAAAGTCATATAGACCATTATTATAGAAAATAAAATCTTTTGTTTCCAGCAAACTTTTTTGTAAAACTTACCGTTTACGATTTATGGCCCATTTAATGAACCGATTTTTCGATCGCAGCCAATAACTCTTGAAATATTAGATTAACCAATAAAATGCTTCAATCCATTTTTAAAGGTTCCTTTATTCTCTACAACTTTTGTTTTAAACTTTTTTTTCTAATGTCCATAGTTTTTGAGTCATAGGACGTTTTATGTTGGACTACGAGCAAAAAGTTGAAAATTTCAAGATACGCATAGAATATAATAGTACAAATTCAACAAATAAATTTAAAAAAATATCCCGATTGTTTATGTAGTTAACAAATAATAGTTCAATTCCTTACCTGCAATAGTAACAAACCTTTTTTTTATTTTGCTTAATTATATTTCGCTGCCGCGTCACCCGCCGAACGTCGACTTTCTCCATTAAACGTCCTATAACTCAAAAAGTATAGACATTAGAAAAAAAAGTTTAATACAAAAGTTGTACAGAATAAACGGATCTTTAAAAATGAATTGATGCATTTTATTGATTAATCTAATATTTCAAGAGTTTTTGGCCGCGATCAAAAAACCGGTTCATTAAATGGGCCATAAATCGTAAACTGTAGGTTTTACAAAAAAGTTTACAAAAAACAAAAGATGCAAAATTTTATTTTCTATAATAATGGTATTTATGACTTTTGCTCTAAAGTGCTTAGTTTCCAAGATATCGGCCGTAAAGGTTTTTTCAAGATGACGCCTCTAGCGTCACCTGGATCTGTCAGCATTTTGTGACTTTATGCTCAGTAAGTGATCCCAAATCTTATAAAAAAAAAATTTGGATCGGAAATTTAGTGCAAAGTTGACCCGAAAAACAGCTATTTTTACTGGCGTAAAATTCTACTCAAATAAATCGTGACTGTCATGGTCATAGCAGTTATCTACAGAAGTAAAATAGAACTATCGAAAATAAAACAATAACAAATTTTATTTTTTTATTTCTCGTTCCAGGAGTGTACCTTTCATTTAATTCAAATTATTTAATGACAACTCTATTTCATTCTACTACCAAACTTCAAATCAAACTAAATGTATTTTTTTAAAACCGGCCAGAAACTAATACTTTTCGGTTCATTTTTAGGTCAGAAAATCTCATTTTGTCGGACAAGGCCAGATAATAAAAATGAGTCCGGTAAAAGCTTTTACCGGACTTATTTTTATTTACTTTCCTTCTATGGTAACCGAGTTTTGTATATATTTTAAACTATAAAATAACTTGACATATTTTGACGCTTAGTTGAAAACGTGAAATTTATTATAAAATGGATATTTAAAATGATGCATTTGATTGTGAATTAATGGAAATTATACCAGATAAAATTGTTAAGGTGGCCTTCCAAGCAAGGTTTATTAAAAATAATGTTAAAATTAGTTAATAAAGAGTTCTTGTTATAAAAATGTAAACTGAATAATATGAAGTTTATGGTACATAAATATTGTACGTAATACGTCCCAAAAGTGCTTTTACTGCACTTGCCCACTGGTCCAGTGGTCCAGTAAAAGACCACTTTCGGGACTTGTTACGTAAACTACTATTATCTTCCCGTTCCTAGGTAAAGTTTTTATAAAAAAACTTTATATACTAACATCACTTCGGACGTAAAATTTTTAATCTCCATATATTAAGAGGTTTACCTATCATCAGGTACAAAAATTTTGACAACTATTTGATTCATAACAAAATATAAAATATATGTTTATGCCGTATCGAGAATTTCAGCATTTATTATATCCTTTTATAAAAAAATCTCTTTTTTTATATTTGAGAGTTTGAGAATGCATTGAACTATGCTCATATATATTTATTTTCTTTGGTTTGTTTGTATAATTATTTCTACTATAAATTGTTTTAATTTATGCTAGTTAACAGTTAGATAAACTTAATTAAAAACTAGGTAAATATAAAATTATGTAATTTTTTAACCATCCTTAAACACACAAAAAAAACAACAACATCTAACTTATTAAACCACTAGCTGACCCGGCGGACTTCGTACCGCAAATTATCGTCATATTTTCTCATTAGTTATCAGGTTTATACTATTTTTTTTTCGTCATATTTTGTAGTTTATCGATAAAATATATTAGATGCATCACAATAGTTAAATTAGTAAGAATTTCTCGTTTAAATATAAATGATATTAACTGCGCCACCTTCCGGTGGCGTCACAATACTTAAGTGAGGATTGCTTGTTTAAATACATATGTAATATTAACTGCGCCACCTTACGGTGGCGTGATATAAAATAATCAAATAAGTAGTGGTTGCTCGTTTAATGGAAGCGCCATCTGGTGGTAGCTTTCATTAATACGAATATCATATTCATCTTACCCATTAAAAATACATTATCATACTGATTTTCATGACACTCGGTTGAACGGGGCGGAAGTCGATACTTTACTGCGCCGCCTGGTGGCGAGTTACATCAATGGGAATAGCATATAAACCTTCTGCGTGGAAAAATACATGTATATACCAATTTTCATAACGATCGGTTAAATAGTTTCTGAGTCTATCGATTTCATATATACAAACATCCATTTATATATCCTACTAATATTATATAGGCGAAAGTTTGTTTGGATGGATGTATGGATGTTTGTTCCTCTTTCACGCAAAAACTACTAAACGGATTTTAATGAAACTTTACAGTAATGTAGCTTATAGATCAGAATAACATATAGGCTATAATTTATAAAGATATTGTGTGAATTGTCCAAAATATAACGATAAATGTCATTTAAGTCTGAAAAAATTACTGTATTTCTTATGTTGACAATATTGTTACGTTATTACAGTGCGAATGTAACATCTCAATATTGTCAGACTGTTATATTTTTCAAATACGACCCAAAAATTATGTATGTTATAATTTTAATGTCATAATGTTAGTTCTTTTCACGCTAATATAAGCTACTCGAAATACTAATACTGCGCACACGAAGTCGCGGGCACCAGTTATTGATACATAAAGACCTTGCTTTTATTCGAATTACACGCAGACGAAGTCGCGGGCAAAAGCTAGTATATATATATATATAGATAAGGATTGCTCGTTTAAATATATGTGATATCAATTGCGCCACCTTACGGTGGCGTGATATAAAGTAATCAAATAAGTTGTGGTTGCTCGTTTGATGGAAGCGCCATCTGGTGGTAACTGCCATTAATACGAATATCATATTTATATTAACCATTAAAAATACAGCATCATACTGACTTTTATGACAATCGGTTGAACAGGGCAGAAGTTGCTACTCTGCAGCGCCACCTGGTGGCGCATGACATCAATGAGCATATCATACAAACCTTTTCCGTCGAAAAATACATATACATACCAATTTTCATGACAATCGGTTGAACGGAGCAGAAGTTGCTACTCTGCAGCGCCACCTGGTGGCAAGTGGCATCAATGTGCATAGCATATTCGTTTTCTCCGTCAAAAAATACATATACATACCAATTGTTATGACAATCGGTTGAACGGGACAGAAGTTACTACTTTGCGGCGCCACCTGGTGGGCAGTGGCATCAATGTGCATAGTATATTCGTTTTTTCCGTGAAAAAATACATATACATACCAATTTTCTTGACAATCGGTTGAACAGAGCAAAAGGTGCTACTCTGCAGCGCCACCTGGTGGCGAGTGGCATCAATGAGCATATCATATTCGTTTTCTCCGTAAAAAAATACATATACATACAAATTTTCATGACAATCGGTTAAACAGGGCAAAAGGTGCTACTCTGCAGCGCCACCTGGTGGTGAGTGGCATCAATGAGCATAGCATATTCGTTTTCTCCGTGAAAAAATACATATACATACCAATTTTTATGACAATCGGTTGAAAAGGACAGAAGTTGCTACTCTGCAGCGCCGCCTGGTGGCGAGTGGCATCAATGAGCATAGCATATTCGTTTTCTCCGTAAAAAAATACATATACATACCAATTTTCATGACAATCGGTTGAACGGGACAGAAGTTGCTACTTTGCAGCGCCACCTGGTGGCGAGTGGCATCAATGAGCATATCATATAAACCTTCTCCGTGGAAAAATACATATATATATACCAATTTTCATAATAATCAGTCCAGTAGTTTTCGAGTCCATAAATTTCTTACATAAAAACAGATCCTTTTTTAGAAAGTTTTTTATATTTTCGCCGTGTTCTGTGTCTCTGTGTCATTCCGTGGAATTTGTAATCGAATTTAAACCTATTTCCCGACTACCTAGAGCTCTAAAATTTTCAGGATAGCTAAGAACTGGATGACAATGCATGTTTCAAGGGTGTTTAGGCATATACATAGATTTCAAAATTTATACCGAATTGATATTAAACATGTATAGATAATATTATTTTAAAAGTTATTAAATAAATCGTTCGTAGCGTAGTTGGTTAGGCGGCGGATCAGTCCACTTGTGACAGTTCTGTTATGTTATCATAATGGGATCGATTACGCGACAGAGAAGTTTTTTTTTCTTTTCTGAAAACAGTAATTATTATTTTAACTGGTAATAAAATAAACTGTTTTAGAAAGTTTTTAGATACAACTACCCTTGATTTTGTTAACAAGGAAACAATCTTCTCTATGATCAATCACAGCGTTGTATGACTTAATATTTTTGCAAAATCAGGGATGCTGTGCATTGTTGAGATGACAGAAAATATGACCTATAAATCAGTAAAAAACTTTCTGTTATAAAAAGTTCTTTTTGTAAATTGTGCTTATTTATATATATAGATTAAGCATAAAAACTCTAAACCGAAATTAGACTGCAAAAATGTAGACAAATAATTTTCAACTTCATTCGTGAGGACGGTATAAAATGAAATTTACAGAGTTTTATATGAAATTTTATGTTACACTTTACAAAGTTACGGTCTGGGTTTCAACATGAGCTTGGAAACAAATTATTTCTTGGTATAAATTTGTAGAATGTCATCATTTTTTTTAACAAAAACTACTTCCTGCTATAAGGACTTATATTGTGTATAGTCAATTAATTGAAACATTCCATTTTTTCTACTAAAGGCACAAAAAACAAATCTACATTTCGCTTAACCCCGTTTATTTGTGGACCAATTTAATATTATAATTATAAATTTTACGCTTATTAGTCGAAGCTAAAAAGACCAAAAACGTTAAATAATTACTAAGCAGCTTAGTGGTTAGAGCGTTACCGCGTAGAGGTAATGGTTGCGGGTTCGGGTTCTGCCGGGTGCGATATTTTTTCCATTTCTCCCCAATGTCATTAAATATATTTTTGTTTGTATACTTTCCAAATTTTAAAAACCATTCTTAAATTTAAACTATTTACATTTACTAACTGGCAGTGTTATTTCTGTTTTCATAACCATAAAAAACATGTTGGTTCTCCTTTTATAAAAATAAGAGAGATTTATCTTTATAAGCTATTATTTTGCAACTACTTATCTTTTACTTATATTTTCAACTTACACTTAGTGTCTTTTTAAATTTGCCATCATAAAATATCTTATCTAATGTCTTAATATTTTTAGTCTTCATTTTCCATTTACATAAATATTTTTAACATTATAAAATTTCACTTTTTGATTAGTGCAACTCAAATGAAAACATTCCTATCTAGTGTGATTTATTTATTTAAAAGTTAATCAAAAGTTATACATTGTATGTACGGGTTTCATATCCAATGGAAACTGGCTCAGGCGGGAGAGTTGAACCGCTTTTTAACCGACTTCAAAAAATTAGAGGGTTCTCAATTCGACCATATTTTTTTTATGTATGTTACCGAATATCTCTGGTATTTATAATCCGATTTGATTTTTTTTGCATTCACAAGACTAGAGTGTGGTCCCATGAAAATTTGGTTAAGGTCTGGTCATCAATGTAAAAGATATTCAGGAAATACCACAAAATAAACTCTGCAGTTAAGTTAATATGTTAATAATGATGTATAAAATAAAAACATAAGCAGCCTGTTACTGTTTCACTCTAAAGCCAAAGGTCTCTTCTCACAAGGAGAAAGAAGGAGCTCACAGCGGGTTGGTGATTTCAGACAATTAAGTCCACGTTTTATCATGGTATTTTCCTTCACCGTAAGTGCATGGTGTTTTCAGGTGTTTACTTATGTCTTCAAAAAGTCACATTGGTACATGTCCGGATTGGTTGGGGATTGAACTGAGTACCTCTTGCACGGTATTTGAAAGGTTTTGAAAATAGTACATCATGAATTTGCACCCGCATCTAACAAAGCCAAGTAGCACCTAAAAATAATAAAATAAAAACTTTCTTAAAAAAAATCAACCGCCTTTAAAAAAATGCACTAAAAAGCTAAAAATTAAATCTTTATTTATTAAAAAAATTGTAAGCAACTAGACATTTGATTTCGATTTCCTTGTAGTCAATGGCAAATTACATTCTATTTTAATCTTAGCTATTTAATCTTGATTTAAAATGTTAGTAATTCAAATCTTTTACAAAGATATTAACCACTGAAGCCGACTTTAAGGAAATCGAAATCAGATGCCCAGTTGCTTCCATTTTTTTTAAGAAATAAAAATTTTATTTCTGGCTTTTTAGTGCATAATATTTTGAACTCGGTTCAATTTTTTTTAAAAAGTTTTTAGTAAAACTCAATTTAAATTTTCTGCTAACAAAACGTTAAATTGGTCATCGGTAGTGCGGAGGGGAAAAATTACAACGCAGTCATTTTTTACAATTGCCGATTTGTTTGGCTGTCAGGCTCGGAATAGTATCTGGATCTGGAAATTTGGGAGATGCGAGCTAGTGCTCAGCCAGCACTGAGGCCACATATGACCCATTGTGCATCCTCCCGTATGTACGGATATCCTCACCTCAGGATGTCACCAGGCCTATTGATTTAAAATAGGTGATGAGGCTCCCGAGGGGGATCTCCCTGACATCGGCTGGTGTAAGCCAATACTCGCCCAACACCGTTCTTCTGATTTCAGAAAAAGCAGAGCAGTCATACATAATGTATTCTACTGTTTCCTCTTCTTGTTCGCAGCCTCTGCATAGCGGCGATTCTGTTAGTTCCATCCTAAAGACATGTTGTCGCAATTGGCAGTGACCTGTCAGGATTCCCACAGCTGTTCGGAGATTTTGTCTGGTCAATGCCTTAAATTTTTTTGCTGTTTCCTCGCCAGGATGAGGTAATAACTCTCTGGCCAGTCTACAGTTCGTAGTTTCATCCCAGCACTGTATAAATTTTTGGTGAGAGTGCTGTTTGATAAGGTCCCCGACTGCGGACAATGTTAGCTTGGTAGATGGGCGAGGGCTAACATATCTGTAGCCCGCAGCCCTCGATGCTAAATTGTTCGCAATGCGGTTGCCTTTAGAGTTCCCATGTCCTTTGATCCAGCTGAGAGTGACCACGTTATTCTGGCTGGCCTCAGTTAGAGATTGGTGACATTCTAGTACTAAACTTGAAGTGAAACGTGGTCTATTCAAGGTCAGTAGTGCTTGTCGGCAGTCTGTATATATATTGTAACGGGATAACCGTAAAGGAAGGGACCTTAATTTGAAAGATTGTTGTTGACAGTTGATTTTTAGTTGTTTGTAAAAAAATCAACTGACCATTTTAAATTTTAGAAAATTCTAGAAACTTCTAAACACACTGACTAGATTAAATAATGTTGTATATAACGGGATGCATGGGCAGTTTAAGTCAGTTCGAGTCAAGTGTTCACCAGAGTTCATTGTATTGTCAAGTAGTTAGACGTTATCCAGCAGAGTTCAGTGTATCTTAACAATTTTGTAAATAAATTGTGTAAAAAGCCCCCATAAGTGTTTCAAATTGGTGTCAGGTGTGGGGTGAAGATGCAAGAATGCCTGGAAAAAAGATAAATGAACTATTGGTGGCTGAGCTCAGAAGAGAGCTCGACGAATTAGAGTTGGAAAGTACTGAAAGCAAATCCGTATTGTTGAGAAGGCTCCGTGAATACTACGTAAATAATAATTTGGACCCTGACGCTGTGGAGTTCGAAGACCCAGTTCAAAAAGCAAATTTTGAACTAACTCAACAACTTTCCCAACTATCACAAAGAATGACGAGCCAGCAAGAGGAACAGACGCAACAACTGTCCCAGTTGTCCAGTCAGGTAAGCAGCCAGCGCGAAGATATGTCCCAGCTGTCGCAACGAATGACGAACCAACAAGAAAAACAAGCTCAACAACTTTCCCGGCAACATGAGGAGCTATCCAGTCAGATGAAGAGCCAGCGCGAAGATATGTCCCAGCTGAAAGAGGAGCTATCAGGACGAATGACGAGCCAACAAGAGGAGCTATCCAGTCAGATGAAGAGCCAACAAGAGGAGCTATCACAGCGAATGACGAACCAACAAGAGGAGCTTTCCAGTCAGATAAGAAGCCAGCGCGAAGAGGTGTCCCAGCTATCACAACGGATGTCTACCCTACCAGAAGAGTTATCCAGTTCCTTCTCCCAGCAAATATCACAGCTTCGTGACGAGCAAAATCAACAAGTTGCCAACTTGACTCAGCAGGTAGACAACTTGAATCAGCAAGTGGATAACATGAATCAGCAAGTGACCAACATGCGAGACGAGCAAAATCAGCAGGTGGCCAAATTCAGAGACAAAATCAACCAGCAAGTGCAGTCCGAGATAGAAAAGCTTAAACATGAGCTGAAAGCTTGTCTACAAAACCAAATCATCCACCACGGCGACGGAGATGCAGGAAGGATGGAAACCTGCCACGCAGACGTCGAACGACGAAGAAACGAGGTGTCGACCCAGGTGCGAACGACAATGAAACCCTCGACCTTCGACGGGAAGACTTCCTGGCCAAATTACCTGAAACAATTCGACGCAGCGACCAGAGCTAATGGAGAAAGCATTGTCCCTAACCGTAGTTTTGCGAGGCGAAGCTTTAGACGTCTTGCAATCATTGACACCGGATGAAGCTGACAACTTCGAGTTATTGGTGAATCGTCTAGAGATGCGTTATGGTCAAACTCATCTACAACCAGTGTACCGAATGCAGTTAAAGAGCCGAAAACAGAAAAATGGAGAAACTATCCAGGAATTTGAAGCGGATGTAGCAAGAATGGTAAGACTTGCGTATTCAAATGCAGCGGAGGATTTCCTGGAGTGCCTAGCAGTCCAAACCTTTACCGATGGTCTTCGAGACGTCGAGTTGCAGCGCGCTGTACGGTTAGCGCGGCCGAAGACTCTTGTGGACGACTTGACCATTGCCCTGGAGTTTGAGGCGGCGACGGGGGCCTCACGTGGAGTTGCTCGACTAAGGGAAATCACCGGTAACTACGACCATGCCGTTCATTCCGTTAGCGACGTTGAAGCGGTAGTAGAGAGATTAATGACGTTATCTCCAAGAAGAAGGCGCCAAGTGAGATGCTGGAACTGCGGAGAACTAGGCCATATAAGAAATACTTGCCCCCAAAAAGAAAAATCTTCTGCTGAAGTACCCCAGCAGCAGGAAAACTAGAACGGGTCGACTCCTGGAGGGCGAAATCGACCCCAAACATTCCCAAAGCCCCTCACACCATTAAATTGGCAACTCTGCGACATCACGTGGACAGCTTATATGAAGATGGCCTCCTTGATGGGAAGAATATTAGCATGCTGGTAGACACTGGAGCTACAAAAACTATCGTCCGACCAACCATCATTATGCGAAATATGATGTTGCCTACCAGTTGGAGACTGCGTACCGCTACCGGAGATTCTGCTAGAGTCTACGGTGAGATACAGGTGACGCTACAGTTTGGTTCAACCTCTCTTGTTCACTCAGTGCTGGTGGCTGACGTTGATGAAGATGTTGTTCTGGGCATGGATGTTATGCTCCACTGTGGTTTTCATTTGGATCTTCGCCAACGTATCCTTCGTACTGGTAATAAAGAAATATTCCTGCACCGAAAACAAGTTGACAATGCCTCGATTAAGCTAATCGATGATATCGAACTTCCGGCAAGCTGCGAATGTGTCGTCACAGCGCGGTTGGATGGACTGAAGCCAGATGGTGCCCCAGCCATGATAGAGCCGAAGAACCATGACCATGAATTGGGGAAAGGACTCCTTGCGGGTAAGACTCTTGTTAGATCCGATCCGAGTTATCAACTTGAACGATCATCCAGTTCTTCTCCGAAAGGACACGAAAATGGGAAGTTTAGAACCAGTAATGGCCATAATTCACAAGATAAATGTTACGGAAACAGATGAGACCAACGAAATTGAACAATTAATGACAAAATTAGACCCCTCTTTGTCAAAATTAGAAAAGAACCAGGTAAGAGATCTACTTTACCGTTATAAACCTGTATTTGGTTCTAAAAGTAAACTGGGAAGAACTGATGTTGTACAACATAGAATTAACACTGGTGATGCACGTCCGATTCGACAGGTACCCCGAAGGATGCCTCAAGTTAAAAAGGAAGAAGCAGACAGAGCCCTTAAAGAAATGATTCAAAATGGCATAGTCGAACCATCCAGTAGTCCGTGGGTTTCTCCTGTGGTATTAGTGAGAAAGAAGGACGGATCAATGCGGTTTTGTGTCGACTATCGAAAGCTAAATGATGTCACTAAGAAGGACAGTTATCCTCTGCCAAGGATTGATGATGCCCTCGACGCTTTGGCGGGTTCTACTCTGTTTTCTACCTTGGACCTTAAAAGCGGATACTGGCAAGTTAAAATGAATCCTGCAGACAAAGAAAAGACTGCCTTTACCAGTGGATCAGGGTTATGGCAATTCACGGTCCTTCCATTTGGCCTTTGTAATGCTCCTGCGACGTTTGAACGTTTAATGGAGAACATCCTGCGGGGTTTGTCATGGGAAACTTGTCTAGTTTATCTAGACGACATCATCATAATGGGTAAGACCTTTAAGGAACATTTATCTAACCTGGAAGAAGTTTTTAAAAGATTACAGAACGCTAATCTAACATTGAATGTTAAGAAATGCCACTTGTTCCAGAGACAGGTCAACTATTTAGGACATAACGTAAGCAAGGATGGCGTTGCTGTTGACCCCGCTAAGATACAAGACATTTAGGAATGGCCAATCCCTATCGACAAACATCAGCTCCGGAGTTTCTTGGGTCTTTGTTCCTATTACCGACGATATGTCAAGAATTTTGGAGACATCGCCAAACCCTTGACACGTTTGATAGAACAAGATAAGTCCTTCTGTTGGGATCAGGAATGTCAAAAGGCGTTTGAAATATTGAAGAAACAGCTTACGTCAGCACCTGTTCTTGCTTATCCACTTCCTGATGGTAAGCTTATTCTGGACACCGACGCCAGCAATGTGGGAATTGGAGCCGTCTTGTCACAGCTACAAGACGGTAAGGAAAGAGTGGTTGGTTACTTCAGCAAAACTTTATCGAAAGCTGAAAAGAACTACTGTGTAACTCGAAGGGAACTGTTAGCAGTTGTAAAATCCGTCGAACACTTTTATAAATATCTGTATGGCAGAAAATTCCTGATTAGAACAGACCATGCTAGTTTAAAGTGGCTACTTAGCTTTAGGAACCCAGAAGGACAGATAGCAAGATGGCTCGAAAAACTGCAGAAATATGATGTTGAAATCGAGCACAAACCTGGAACCAGGCATCGTAATGCTGATGCACTTTCCAGAAGACCATGTCGACCTGATTGCCCCCATTGTACCCGTATGGAGCAGAACGAGAAAAAACTTGCCTTAGTTAAGGTTGTGCCAGGAGACGAGAGCTCTATGCTGGAGGAGCAACAAGAAAACGATCCCGTTCTGAGAAAGATTAGGGAGTGGAAGAGAATGGACCGTCGTCCGTTGTGGAGAGAAAATTCCGAGGGCACAGAAACAAGGAAACAAATAGTGGTCCCAAGAAATGCTGTACCGGAAATTTTAAAACAGATGCATAATGATGGTTCTGGAGGACATCTGGGTATCACGAAAACGCTGCAAAAGATCCGAGACAGATTTTACTGGGTAAATTGCACTAATGATGTTAAAGATTGGTGTCGTAAATGCACTACATGTGCTACCAGTAACGGTCCGCACCGAAAACCAAAGGCGGGAATGCAGCAATACCTGGTTGGAAATCCTTTTGAAAGAATCGCAGTAGATGTATTGGGGCCACTTCCACAGACCGATGTAGGAAACAAGTACATCTTTGTTGTAATGGACTACTTTACTAAATGGGTTGAAGCATATGCAGTTCCCAATCAGGAAGCTACCACTTTAGCAGATATATTGGTTGAAGAATTCGTAAGCCGATTTGGGGTACCATTAGAATTACATTCAGACCAAGGAAGAAATTTTGAGAGCAAGCTGTTTCAAGAAGTTTGCCAAAGATTAGGCATCCACAAAACGAGAACCACAGCGATGCACCCTTAGTCTGATGGAATGGTGGAACGAATGAACCAGACTATAACCAACTATCTGTCAAAAGTGGTGTCAGATTGTCAGAGGGATTGGGATCGACATATTCCACTATTTCTAATGGCAATTCGATCGGCCATCAACGAATCAACTGGCCAAACGCCTGCGAAGGTCCTGTTCGGTAGAGAAATGAGGCTACCATGTGACTTGGTGTTTGGTTGTAAACCTGATGAAGAAATGGCACGTGAACAATATGTCACCGACCTGCAGAATCGAATGGAAAATATACACAACCTGGTGCGTGGAAAACTACAATTATCTAGTGATCGGATGAAGAGGTACTATGACACACGGACAATGGAAAAGAGTTACCAAGTTGGAGATTTAGTCTGGCTCTATAACCCCCGACGGCGTCGAGGTATTTGTCCCAAATCACAAAAGAACTGGGAAGGTCCTTACATCATCAGGAAGAAGATTAACGATGTCATTTATCGGATCGTGAAAATTCCCAGAGGGAAACCCGTCGTGGTACATCATGTTCGTTTGGCGCCTTACCAGGGAAACCACAGTGGAGATGCGCAGCAACTCCAAGAAGATGGTTTGGCTGGCTCAGGGAGTGTGATGGATTCCGATGTAGGAAATAACATTCCAGGAGGAATGAATCTAAGGAGGGGGCAGTGTAACGGGATAACCGTAAAGGAAGGGACCTTAATTTGAAAGACTGTTGTTGACAGTTGATTTTTAGTTGTTTGTAAAAAAATCAACTGACCATTTTAAATAATGTTTCTAGAAAATTCTAGAAACTTCTAAACACACTGACTAGATTAAATAATGTTGTATATAACGGGATGCATGGGCAGTTTAAGTCAGTTCGAGTCAAGTGTTCACAAGAGTTCATTGTATTGTCAAGTAGTTAGACGTTATCCAGCAGAGTTCAGTATATCTTAACAATTTTGTAAATAAATTGTGTAAAAAGCCCCCATAAGTGTTTCATTATTTATATTCCTGCCTGTGATGTTCCTATTGATTAATTCTTTTGCAGCTATGGTTATGCCTGTGAGTTCTGACTGAACCACACTTGACAAGCCATCCATAGCCCATTTTGTTTTTAGGCTTAAGGATCTAGACTAATCTAGAGTAAATTCCACATCCCACACCTTGCTTTGTTTTTGATCCATCCGTATATACGCTCAGAGCGTTCACTACGTTGGGGTCTGCTGTCTTGTTTGTTAATATTTTGTAGGGTTTGTCAAAGACAAATCTTGGTGCGACGGCATCCATGACTGCCTGTAAGAGTGGTATCACTTTTATCGATTCCCTCCACAGACTATCCCTATATGTGCCAGTCCCTACAGTGGGTTCGATACCAACCGTGCGAAAGCGTACCATGGTCATCAATGCGACCGCCTTAACAAATATATCAAGGGGAGTGAGACCAAGTATGACTTCCATTGCGCTGGTCGGTGTGCTTCGCATGGCTCCTGTTACGAGAAGGCATGCTGATCTTTGAATTTGATTTAATTTTTTGATAGCTGTCGTTTGTTTCACTTTAGGCCACCACACGACAGCACCATATGTTAACATAGGTCTTATGATTGCCGTATAGATCCACATGGTGACCTTGGGGGATAATCCCCAGGTCTGTCCTATGGTTCGGCGGCATTGCTCATAAGATCTAAATGCTTTTTTAACTCTGCTTTCTATGTGTGAGTTCCAAGTCAGCTTGCTATCAAGGATAACACCTAAGTATTTCACTTCTGTAGCAAAGCTTAATTTAACGTTGAAAAGACTGGGTGCGTTTAAGCCCCTAGGTTTCGTTTTCTTCGTGAAAAGAACCATCTCTGTCTTTTTGGGGTTAATAGACAGTGACTGTTCTTTACACCATGTCTCTAAAGTTCTGAAAGCCACTTGCATTCTGTTGCAAAGGGTGCTTTCAAACTTTCCTGTTGGCAGAATAACAATGTCGTCTGCGTAGGCTACTGCATAGATTTTGTCATGTTCATTGAGGCGGTGAATTAGGCTGTCTAGAACAATGTTCCACAGTAGAGGTGATAAAACCCCATCCCTGTGGGCAGCCCCTCGTAACCTTGCCTCGTATCTTGACATCATTTACAGTTATTTCTATTGCACGCATGGAGAGCATGCTGAGAATCCATCCGCTTACTGTTGTAGGTACATTTCGATCAGTAAGCGAGTGCATTATTTTAGGGAACGTGGATTTGTCGAAAGCTCCCTCGATATCTATGAATACGCCCAGGGTGGGCTCTTTCTTGTCCAATGATCGCTCGATCTGACCAACCACATGATGTAGGGCCGTATCGGTGGATTTCCCTGTTGTGTATGCATGTTGGTTGGGATGCAGTGGTTTGGTGTTTATCGCTGTATCCCTTATGTACCTTTCATTTAGCCTCTCTAGCGTTTTTAATAAGAACGATGTAAGGCTAATAGGCCGGTAAGCTTTTGGAATGGAGTAATCCATTCTTCCAGGTTTTGGTATAAAGACAACCTTTACCTCTCTCCACATCTTCGGTATATAATTCAGAGCTAGGGAAGCTCTGAATATTTGCACTAGGTGAGGAAGAAGTTCCTCCAGACCCCACTGCAGTAGGGCTGGATAAACTCCATCCATTCCCGGTGATTTGAAGGGGGAGAAGCTAGATATTGCCCATTTAACTTTGTCCTCGGTAACAATGAGTCTGGCAATGTGCCAGTCCTCTGTCGAGGGTATGTGATGTTCCTCGTTCCACTTTGCCTCTACCGTGGCAACAGAATCGGGGAAGTGTATTTCTTGAAAGAGATGTAAACTTTCTTTCAGGTTGGTAGTTTGACTACCATCCTGTTTCTTAAGTATATCAATATCTCTATATGGATCTTTTGTTAAGGCTCTTTGGAGTCTCGCTGCCTGTGGAAAATCCTCGATTTCTTCACAGTAGGTTCTCCATGCCGTTCTCTGTTTTTGCCTAACGACTTTTTTGTATTCCTTAAGGTGGAGCTTGTATAAGTTCCAATCCTCGAGGAGTTTTGAACTACTTGCCTTGTTAAAAGCCTTTCTCGCCATCTTCCTTAGGCGTTCTAATTCTGGGCACCACCAAGGGGTGAAGTTGCCTTTATTATAAGTCAGCCTTAGGGGGCAAGAGCTTTTGTAAGACTTGATGATTGTGTTCTGTATCGTTGTTTTATACCGTTCCAGATCACTATTATTTCCGGGTGTAGTGACCCCAAGCTCCTGCAGAGCCCTTTCCAACCGAGAAGCGTAAGCTGCTCTGTCGGTCTTTCTATGGTCGCGGGATAGAGTTGGGGGCACACCACCCAGATCTATTTTAAATGCTAACCATCGGTGATCTGACATTGATACTTCGTCAGACACCTGCCAGCATCGGATTTGTTTTGTGCAGTTTCTAAGATAAAGAGGGCGGGAAGGGTAAGGATTTTAGTGGTCTGCAGCAGGCTCTCGGATTAGCATTAAATAAATTTCTGACAGCTTTTTTTTGTAGAATCAAAACTGATTTCAATAGAGTTTTAGAGCAAGCACCCCAAAAAGGAATGACATATCTAAGCTGAGAGTCCACAAGGGAAAAATAGACCTCTCTTGCCATCTCTTTACAAAGCTCTTAAAAAGTAGAACTGACAGAGTAGCAGCCAGATGCGATTTTTTTATTTAATTTAGAAATATGGTGTAAAAATTTTAGGTCTTCATCAATAAACAAGCCCAAAAACTTCGTCATTTCCACTAAGTTAAATTGATCTTCACCTATTAGAAAGTTGTTACATCACAGTTAAAACCAAGCAGATGTGTCCTTGACATGTTGAGACAAAGTCGGTTTGCGTCGCACCATAGCTTGATCTTTTTGAGATCAGAAGAAATGTCAAGAAAAAGTTTTTTAGGCTCCTTGTTTCGCTACAGTATAGTAGTGTCGTCTGCAAACAAAGTAAAGAAGCTTAAAATATCTAGTTAAGTGAGGTCATTATTAAACAAAAGAATAAAATAGAACCAAATACAGAGCCCTGAGGGATGCCACAGGAAACCCGGCCTTCATTTGATGACACACCATTTAAATAAACGGATTGCAGTCGGTCAGCCAAATAACTTTTAAAACATTTTAGAACAGACCCATAAAAGTCATATGTGTAGAGCTTTAGCAGCAGTACTTTATGACTCACACTGTCAAAAGCCTTTAATAAGTCACAAAATACTGCAGCGGAAGCCTTGCGTTCATTAATGGCAGAGAATGCTTTAGATAGGAATTAAAACATGAAGTTTGAATTGTTTTTGTTAGCTAGAAAGCAAAATGGATTTTCAGTGAGGATGTTATGCTTATAGAAAGATAGAATGGAATCCTTGACCAAAGTTTCAACTAGTTTCGAGAGAGTAGAGAGTAAAGAAATTTGTCTGTAATTAAAAGGGTTTGTATAATGGAATTATTTTAGCAGTTTTAAAGCTTGTACGAAACGAACCGGAAAGAAAAGAACTATTAATTACTTTTGATAACACAGTGATAGTGTTCTGTGGTAGGCTCTCCAGGATTTTGACAGTTATATCATAGTCATTTTAAGATTTTTTATTTTTTAGAGTGGCTATTGTTTCTAAGATTTCTTCATGAGTTGTAGGTGTAAACAAGGAAAAAGAATGAAAGATTTTAATATTAGAAAGATAAGATAAGGGATCTATTGAAGAGCTAAGGTCCTTGGTTAAATTGTCGCCTACAGATCAATAATATTGAAAAAATTGCTATCAATGCTAATATCATTAGTTTTTTTTTATTCTATAAATTATCTCGTTGACAATTGACGAAGATTTGCGTTTCTTTTTAGTGGAATTTAGTAAGCGTTTGAGTAATATTGTTTTTTAGCATTGCTGATGATAGATTTGTATACTTTCCTATACACATTAAGCATATTATTATCAGAGTATGCTTTTCTAAGACTATGTAGGAATCTGAGATTTGAAGCGGAGGTGCGTATACCCAAATTTAAACATCTTTTACGATCTTTACGTTTAGGTTTTTAGACGTCGAACTGGAAAGGTTTGTATTAATGATGTTTTGTAAAGCATTGTGGAAGGCACCTAATGGGTCAACACTACGACATGTTGTAGACCATTCATAAGCTTCGCTGCATTGTCGACAGCTTTCAAAGTTTTTTTTGCTATAAATCCTACCGAATTGAAGAGGATAAGTTGACTGGGGGACAAGTGGAATGTCAGCCAGTATGGCGTTATTATCTGAAAGATCTGGATCGAAGACTGAACATGGTCATTGTCTTCTGTAAGAAATGTGTTTCAGTTACCCTTTTCGAAAATTATAATGTGTTTTATAATTCTTTTATTCTTTTATTCATTGCATTATATATGCGTATAGGTTACTTCGTGCATAGGAGTATAGGTAACTTCTATCGGCAGTTCCCAGTTTTTTTTATTTACTTTGTTCTTTAAAGCATTGGATTGTTACCGTAAGGTCTTTTCCTCTACTTACTAAGACACTATTTTTTAAACAATTTAGCAACAGTTTATTAAAAGTCTCTCTTGCAGAGGTAGTAGAATCGTAAGCAACAACAAACTTTTTAAGGTAGATTTATTATAGATTGGATCCAATTTTTATATCTTTAAAATATTTAAAAAATTACTTATATTCAGATGATTTGATATTCTCACATACGATGATAGGACAGATTTGGTTACATATTAATTTATTAGTTTTATATTTTACTGTATTGTTTTGTATTACATGTAACTAGGTCAAACCATTAAGTTAGATCTCGATTAAATTAGTTAGGTTAGTTTTTTAAATCCATACTTTGTTTAGCTCTTAATATATTTATTGTTTGGTTCCTATTGTTTTTTTTTATCTTTTACTTGGTAAGGATAGTGCATTCAGTAAAATACAAACCAGGTTGTAAGGTTACCACCACCTGGGTGGAAAGTGCTACTAGTACAGCCAACCCTCATCCAAAACCACCAGGGCACGTCTTCTATCCCCCAGGCGAGAAAATATCTAAGTTTTCTTTATAAATATGTACTTAAATAAATTTAATGTACACCTCTGTACATCTTTAACAATAAACCAAGTTATTTAACTGATTTTTAGTAATACCAAATTACCAAAGTTTGAGTACCTTTTATAACCCAAATAATTTTAATATTGGCCTCCATTAAATTATTAACGTTAAATGTCCACAGTAGAATTTCAAAATCCATTTAAAAGTTGTTAATTTAATAAGATTTATTAGCGAAATAAAAATGCCTACATAAAATATTTTATCTTTTAGAACAATTGTAATAACTTTCTAAGCTAATAATCTATCAACAAGAATATAAACTAAAACGTGGCAAAACATAGCAAATGTACCTATTTGTAATTCATAGGAGAAAGGTGTATTATATGAGACTTTATTTAATTACTAGTATTGTGGTTTGCAGGGTTTTCAAATGTTAGAATATATACATAATTGGTATTGTAAATTTAAGTATATCTCATTACAGGTAACCATCTCAATTACCAGGGAAACAGTCTAGCTTCCAATTAATTAAATTTTCAATTAGGATTTTACGGTTAGCAGTAATTTCTGGCTTCCATTGAAATCCTTTTCTAATTACAATTGTAAAAGCAGTTATAAATATAATTATAATTAATCTGCAGTCTTGTGGAAAATCTGGTTGTTTGAGTGTGTCTGTGAAAAAATATACTAGTTAGTTGCTTCATATAATTAAATTTTAGCTTGATGTACCACGTATTTTTTTTATGTTTTATTTATTCGATTAACCTAATTAAAAAAAAATGGCTGAAAGTTAAAGCAGTCTATAAAAAAAATCTGGAATCAAAACTAAAATGCTCTTTTTATATGATATTCTGAAGCTAAGCATTATCCCAAATCTATAAGTAGTAGGGTTGAAAATTTTTGAATATCTTAATATATAACATTAAACTCATATGATTTATAATTCATAAAGTTCAACTCATATAGTTTTGCCTTAACTTGTGTTTTATACATATGTCGTTTTTATACATGATTTTTTGACACAATTAAAGTAAATGTGATAATTATCCAAAATAAAATGGATGTAGGAATATACTCTCACTACTACCAATACAAATTTCTTAAATATAATATTTTTTTTATCCCATTTATAATACTTACCCCAAATCTTGATTTTACTAACTCTTGTATCTCTTCATGATTTCTTAATTCTTCTTCTTACCAATTTTTTTCGAATTTACCAAGAATTCTCTTTATGGGCGTACAGGTGTGAGACGGGAAGTTAAAAGCAACATTAAATAGAAATTTTACTAGGTTCGTTCATATAATGACGTTCTTTTGAGTTTTCCAGAGTAAAATCGTAAAAATAATTCCTATCCAAGTGGGTCTAGTTATACTATACAGCATTTGGTGCATCATTCCTATAAGTTTTATTATTATACTAGGTGTACCCGCGACGTCGTTCGCGTGGCGTATTAATTGTTGTATAAAAATTTATCCCCTTATCCCGTTAAAGGGGTGGGAGGAAAAATTTTTATACACCAGATGTTAAGTTAAAAGAAGACAAATACAAATGTAAAAACCGCATTCGATTCGGACCAGTAGTTTTCATGTGATTCGCGCACAAACATGTAGATAGACAGATAGAGGTACAACAAAAAATCTAACCACATTTTTGGGTTCTACATCGATGTACCCGCGACGTCGTTCGTGTGACGCGACGTATGGATTTTTGTATAAAAATTTCTCCCCCCCACACTGTAAAAGTGGTTTTTCCAACATTTTCCTTCACTGCTCTGCTCCTATTGATTGTAGCGTGATGTAAAGTATCCATTAACCAGCTCAGGAGTATAAAAAATAATTGTACCAAGTTTCGTTAAAATCGGTCGAGTAGTTTTTGTTTCTATAACGGTTATACAGACAGACAGATAGACAGAAAAAATTTTACTGATTTCATTTTTGGCATCAGTATCCATCCCTAATCAGCCCCTGATAGTTATTTTGGAAATATATTTTATGTACAGAATTGACCTTTCTACAGATTTATTATAAGTATAGATTTTATAAATATTGATAATATATAAATAAATATTTTTCATGCTACCTTATTCAGCACGATTGCAGTTTAAAGTAGTTAATGTGTTTTTTGTGAAAGTTTTACAACATACGGAAATTGCCTTGAAGTTTTTAAAAATCGAATATCATTAAAAATACTTTTTTTTTGTGAAGTTCTAACATCATTAATCGCCAACCTTAGAGAATTAATTTGAATTGGAATAGGTGGTCCAGGATATACACGATCGAGAAAGGCGAAAAAATTTAGTTTTGTTCCTTCTTCCAGAGCAAGACCATCTGTTGAAGCAAAAATGGAGAAAAAACCAAAAAGAAGCATAATAGTAATGCTTGATGTTGATATTAAAATGAAATTAAAGCAATTAGGGTTGGGTGTTATCATGCTGGAATAATAGGGCTCATTAAAGTCGTAGTTAAAGAAGAGTCTTATGTATGAAACCTCGTAAACATGCAAGAAAATTAAAGGATATTGGATACAAAAATATTTTTATTGCTTTGACAGAACGCCTCGCCAATTGTCTTATTTCAAGAAAAAAGATAAGCTAGATACTAAACAATTGAATGATATCTAAGAATTTGTAATTAAATATTTCAATTGTATTTCCAGAATTGTTAAAAAGACAAACTAAACAGTCCCAGAAGTTTCAGTTGTTGTACACAAGCTAAAGAAATAATTTGTTACTTTTAAAATTTACGAGGTTCAAGAAGCAAAATTTCCTTATTCAATCCTGCTGTATGTCGTGGAGATTTTGACATCTTAGCTAAGTGAAACCTGGCTTAACCAAGATCTCTGATGTTCTGGTGACTCTTTTACAATTTTAAGGAAAGACAGAAGACTTGATTTAGTTAATAAAAGTGTTGGTGGTGTTGTTGGCTCTAAAAAAATTCTATAAAACCTGTTATCATTAACACTTCTGCTTTTGTGTTACCATTCATTAACTTTAAATTTTTCAAATTGTTCTGTGGAAGATAATAAAATTAAAATTTAAAACCAAAAGCATTGCAATAAAAAGAGATATTTAAAAAAAATGTTTTGGAAAACCACAACCGATCTAGTTGTAGAAAATTTTGTTAGGCATTTTCAGTTTTGAAAATACTACCCGTGAAAAATTTGACATATCTATTAAGATAAATAAGCAAGATTCATTTTTAAAATATTGATTTATCGTTTTATTATTTTGATTTTGGTGGCAAAAGTTCCATGAATAAAAAAATAAATATATACAATTATGCCAGAAAGAAGTTATAGACAATATTTAAACAGAAACTAATTGTTATAAAAAAAGAATACTGAACCAAAAATATAAAACAAAAACTTAAAACACAGGTAAGTTTACAAAAACTTAATATATATGCATAGGAATATTTCATATCAAGAAAGAGACACTATCAAGACGTTGTACTGATCATTGATTGAATTGTAATCCCGTTTACACGTGTATTTAAAATTAATTTATTTTCAATAATATGGAAAAAACAGAAAGTGATTCTACTTGATTGTCATTCATTAAGGCATGGAGTTCTGATAATTAATTTCATTATTAGGGTTATTGCCATATTTGCGAGGAGACCTAAGTAGGAGCTATTAATTTTATTTGGAGGCCAGTTCGAGCCGTCTGCCATTTTGAGAAAAGAAAGCCGAATTTCGAAGTAGATCCCAGTTCATTTCAAGAAGAAATTTAATATGAATTTACCGAGGATTATACTGTTTATCCCAGAAAGAAATTTGTCCAAGGAAATCCTTTCCGAAGAATCAACAAAAAAGGTAAGAGTTTAAAATATTTTCCGAACTAAAATTTAATTTTGTTACTTTTACTGACATTTTTTTTTAAATCATTTAAACTGGTGTTTGAGTGTTATTTGCTTGTTTGTAGGTACTCTGGCGCCCTATTATTTTACGTTTGGGAAGGACTGGGTAAAACTCAGAAAAGAAGCCACGGCTCAATTGCGCTAGCTAAGCGATATAATCACTTCAGTGGGAATTTGTGCAGTTAGGTACAAATTGGCGCCCAACCTGCCAATTTAATTTTTAATCGATTATTAGAGTTACAAAGTACAATTTTCATTAAAAAGATATTAAGGTACCTACCCACACATATTTAACACGTTGTAAAAATTACCACATAGTACAATTTACAAAAAAACAAGTATCTCAACTCATATATGACCCAAAAAATGTACAATACAATCCCTCACATCCTAAAAAAGATTGTGTGCAAAAAACGATTCAAGAAACAGTTAGAAAAATTAATTCTTGAATCTCCAAGAAAAAATTTTAAAAAATTGTAGAAATTAAAGATTAAGGCCTTAAATATTTATTTTTTAAATTTTTTTTATTTTGGCTGATTATTACTTCGACTACTTTTAACAAGTTTAATTAGGCTAATCTATATAAATATAACTCAAGACTCAATCTCCGCCAAACAACTAAGTGCCGTTCGCATAAGTGAACCTTTAGCGAGCAATTAACATAAATAAAAAGAGGTTACAATAAAAAATAGCGGTGGTGCTCCAAATAGACCCTCATTCTAAAGTAAGGAATGTTCCCCAAAGCTAAACGAAGATTTCATAAGCTAATTTCTAAAAAACAGAAATTTAAGACCGAAGCTGGCGTACCTTCCGATCTAACGCGTCGTGATTGGCTCAAAGGTTACTAATTGAATTTAAATTAGTAAATTTAAGTTAAAATTAATTTCTAAAAAGTAAAAAACTAAGCGCGGTCGAATGACATGGGGCAACACCGCGCTGTTCTGTTTCGCAAACTGTTCGTGCAATCTAATGCTTCGCTTTCAGGTTTCCTGTTGTATTATAAGTTCCCAGTTTGTACGGACCTTTTTTATATTTATGAGGGTTTAATAACGGCTGGTTATCGCTTCCATTGTTTTATACTACCTGGTTTTGATTTGTACAGGTTTGTACAGGTAAGTTTATCTTATGCGAATAAATAAATTAATAAGTGAATTAAAACCTTTAAGTTGAAAAATTTTAAAAATAGTGGTCTTTTATTGAAATAACGAAAAACACATCTTTGTTTTAATTTCGCGGTTTAATAAATTGATTTAAAAGAACAGTTGATACCTGCTGGTATAATATAGATCCTATTACGGCCCTGAGTTTTAAAGTTTTGGATCAGGTAGCTGTTAAGATTAGTCAGTTTGCATACACTTGATACAGTGGAATACGCTTAATGGAATTACGGTTAAAAGAATATTTCGCTTATTGGAATAAAATTGTTGGGTTCCAATGTACTTCCTATATATTTCTTAACAAGTAGTTTTGGATTACGGGACATCGTTTTTAGAATAAAGCCGCTTAATTTAATAATTTTTTTTAAACCGGCTAGAAATTAAATTCTGACCGGTTTAAAAAAAATGTTGTACGTAATACGTCCCAAAAGTGCTTTTTATGGACTCGCAGGCTTGCAGGCCTCGCCTGCGGCTCGCCCTTCAATTGACCGCTCGTCCAGTAAAAGACTACTTTCGGGACTTGTTACGTAAACTACTATTATATCTGCTAATTTGAAAACGTTACACATTTAAAGGAATAATTCTGGGTATTATAAATCATATTAGAATGTAAAGGTAGGTAGATTAAGGGCCATTACGAGAGGTATATAGGACTAGGTTTTTTCTAATAAATAAGTATTTAATTTTATTCCCTAAAACTAAAAATTTACCACTTTTAATAGAATGTAAAGTAAATGTATTCTTAGTCAGTTGTTGAATAACACAGATCTTTGTTACCAAGACTTTATTATTGCAAATTCTAAGTACCATGGAATCAAAGTGAAATGACCTACCATTAAAGAAAAAAGTGGAAGTCATAGAATATGCAGAAAAAGAGAAATGTAACCAAGCGAAAGTTGCAAAAGTATTTAACATGTACCAAGCAAACTTTTGAAAAAAAAACGAATCAGTGATGAAGGATTTTCAAAACCCTATTTTGTCGGCCTCCCACATGTTAAACAAAGCGTGGAATGAAGTTTCTGAAAACTGCATAAAAAAATTGTTTTTTCAAATGTGGATTCTATGCAGACAATTTAGAAATCGTATACCACAACGATTCTGTTGCCCTTAAAGGCATGACCGATGAACAATTTGTAAATTTTGACAACAACGTGTATGTTATGTCAGATTTTGATGATCAATTAACAGTTGACGACATTGATTTGTAGGATGAAACTGACATATCTTTAAGATTGGAAGATACCCCGATTTCGAATGAAGTATAATCAGCTTGCGACGTAATAAGGCGATATATAGAAAGCAAAAGTGATAGGGACTCTAGAAATTACTTGCTGTACCCGCGACGTAGTTCGCGTGGCTTGTTGATTTTTATATAAAAATTTCTCCCCCGAATTCGTTAAAGGGGTGGGGAAGAAATTTTTATATACCTGATGTTAAGTTGAAAGAAGACAAATACATCTGTGAAAACCGCATTCGAATCGGATCAGTAGTTTTAATAGGACGCACACACAAACATACAGACAGACAGACAAAAAAATCTAACTACATTTTTGGGTTCTATATCGATGTTGTAATACCCCCCGCTAATTATTTTTTAAATATCTTTAATGTACAGAATTTTCATTTCTACAGATTTATTATAAGTATAGATTATTTTTCACGCCCTCGCATGGCCCCTTGAGGGTGGAACTTTCTAAATTCCGTTCACAATTGACCTCAAAATTATAAAAATAACTATTGTGCAAAGTTTCAAACCTGTAGGACTTATAGATTTTAAATTAAAACTTTTATTTTTCACGCCCCCGCAACACCCCTGTGGGTGAAATTTCGTAAAATCAGTTCTGATTTTTTTCCAAATGTTAATTTTAATACATAATAATAAAACTAAAATGTATATTAATATATGCGTGTTTTTGAATACCTATTACCTGTCCTATACGTATTTATACATATAAACATTCATTGGTACGAATAACATAAATTTCTAGACCTTTCAGCTAAAATATGAAAGAAATGTAATAAGTTATATTTATTTTAATTACACAAGTTCGAATATTGGAATACTTCGATTAATGTCATAATTTTTACGTACAAAATGACTATTCCATTAAGCGGATTCTACTGTACTAATAATACTTAGGTTAGATTAAGTTGTTTCTTTTTTCCAAAAATCACTTTATGTCTAACAATTGATTCTTAATGATTTTTTTTAAAGTTTATCATTTTTGAAATTACTAGTTTTTATTTTAATATTGTAAAAAGATTATTAATAAACGTCGAAAATTTCTATTTTTTTATACACAAAAGCAATGCTTTTAATAACTACGGATTCAATATTTTTATAAAAAATTGAAAATATTTTCAGTGTTTTAAAAAGTTATCAGAAATTGCACTAATTAATGAATACTGCAATAGCGCTCATATTAATGTTATTAAATAAAACAAGATACAAATATACCTATATAAAAACAGTAATCATTTATAGGTTATTTCTCTTGGGTTATTCTAATTTAAATATATTATTATAACAACTACGAAATTTTATACATTTATAAAGTGTTACAAAAATTGGTTAATGATAATTACCTACTTTATATTATCGACTTTGCATTAAGGCCAGTCACTGGGCGTTTTCCATCATACTTTGTTTCAAGGTTCTATTTACCCTCTTTATCAAACACTGTGCGGGGCATGGCACAGTACACACTCACGCGAAACTAGGAAGCGTCGGCCCTTGGGTGCGGGGAGAGAGGGGAGTGGCCTGGCACTTTCTAGCCTTCGCTGGAATCTTCGTCTGCCCTATATGAATCGCGCGACGCGCAACGATGGGGAAGTCAGAGTTGAGCAAGCGAATTGGTCTTACGGAAGCAATTGAGAATTTAAGTGCGCGCTTTGCAGATAAATAATTCTTAACATAAATTGTACTGTATTTTGTGTTGTATATTTATTAGTTTAGTGTTTAGTTAATATAATTGTAAATAAATCGAACCCAGTCTTACATTTCGTTACAATTGGTGTTAGAAGTGGTATTAAACTGCACCATAGTGATTAAAGTGTCGGTTACGCGACTATAGTGTTCGTTTAAGTTGTTTTTCGTGTCGGTAGTGACTTTGGTTTAAACTTTTACGTAGATTAAGTTAGTTATTTTTGTTTAAAGACTTTATTGAATTGTTTTTCGTTTCGGTAGTGACTTTAGTTTAAACTTTTACCTAGATTAAGTTATTTATTTTTGTTCAAAGACTTTATTGAATTGTTTTTTCGCTTCGGTAGTGACTTTGTTAAGACTTTTACGTAGTTCAAGTTATTTTCGTGTCGCAAAGTGTTAAAGACGTTAGTAATTCACGATGAAATTGTTACAATTGTCAGTGAAACAGTTAAAAGAACAATTATCGGAACGGGACAAAGATACAACGGGCAACAAATCTTCACTTCAGTTAAGATTGGCGGATGCTCTAAGAGAAGAAGGAGAAGACCAAAGACAACTTTGAATTTAGTTCACCCGAGGAGACACTTTTTAAGGCAATTTCAGGCAAAATGAAAGAAACTGCCAGACAAAGTGACGAAAAATTAGAGAAAATTGCCTACCAAAACAATGAAAAAATGGAATAACTACAAGCCGAATTAAAAGAAATTGCAAGACAGAGTGACGAAAAACTAGAGAAAATTGCCAGTCTAAACAACGAAAAAATTGAGCAACTTAAGACAGATATTGAAGAGGTCTCCAAAACCTTTGAGGATAAAATGGTCGACGTAAATAAAAAAATACAACAACTGGAATTATTTGTAAAGAAGGGTATCGTCAGTTCACAACAAGAAAACAATATTGAAGGACCGTCTGTCCAAAACTCTACGATAGAACAAATTGTCAGAGACGAATATAATTGTGGTATGAAGTTTAAATTACTTACTTTTGATGGTAAAAGTTCTTGGTCAACCTATGTCAAACAATTTAAAGCAATAGCCAAGGCCAACCAGTGGACGGAAGAACAAAAAGCGGTTTCGTTAACGGCTGCTCTTCGAGTCGATGCGGCGGATATCCTTAGAGTGATTCCGAAAGACCAGGAAAATTCCTACCAGATATTATACGCTCGACTAGATAATCGCTATGGGGATTCGCATCTACAACAAGTTTATAAAGCGCAACTACGAAGCCGAGTTCAGCGTACTGGCGAAACTCTGCAAGAATTTGAAGCAGAGGTTGCTCGCATTGTGCGATTGGCTTATCCTACCGCTGCCGACGATTTCCTGGAAGAGATAGCGGTAGATACGTTCGAGAATGGACTAAGGGAAGGCGAACTTCAAAAGGCCCTTAGACTAGCAAGGCCAAAATTGCTAGATGAAGCACTGGCTATTGCTTTAGAACACGAAGGTCACCGTGTGAGATACATCGGAGAAGACGGCGATACATGTTCTGGAGATTTGTTCCGGCGGGAGGTGAAATATTTAGGCCACATCGTTTCTCGTAATGGTGTTAGAGCTGACTCCAAAAAGTTAACAGCAATCAGAGAATGGCCGATTCCTAAAAACAAACATGAGATACGGAGTTTTCTCGGCCTGTGCACATATTATCGACGATTTGTGAAAGGATTTGCCAACGTTGCCAAACCGTTGATCAAATTAACAGAAGAGGGCACTGAATACGCATGGAGTGAAGAATGTCAACGAGCCTTCGAACAACTGCAACTTACCAGTGCACCCATACTTGGCTATCCCAGACATGAAAGAAAGTTTATTCTAGACACGGATGCCAGCAATACTGCCATCGGAGCCGTACTCTCTCAGCTGCAAGAAGGGCAAGAAAGAGTCATCGCTTACTTTAAAGGTCCTGTCAAAACCCGAGAGAAATTACTGCGTAACCAGACGAGAACTTCTGGGTGTAGTAAAGGCCTGTGAACATTTCCATAAATATCTTTATGGTCGAAAGTTCCTACTGTGAACGGATCACGCAGCTCTAAAATGGCTGTTGCAATTTAAGAATCCTGAAGGACTGGTGGCCAGATGGTTGGAACGTCTTCAAGAATACGACTATGATATCGAACACCGGGCTGGAAAAATCCACCGCAATGCAGACGCCCTTTCGAGAAGACCGTGCAACGACAACTGCAAACACTGTTCGAAGTTAGAAAATAAAACCGGTCAAATACTACGAACAACGGTAGAAAATGAGCACTGGTGGCCAAAAAGAGTCAAGACGGCTCAAGAAAACGATCAGTGTCTAAAAATTATCCTGGATTGGATAAGCCGTGGAGAAAGACCGACTTGGCAGGAGATCAGCGGTAGAAGTCAGGAAGTAAAGACTTATTGGAGCCAATGGGACAGCCTGACGGTACAAGACGGCTTGTTGTACAGAAAAGTCGAAAACGAAAACGGCACCGAATCAAAATTTCAATTGGTCGTGCCCAAGAGTAGAGTGTCGGAAGTATTGCGCCAGTTGCATAATGGAGCTTCAGGAGGACACTTTGGCATTACCAAGACACTGCAGAAGGTGCGAAAAAGATTCTATTGGGTCAATTGCAAGGACGACGTTAGACGATGGTGCCGAAAATGTGAGCTATGTGCCGCCGGAAACGGACCAACTGCGAAAAAGAGAGCACCCATGAGACAATATAACGTCGGTAGTCCAAAGGAAAGGGTTGCTATTGATGTTGCAGGACCTTTTCCAGAAACTGATAGTGGAAATAAATATATCCTGGTCGCCATGGATTACTTCACGAAATGGACCGAAGCCTATGCCATTCCAAATCAGGAAGCTGCGACACTTGCCGAAATCTTGGTAAAGGAATTTTTCTCTCGTTTCGGCATTCCTGGAGAGATTCATTCAGATCAGGGAAGAAATTTTGAATCGACACTGTTCCAGGATGTCTGCCGTTTGTTGGGAATTAATAAAACGAGGACAACACCTTTACATCCTTAATCAGATGGAATGGTAGAAAGGATGAACCGAACCATGGGCAAATACCTATCAAAGGTTGTCTCAGAACATCAGCGAGACTGGGATCACTACCTTCATTTGTTCCTAAAGGCATACAGATCGGCTGTGAACGAGACCACGGGCCAAACTCCCGCTTGCCTTATGTTTGGTAGAGAACTACGTCTTCCATGTGATCTCGAGATTGGCTGTAAACCCAACGAAGAACACATCGCCGGTGAGGGTTACGTCGATCAGCTGAAGGCGAGAATGAACGACGTTCATGAATTGGCCAGAAGCCATATTCAAAAGGCTAGTGATCGCATGAAAGATCAATACAACACACGTTCCACCAACGAAACCTTTGTAGTCGGAGACTTAGTTTGGTTGTATAATCCACAAAGACGTCGAGGGCTATGTCCTAAATTACAAAGGCAATGGGAAGGCCCATACACCATAATTAAAAGAATAAATGATGTAATCTACCGGATTAAAATGAATCAGCGGAAACCAAAAGTTGTACACATCAATCGGCTAGCGAGATATGCCGGTTCGAATGAAGACGAAGAAGAGGCTAGAGCGGTCCGAGTAGAAGAAAGTTATGGATCTAACACCAGCTTCCAGGATTTTATGTCCAATTATGGACAACGAAAGAAGGCCAGATTTGGTGTTACTACCGAGAAAAATCGGGACATCTTTGAACTACCTGTTGACGTCTCTATCGCTGCCTACGTAACTGAGGATCTTCAAATGAACAGAGGACTTGCCTCGGTGTTCAAGAAGTAATTCGGAAGATTAGATGAACTGTTAGAACAACGACCAAGAGTAGGTAAAGTCCTACGTTTAGAAGATGGCCAACGGTATCTGTTCTATTTGGTTTCGAGAAGAACGTCCGGCAAAAAGCCCACTTACGAAGATCTCTGGCGCACTTTAAAGAACTTGGCAGAAATTTTAGTGCGTTATGAAATAAATAAACTGGCAATACCGAAAGTTGGATGTGGATTGGATGGTCTAGACTGGAAGATAGTGCGAACCATGATTAAAGTAATTTTTAAAGACACTGGCGTGGAAATCATGGTGTGCTGCTTCAATCCCAAAGGAACAACTTCTGGTAAAACCGTGGACTGCTACTTCTTCAAGAAGGGTGTTTGCCGAGAAGGCCTAAGCTGCAGGTTTCGACATAAGAGGCTGGAAAGCCCAGTCCATGGAATTTCTGAACGGGACGTTCAGAAGTTAAGAAGGGGGCAGTGTAACGAAATGGTCAGCGAGGGCCAGTGCGCCCCTGGTCCAGTGCGGGACACAGTACACACTCACGCGAAACGTCTAGAGGCATCGAGCCTTCTCTAGGAAGCGACGGCCCTTGGGTGCGGAGAGTGGCCTGGCACTTTCTAGTCTTCGCTGGAATCTTCGTCTGCCCTATATGAATCGCGCGACGCGCAACAATGGGGAAGTCAGAGTTGAGCAAGCGAATTGGTCTTACGGAAGCAATTGAGAATTTAAGTGCGCGCTTTGCAGATAAATAATTCTTAACATAAATTGTACTGTATTTTGTGTTGTATATTTATTAGTTTAGTGTTTAGTTAATATAATTGTAAATAAATCGAACCCAGTCTTTAATTTCGTTACATTATGTTTCAGTGAGCCTGCGTGTAACAACGATAAACAACGCATTATGATAAACGCTTTTTTCAACGCGTTACGTTAAAAATCAGTTACCCTCCCATAAGAAGTTATCACTTCAAAAATGTTGCTTAAAAAACGATCTACAAAAGGGCACAGAGTGATTCGTACCGATCAGGTAATATCAAGGAATAATTTATTTTTAGTAACTTATTTTATAGTGTGATTCGTACCGATCGGCACCAACACCCTTGCCACTCTACCTGACCACCCGTTTGGTATCAATCCTTGTTAATGACATGTTAACGACTTTATAAGTATCGAAATGAACAATAAAGCTATGTTGTGACGCTACAGTCTTATCATATTTCATTTTTAGTTCCTATTTAGATATTGATAGACAAACTTGTTTAAAAAAATGGATATTAAGTTTATTGAAAGTAGCCGTGGAAAACAAACGTTGGTGGTTTATAATTATATATATAAATTAAAAAAATACTTTAAACAAGTGGGGAGCATGTTTGGGTATGCGTAGATCGCAAATGTAAAGCGATAATTTATACCCTTGGCCCTTTCAATCAAAATGTTGTGCTAATTAAATGTGAATTAGAACACTGCCACGAAGCTAATTTAGTGTCACTTCATAGACAGATTGTAAGTACAGCTTGCAAAAGAAAAGCTACAGAAGAAATTGCCGAAAAACCTTCAAAAATTATTCGTAAGGCTCTTCAAGAAAATCTACCCTCTATTTTTACTGTCGCTGACGTTGCACTGGTAAGGTATTACATGTACAATGCTCGCAGAAAAGTTATTCCACCTCTTCCAAAAAATATTGTCGAAATCCATGAAGCTGCTTCTAAACTCGACATCAAAACCAGTAAAGGTGAAAATTTTCTATTTATAAACAATTCCAGTGAAAATATTATCGTTTTTTCATGTGAAACTAATGTGCGCACCGCAGCTACAACAAACCGAATATATCTTGATGGCACGTTCGATTACTGCACAAAATATTTCTGTCAACTATTCAGTATCCATGGATTTTTAAATGGCCATTATATACCATTATTCTTTTGTTTGTTACCAAGTAAGCAAAGTCAATGTTATGTTAAATTGTTTCTGTTGATAGAAAGCGAATGTTTAAAATATAACGTCACATTATGTGTTAACGAAGTTGTTGTGGACTTTAAGCAAGACATCCATAAAGCTGTAAATGAAGTTTGGCCCAATGCTCAAATCATTGGATGCAGATTTCACCTGAGTCAGGCTTGGTATAGAAAAGTGCAAAAATTAGGTTTAACTAAAGAGTACCAAGATAAATCAAGCTCTGTTGGTCAATGGATACGAACGACTTTTGCTTTACCTTATTTAGATCCTAGCGAAGTGGGGGATAGCTTTGCTCTAGATTTGTTTGGCGTAATGCCAAGTGATGAAAGAGTTTTAAGATACGCTGATTATTTAACAGATAATTATATGGCCGAAGAATTGACTTTTCCCCCACAATTTGGGCCAAGATGTCAGCATCTATTGAACGGACAACTAACACATGTGAATTGTTTCACAGCCACTTCAATTCATCTATGTATAAAGCACATCCAAATTTTTTTGTATTTGTTGAAAAATTAAGTGAATTTCGAATTAGTACGTACGTTAAAATTCAGAGCGTTAATTCTACTGCAAAAATCCACAATAATACAGTTAAAAATCGAAAACAGTTTATTGAAAAAACTATTAACCGTTACAGAACCAAAGAAATAAGTAGAATACATCTATTAAAATGCATTTCTTTCCATATAGCTCCTGCATGATTTTTATTTTATTGAAATTGTGTTTAATATTGTACATTTCTCTCTTTATTTTATTGATGTTTTTTGTATTAAGTACTTAACAATAAATTTATCACACTTATATTTATTTTCATTATATTATATTTTACCTGCCTGATACCCTGGTACGAATCACAACATTGCAGTTATGGGCAAAAGAGTGATCGGTACGAAACACGCTATTTAATTAGGACTTTTATGGCTTTCGGTACGAATCGCACAACACCCCTACAAAAATGGTTTAATATCAATTTTTCGTGAAATGATAAAAAAAAGTTATATCGAAAAATATAATTTTTTTCTCGAATTTCTGAACATTTTCGCTTATAACTTTTTTATTTTTAGTTCTACGACAAAAAGTTACTAAACCAAAGTTGTAGAGAATCTAATGTGCAACAAAAAATAATAACAATTTTTTTTTATCAGATAAATAGTTTAAGAGATACACGTAAAAACCATTCCAACCCCTATTTTCAAGATAGCGGCCGTGGGACAAGGGTGACGACCTCACAAACTTGGTTTTAGCTGTACACTGACCCCCGTACACTTAAAAAAAATAAAATTGCGTCCTCTAAAAAACGCAAGGTTAGGCCTAAAAAATGTAACATTTCAATGGACTATACTTCAAAGTTGACCCTATACCGGCAGTTGCTTTTTCATAGGGGGTGGATCATACCTCTTTTTGGAGAAAAAAATATTTTATTAGAAATAGGTCAGCAAATGGTTGACTAAGTCCAAGCAAGTTTTATTTTATACAATTTTTCTGAAAGCTGATACTTTTCGAGTTATTCTCGAGTAAAAGTATACATTTTGCAGTTAAAAAACACACATTATTTGTCGGTTTTTTGCAAATAAATTAAAAACTATGTATTTTATTATTAAAATTATCCTTATAAATGTAGCTTATACAGTCTGTTAGCCCAATAAAAAAGAAGTAATAGCTTGTTGGATGTTTATGCTTATTAAATTAAAAGTTTTAAAGCGAAATAACCAATAAATTATGCATTTTACGGGGAGAAAACACATAACCTTTTTAAAGTACAAGAAATAATCATTTTTTGTTATTTTTTAAGACCCTAGTATAGAAACTCAGCCAGTTATGACGAAAATAAAGTTTTTCTCTTTTTGTTTATCACAAAAAAAAGAAAGTCACCTCCTAATAACTACACGTATTGGGAAAAATTGTTGTAGAAGTTTGATCGGTTTAAATTGCTTACGTTTTTTAAATTTGAGCTGAAAGTAAAACGAGAATTTTGAAAAATTTTGAAAAAAAAGGCTTTTTTGGTTGAAAATAAATTAAAAACCATAAACCATACGTATTATTATGTAGAGTAAAAAATCTAGGTTTTCCTTTTCTAAAAATTTTGTTTTTTTGTTTTTTTAGAATAAAAGTTAAAGTAAGATACGGTAATTTAAAAATTACTATGTAAATAAAAACATTTTTACCCCTTTTAACTCACACCCCTTTAAAAATAACGGCTGTGAAGATAAAAAATTTACATGCTCTCTTATCCCTTAAAAAATCCTATTTAATCACTTTTTGAACAACGAGATAGTTAAAAAATTAAGCAAAATATGAAATAAAAACGAAATATATATGTTACGCTCCGTACCTGAATTCGGGCATTGCCCCAAAATATTTGCTCAGAACTAGTTTTGAGCACTTAAAAATTCCCAAACCCGAAATCTCACATCTCAACGGATATTGCGCAATTAAAATTGAACAAAACTAGAATTGGCCATCTTTCAATGTACAAAACTAGTATTGCGCATTCTCCACTGCACAATAGTGAACTTGATAAACTAAAGTACACCATTGTTTATAAACAAAGATTTGTTATATAAAAAATACAAAAAAATGAAATTTTATTTTAATAAAACTATTTCTTTCTAACAGACAAATTAAGGAAAACACAAGTATTACACTAAAAAATTATTTATTCAAACATGAACTGGAATGGTGGCACTTTGAGTTGCACAATACTGTAACGGGATAACCGTAAAGGAAGGGACCTTAATTTGAAAGATTGTTATTGACAGTTGATTTTTAGAAGTTTCTAAAAATCAACTGACCATTTTAAATAATGTTTCTAGAAAATTCTAGAAAGATCTAAAGACACTAACTAGATTAAATAAAGTTGTATAAAAGGGGATGCATGGGCAGTTAACGTCAGTTTAAGTTTAAGTATTTACAAGAGTTCATTGTATTGTCAAGTAGTTAGACGTTATCCAGCAGAGTTCAGTGTATCTTAACAATTTTGTAAATAAATTGTGTAAAAGTCCCCATAAGTGTTTCAATACGTTTTTCTTTCTACAGGAACAAGCTTTATTTGCACATTTTTTATTGCACTTGTATGACACAAAACCCTGTGCTGAACCCGACCCCTTTGATGAAGCAGCTCTAATTGATAATTCTGTATTATTATTATCAAGAAAATCGTCTGTTACAAAATCATTATTGTTTGCTAATTGAAACTCATTTCGACAATACGGTTTTTGCAAAATTCCGTTTTTTGTAGCTAGTTTATAAAATCCATCTTTCACTGCTTTAATAACTGCCATCACGTTTCTGGGAGCTAATCTTCCCCGGTCAACGTCTGGAACTCGTACCAAAACATTATCACCAATATTAGCAGGTTTGAATTTTTTGTTTGACAGTGCCAGCATTGAATCGGCTTTCGTTTCTAGGCCTTTCTTGGCTGCTACACGATGAATAAAAATATTTGATTTTCTTTCACAAAGGAAACAGTGTAATTCTGTTACATTTTCATTTTGTATCTTTAAAATTCCGCACTTGATATGAATTTTTTCGTTACACTGCAGGCACTGTGACAAGTTGGATACTGGTATTAATTCTTGGCACACGGTATTTTCATCTGCCACCACATCCCCCTCATGATTGATAAAAATGTCTTCTTCGTTTGTATAAGATTGAGAATTATTAGATTATTCCAATGCTTGGGCAAGGTCATCTTCTGATTCAAGCGTTTCAACCATGTCTTGGGGTAAATCACTATCTTTTAATCCATTTCTTTGAGGACACCCAAACATGGCTTTGTAGGGCGACCGTTTGATTGCACTGTGGTAACTTCTATTTTTTTTTTTTGACTGAACATAGCATAATCCCTGAGCCCAGTGTTTTGATTTTTCATCAGACATCCAGCATATTAAAGCATCCCTAACGTCTTGGTTGCATCTTTTTACCGAACCCTGGCTCTGTGAGTGACGCGGTTTGCCATGAACTATTTTTAAGTTGGGCCATTCAATTTTTAAATTGTTTATTTCATGGTTGGCAAACTCGCGTCCATTATCCGACTGGAGAATGTATGGATCACAAAATAAGCAAAAAATTTCTATCAGATTTCTTGCCGTTTCTTTGGCAGTTTTCGTTTTCATTGGACGCAGAACACAGAATTTGGTTAAATGGTCTTGATAATTTAAAATAAATTTGAAATCTTTATCAGATTCACTCTGCATATCTATTAAGTCGACTTGACAGCGCGAATTTAGATGACTACTTATAATAGGTTTAACTACAATTCCCTTTTTAGCTGATTTTTTCTTGAGTTGACAAGCTTCACACAATTTCAAATACACATTAATTACTTCTCTTGTAATGTTAGCATATTTCTTTTTCAACTTTTCTTCCATTCCTGCAACAAGATTGAATTTATACCAAGAGACAAAGTTTTTAATGTACAAAACTAACCTTTATTACGTTTATGTCCTGATGGATTACGTCGAACATTTCCTCACGGGGAATAAAATATTTGAGTGTGTGCGAGTCACTCTCTTCAATTCGTTTTTGAATTAATTTTTTATTTCCGCTTATACTTATTATATCATAGCGATTCACTAGTTAAAGGCTTGGATTGTGACTTACGTGCTGTTGCCTTGTAGCGTAAAAATACCCTTTGCTAGCTCCAGAGGGTTCTGCTGAAATTTTGCTTAGTTTTTTCCCCAATCAAGTTATTTAATAGGGCGCCAGTACTAACATACAAATAAAATAATAGATCAGTTTCAAATGATTTATTTCAATAAATTTGGTTACTTATTGTAGACAGTTAATAAAAAATTAATTTTATCTCTTATCTTATTTTGTTGATGGCTTGATAACGGTGTTTTCTAAAGCAATAGTGGTGAAGTTTGATTTCCACTGAAGACTTCTAAAACAAACAGCGGGCGATATAGAATTTCCTTTCGGTTTTCCTGTGCGGAAAATCAGAACTGCAACGGACTTTCTGATGATAACTCTTGACGAATTCAAAATGTTGTTTTTGGTAAACCAAATATTAGGGCCCTTCTTTCAGGTGGCAATAACCCTGTCAATAAAGTTGGAATCAAAACTCCGAATTTCAAATACTTTTATTCGAACACAATAGCTATCAGTTTCTCCATATTTCGAAAAAAATTAGTTATCTTTTAAGTATAAATAATAAAAAAAAATACCACAAAAACTGACCTAGTATTGAATTCAGCCATTGTATTCGAATATTTAAAATATTAGTAAAATAAATAAAATATTACATTCACAGCATTTTGGGTTATTAAACTATTAAATTTAAAACCAAGGTAATAAGTAACTTACCAGAGACAGAAGGGCAAAGTTGGTCGGAAAACTTTGAATTAAATACAATTCAACGTTCAAATGAACAGAATAAAATCATAAATTGACTACGAAGCCAATAACTCTCCTACCACTTTGCAGTCTCCCACTCGTTGCAACGCCAAAACAATAAATAATTTAAAAATATTTATAGTCCAGAAGAACTGATCGAAATAAACGATACAATCGTTACAGCCTCCTTAACCTCGTTTAAAATTGTCAAATACTGTGACTGAGTCATTATATTGAGTTTTTTAGGAGACCGCAGTAAGTCGGCGAGTTCACGATCAAACTGATTCCGCATTTTCACTTTAAATTGCTTAATTTTATCACAAATTTATAGCAGAAACGTTGCTGATTTATAATGCACAGGTGACAGAAAAAATAAACCTAACTAAACAAACTGATACGATCTTAACTCTTCGTATCTTGAGCAGTGGAGGATGCGCAATACTAGTTTTGTACATCGAAAGATGGCCAATTCTAATTTTGTTCAATTTTAATTGCGCAGTATCCGTTGAGATGTGAGGTTTCAGGTTTGGAAATTTTCAAGTGCTCAAAACTAGTTCTGTGCAAATATTTCGGTCAATGCCCGAATTCGGGCACGGAGTGTAACATTATATACTTTCATGTATCAGGAGCATTAATAATTACTTGTTATACATATAGGCACAGACCGAATTGCATATATATATATATATATATATATATATATATATATATATATATATATATATATTGAAATGGATCCTCCTTCCGGAACACCCTTCTTGATTGTCCTAAAATTAAATTACAAGAAAAATATAAATATAAAAATTTATTTTCTTCCTCTTCTTTCTACTCCACTTCCTTTTTTCGTTCTTCAACCCTTTCTCTATTCCTTCAAATTTCTGTTTTCTTCCTAGACGTTGTTTCTTTCTGCTTTAATTCTTTCTATTTCTTGCCTTTTATCTCCTCCTACCACTTTCCAGCCCTGACCTCACTGCTTTTCTGTACCCGCTAACTTCCTTCTGCTCTTTCAGTTTTAATATCTGCTAACTAAACTATTTCTATCAATTCTTCTAATATTTATTTATTTACAAATTCTTCTGATTATATAATTTTCTTTAACTTTATTTATTTCAGTTTAAATCTTAATGTTTCTTACTTAATTAATCAAATTCTATGTATTTTTTAACAACTTTATTTTCTTACTGACTTTTTTTAAATTTTCAATTCTTGACAATCTAATCAATACCAAATCCCTTAACAACGTAGCAACCCCAAAATCAAACTAATTTTTATCAAAAACACTTACATAAAAATTATACTATATCTAGACAACCAATTTAAAAATCATGTATCACGTTCCAACACTTCATTGAAAGAACGTGCTCCCATGAAGAAAAATCCATATCAATTTCCCCCAAATTTAATTTGACTTGGTGAATTACTTCACCTTGCCAAATCAAAATTCCTTTAAGAAGGAAATTTTTTTTCACCATCAGTTGTCAAGCTTTTAATTTAGAATATTTTAATTTTAACTAATACACTACCCCTAACATATGAATCCCCTATCATTATATCTACTTTTATATCTACTTTTACATTCTTCTTTAATCAATTTTTCATTTCTATTTTACTATTTTTTTTTATAAAATTCATTCCCCCTTCTTAACATTTATTAAATTATAATGTTTTTTTTATAGTTTTAAATTTGTTCCCCTTCTTTTGAAATTTTCCTATACATTTAATTTTCATAGACTCATATTAGGAATAATATTTTCCTATACTTTTTTTTTATACATTTTGTGATTTTACCCCTTTTCTGATATTTCCCTATATATAACTTTCTGATAATTTTAATTACCTTGCCCCTTTCCTGATATTTCCCGCGATACAAACTTTTAATAAATTTAAATTGCTTTCCCCTTTCTTGATATTTCCCTGTATATAACTTTTTTATAAACTTAGATACCTTTCCCCTTTCCTGATGTTTGCAAATATAGAAGTTTCTTATAAATTTACCCTTTACCCTTTCTTCTAATAACATTTCACTTTCACATTTTCTTGTACTTCCTTTATTTCTTCTTCTTTTTCTTCTATCTCACATATCTTCTTTACTGTATTTTGCATTTCTTCTATTACATTTTTCTTTTCCATATTCTCTTGTTGGATAAATTATCTCTAAGTCATTTAATTTTTTATTTGTATTAGTATTGATTTCTTTTATTTCATCTTTACCTTCCTTGTTAATAATTATTTTAATTTTTTCTTCTTGTAACTCCTCTAATTCTGTTTTTCTCATTATCATATCATTTCTTATTTCTATTTTTGTTTCTTCCAATGTTTCTCTATACATTTCCATTTGCTTCCTCAACTCATTTTTGAATTCTTCTTTCATTTTTTTTTCATAGAATCCATATTATTGTTTATTTCTTCTTTATTTTTGTTCATGTCTTCTTTATTTTCTTTTTTCAGAGAATTAATTGCTTCAGTATTTTTATTCATATTCTTATTTATATCTTATAACATTTCCATCATTTGTTCCCATGATGAATCCCTTCTATCCCCTATCTTACTATCTTTATTACCCTGACTACCCTGAATACCCTGCCTATCCTGACTAACCTGATTACCCTGACTATTCTGACTAACCTGACCATCTTGATTATCAATATTATCCCCTTGCTCTAACATTCTATCTGTAGTATCCTTTCCCCCTCTTAATTTCATACAACTATTTATAATTTATCTAATCTTTCACTCCGAATCACACACCTTTTGTTTTTTAATAAAGCAAGCTTGACACCTAATAGTAAAGAAAAATCTCTTACCCTCAGTGTCGAAGCAGCCACAGGTTCTGGGCGCCAATTGATATTGATCCTTCTTCCGGAACACCCTTCTTCAATAAAATTCTCGGTCGTGGATTCAAGATTTCCAAATTGATTGTCCTAAAATTAAATTACAAACAAAAATATAAATATAAAAATTTATTTTCTTCCTCTTCTTTCTACTCCACTTCCTTTTTTCGTTCTTCAACCCTTTCTCTATACCTTTAAGTTTCTGATTTCTTCCTATTCGCAGTTTCTTTCTGCTTCAATTCTTTCTATTTCTTGCCTTTTATCTCCTCCTACCACTTTCCAGCCCTGACCTCACTGCTTTTCTGTACCTGCTAACTTCCTTCTGCTCTTTCAGTTTCAATATCTGCTAACTAAACTATTTGTATCAATTCTTCTAATGTTTATTTATTTATAAATTCTTCTGATTATATAATTTTCTTTAGCTTTATTTATTTCAATTTAAATCTTAATGTTTCTTACTTAATTAATCAAATTCTATGTATTTTTTAACAACTTTATTTTCTTAATGACTTTTTTTAAATTTTCAATTCTTGACAATCTAATCAATACCAAATCCCTTAACAACGTAGCAACCCCAAAAACAAACTAATTTTTATTAAAAACATCTACATAAAAATTATACTAAATCTAGACAACCAATTTAAAAATCATGTATCACGTTCCAACACTTTCATTGAAAGAACGTGCACCCATGAAGAAAAATCCATATCAATATATATATATATATATATATATATATATATATATAAAAGGGGGAAAATTAATGGGCATGTACGCAAAAAGGATCATAGGGTCACAAATACGGAATGGTAACCGCAGACATGCATGTTTAATGGCTCGTTAGCCGTCATCAGTGCGGCATAACCAAGTAAGGTATTGCAACTTGGCCAGCAAAAGTGTTGCGTACATGGGAGCAAAGGATGGTAGGTAAACATGTAAGAAAAAAAAAACAAAAAACACAAACAACGAAACACACAATAGTCCTATCGCCATTTGTGGCTTCGGACAGCTGTGCCCACATTTTCATACTTGGCAACCTTTTTTGTTTTTTGTTTTATATATATATATAAATATAAATATATATATACATATATAAATTTTTGAACGGAAGGTGTTTTTGAGGTCAGGGGGGCCCAAAACGAAAAACTGTAGTGAAATTTTCCCGAAGTCGTGACCTGCGAACCAGCTGAATACTAGATATAAATCTACTAAAAGCAACCCTCGAAACAAGGTCAACTTTGAAATAGAGGCTAGCTAGAACATATAACCAAATTTTGATAATATCAATCGGTGGTTGGGATAATAACACAGTCTCGATCTATTTTCTCTCCAGTTACTGGCCTTATTATCTTTGTGAATTATTAACTTGATAATGTTAAATATTAAAAATGTAAAAATAATAAAAAAAGTTTAATAAATATTTAATTTTTTTACAACAAAAGATTCAAATCAGTTTTTAAATTCATGTAAAAATATTTATAAAGGAAAATGATTATCTTTCTTTTGTTAAGTGCTTAACACTGGAATATTAAGAAAATACGACGTACAAAAGAGTTAGGTTGGAATAATGGTTAACACTGCACGGCGCTACTGATTGGAATATTTTTCCAAGTCCCCTTTCAGTTTGAAATATTCAGGTGCCTAAAATTGAATTTTTTACTTTCAAATTGGATAGCTTCCAGCTGTTTTATTCCCATTTTGAGACAAACATCTTCAAAGTTAAGTACTTAAAGGAGTTACCATTATGTTAATATAAGCTTTCATATATTCGTTAAATGGATTTTCTATTTAAGTAGACAGGCATACGAAAGTTTTGAATATATTTTAATAAACTTTTAGGTATACTTATATACTCATATATCTACTCATATAGGTACTTTAAGTAGATCAAGAGGGCTATATTTATAATTGTTTTTTCAACAATCGTTGGCAGCTATAGTGCTTTATATCTTACAGACTGTTCTTTTGGTTTGATTAGCTTTAAAAATTCTTAAGAAAGAAAAACAACTTTAAAGTTTTTTATCTTAGAAGTATATCCCAAAATTAGCTCTTTAAATTTTTGGGAAATTTAGTTAACGTTAGAAAAAATTGAGTTTGTAATTAATAAACGACACATATTTTATATCTAAAACAAAACTGAATTTAAAATAGAGAAAAATGGTATTATTCGGGAAATGGACGATTTGACTTTATTCTGAAAAAAACACTTTAATTAAGTGTTATTCAGAAATGGTATCGTGTTATATGTTTTCATAAAATCTAATCAGTACATTGGGAAAACCGCATTATATGGATAAAATAGACAATTTTCAGTAACATTTCCAACATCATACTAATTCTCATATATATGAGAAATGTATTTCATTTTTCATATTTACTAAAAGGATGTCTTTTTATAAAATTACAGCCAGTTTTAAATGATCATCTAATTCTTTAGAGTACGGGAAGAAAATATGACAAGATTTTATACGTTTCTTAAATAATTGTTTCTGAACACTTCCAAACTTAATTTGATATTTTTGTTTATGTTTAAACCCCTGATGAATTTTAAAACAAATACCTATATGAAGACTGTAACGAAGACTCTAACAGGCTGTAATGGGTTTATAAAGTTCCTGTTTGTCCCTGGTAGTTTGTTTTCAGACTATCAGGTTTAAACGGGATTCGAGCATTAACAAAAATTCGGTTAGTGAAATGTTTGGCATTTTGTCATTTTAGAACATAAATTATAACTATAACGTATGTTCTACAAGTTTAGGCACACAATATGTTTTTTTTTTGGAAATAGAATTATTGAAATACTAACTAGTTATTATAAATTACAACTCAATATTTAACTAAAGTATACTATCAAATTACACAAAATGACCCATTCAGCTTTAGAGGCAAATTTGTTCTTATGTCTCTCAGGGGAGTCCTAGACAGAATTAAGATAAATTTGTCTCAGGTTTTTGTAAATTCGTCGTTTTTAAACTTTAGCTTCTTAACCTATTTTACCAATCATTCTAGACTGTAAACTACAAAAATCTTCTATTGGGTCAGCCTGTGGCAAGTTTAGAAAATCTTAGTTTTGGGGAACAAAAGGTATATGGTGCTGTCAAAGTCAGTTTTGGATATCTCTCATGTAATGGCATGATGGTAGGTTTGGTTAAAACGCGATGTTTGTGAACAAACTAAAGAAATATGAAAACGAATTTATTAATTTAGATCACTTTGTTGATGCTTTTGCTATTTCTAAATTATACAATATTTTTAAGAGTTACTTTTTATTATAAATAAATCTTATCTGACAGTAACAAAAGTGAACAAACTTTTGGTTCAAAAGACAAATTCATATTATTTAATTTTTGTTAAACTTGGAGACATGTTCAAGATATAATCCATGAAAATAGTGACAAAACACAATGATTTATGTACTTTTTTGACAAAAAAATTGTATTTTTTGAAATCTAAAGTACAAATTAAAAAAGTTCGTATTACATAATTGAAAATTAAACAACTGTTTTCCATTCATTACCTTAACGAACCTAAAACTGAAAATGCGACTTTGAGATGTTATCTTCTATCGGTTTTACACAACGGTATCTAAATCTAGGGACTAAACACCTATTGTCTTAATATGATTCTATTAAAATATTTTTACTACTAGCATTGTATTACTAAAAATATTAGGTTTAACATTACCTTTTTAAATTAAATTATCGACAAAAAAACTGTGTCATTTACATAACAACCTTAAGGTACTTATGACGTGTATGTAGATATTGATAATAATAAAATAGAGTTTGTAACGGAGTTTAAATACTTGGGTTTTGTTTTGGACTATTGTTTATCTTTTGGTGCACACTATAACTATATAAGTAGGAAGGTGGCAAAAAAACTTTATTTTTTTACTCGAATTTCTACTCATCTCTCCACTGCTGCTAAAGTGACTATTTACAATGCTATAATTCAACCGCATTTTGATTATTGTAGTACCTTGTTGTTTGGGTTTGACCAGAACAAAATTGTGGGTTTACAAAAGTTGCAAAATAGAGGCATGAGAGTAATTTTAAAATGCAGCCGCTATACAAGTATATTGTTTATGCTCGAGGCATTACAATGGCTATCAATTCGTGATAGATTGTATAGATCAGCAATGATATTTATTTTTAGAATTGTTAATAATATGTTACCAACTTACTTTGCTGAATTCGTCCCATTGCGAAACAGAAATCATTATTATGTAACAAGAAACAATAATAATTTTCACCTTCCTAGATGTAACCTATCAAATTCCATGAGATTACTGTTTTACAAAGGGTTAGATGAATATAATAAACTACCTCATGATTTGAAAAATATAAAAAAATTACATCTGTTTAAATCAAAATTAACTGTGTTTATAAAATCAAAATAAAGTGCAATAATAGTGTGTTTATATACGTAACTAATGTAATTGTGCGTTGTAATTGTAATGTACTTTTAATTTTAAGGTTTATTTTATATTGTATTTTTGATACTAGTTTGTGTATTAGGATATTCCTATTTCTTAATAAATCATTCATTCATCATTCATTCATTCATTCATTATAAGAAGAATACTCTGTTTATTTCAAGTGTTAATTATCTCCAAGTATTTTAAGAAATTGTAAAAATTACAGTTACCGTTTTGGCTTCCATAAGGATACAATTAAATCTATTAATCCTATAATGACTAAATTTTGTGTTCAGTAGTAGAAATATCTACAGTTTTAAATTTATTCTGATAAACAAGTCTTATGTTTGACTAGCAGATTTGCAGAGAAAAAAGAATTATTGCTTTCGTTAAACAAGGACTGAGCCAAAGAAACGAAGGTAGGTGCAAACCAGAGTGTTACAGCTGAACAACAAAATCAATTTAAGTGCCAAATTGCCAGAAGAAATTTCTGAAATATTTGGAGATTCTACGATTATTTCTAGAAGTTACAAAGGGTGCACCAAATATTAAATGATTATCTAATACTGGATACCATCATATCTTAAAAAAACCATTAGTTTTAGCATTGTATAAAGACTAAACCACAGCCGGACTTTACTATACAAGCCGTGAACAACCACTTGGCAACGCCGCAGTCGACAATAGTTTCAGATCGGTTTCAAGCGAGCGCGTATTTTTAAATTCATTTAAAGATCCCGTAAATAGTATTGACATTTCGTTTAAAATAATTAAATCAGTATAATAATTGAAACAATAAATATTTATAAATAATATTTAAACTCTAAAACAAATTACTTTATTAATAAGAACATTTGACTCATTATTTAAATAGTACATAACTCATAATATGTGTATAACAATTGTCTACAAATAATACTCATTTTGTCAGACAATCTTAAAAGATTGTCTGTCCAGCAAGGACCACGAGGAGGTATGAGCCTTCCTTGCATGGAAAGGAAAGGGTTGGTTATGTTAGTAAGAATATAAAATTAGTTTGTTTTTGAAAGCAAGTTTTCAAGACACATCACGATAGTTGTAAAGGAAATTGGTTATAATGACTAACAAGAATTGTTAGAATTATTTATTGAATGTGTCGTTTCCTCGTTGTAAAGTCCGGCTGTGACTAAACTTTATACAATGGTCATAGTATAGTTACCGCCACGGCATGTGCTGCCGTTTAATATGCTTTGGGAACGTAGCCTCCACTCAGGTGTCATTTTTTTTTTAATTTGGAGGAAATAACGACACGTAAATCTTTTGTGATAATTTGAGTTTATTGTTTGACCAACTTAAATCTGTTAATTTATTGTAAAATTCGAGTTATTGGGTAAGTGTCACATATTTATGTTTTTTTTATGTTTGTTTTATAGTAAAAATTAATAAAACTAATAAATAGACTAAATACCGTATTTTTTTGTAACACTTAAGATTTCTCCTTTTATTGAATCGTATGTATACTGTCTTTCACTGTAGATTTGGTAGATTTGGTGTTTGAGAACAAATTTCTATAAGTAAAAATACGATATTCGGCGTCTGTATAATTTCTTTCACTTACTTACTTGCCATTCTTTTTGATTTTCCTCTTATTACAATAATTTTTACATCTGTTAATTGGCTTACAATAATTTTGGGGTTAAGTCGTATTTGTCTGTTACCATTGACATTGAATTCAGTATTCGAAACAGGTGAGTTTGTTGTTGCTTTAAGTAAGGTTTACAGGGGTGATTTAATAAATTATGATTTTTTTAAAAACAAACATTTTAAAAATCCCTATTTTCATGTAAAATAATCTTAATTTTTAACTTCCCGCTAAAAAAAATTAAAATTTTTTTTAAAATCGGGAAGTTATTGGTTTCACCCCGTTTTTCGAAAATCGAGTTTTCATCGGATCTCAACGTTTTGAGGTCTTAGGAACCTCCCCTGACTATTTTTACGAGGGTGTCTGTATGTCTGTATGTACGTGTGGATGTGTGTGTGTGTGTGTGTGTGGATGTATGTAAACCTCTTATAACTTTTGAACGGCTTGACCGATCGGAATGAAATAAAAAGCATTCCAAAGAGTTCCATCTAACTTAGATTCCCTGTAAGTTTGAACTGATTCGAGCCAGTAGATTTTAAGAGATTTCAAAATAACCGAAAAAAACAATTGGTAAAAATGATGTTTTTTGGGCATATCTTTTTGGCTATTGCATCGATCAATTTTATAACCTAATCAGCTCTCAAGCTTAAAAAGCCACGTCGAATGCCGTTTTGCAAATTAAAATCGGTTAATTCGTTCGTGAGATATCGTTGTCGAAAAATTTCAAAAAAGTGTTTTTTTTTTCAATAACTTCCGGTAACGTTTTTAGGTCTCAAAAAACTGCGTCGAATGCCATCTTGAACATCAAAATCGAATAAGGCGTTAAAAAGTTATGGCTTTTTAAACATTTCAAAAAAAGTCAAAAACGTCAAAATACGTCACGTTACTATAGCTTTGCGGTTAAAACTAGCGGGAAGTTGCAAGGATGGCCTTTAAGGTCAAACTCTTTTCGAATTTTTTTTACTATTTGTATGTAGTCCAACAAGATAAAGGTAATAATACAATAATTTGTCAAAAATGTTATCGGAAAACATATTCAATTAATTAAAAAATAATGCGTGCGGGAAAAACCTTTATACAACGCCTGCTCTGGAAGTTGACTTTTCGAGCGCAGTATGTCATCTCCGAAGTACACAATAGTCGCATACTTGACTATACACTATTTAAAAACTAGGAGGAGTGATTTGAAAAGCCAGACTTACAGCCAAAAATGTTACTAGAAAATTTACAAGGCGGCAAATTTAAATACATTTCTTTCATTTAAATAAAATTGAAAATAAATGTTTATGGACACTTTCTATATGGTCTAAGATGGTCACAAAGTAAACTTACAATAATTATAATAAAAAAAGAAATCAATTAACAAAAGTCACCATTATAAATATTTTACACTTTTAAAACATAACCTATAAATGTAAGTGGCAAATTTTTATAGTGTAAACTTGACTCCAAATTAACCAATAAACAAACGCGAGTGTTGCCAACTTAAATTCGAATCGCTCCTCCTAGTTTTTAAATAGAGTACCTATATATGTTGATTCAAATAGAAGTGTCATCAAGTGGGCTGGGTACGTGTGAGATCATCTTTAACTTTATTACTAGATTCAATGGAAACAGAACTTTAGTTAGGGAATTATATGTCATCGCGATGTGTCAAAATGTTTATAGTTATATTGAGCATATGAAGCAATCTGATCACAAGCTGGCTAATATTGCGATTCAAATTTCACTAAACATGGGTACTGCCACTACAAATTTGAATTTTCCAGAGACTACTTGATGACACTTCTATTTGAATCAATTATATGTATTTCATAAACGCACATGTTTGGTTATGACCACATAACTACCCGAATTCCGCCTAAACTATCTGTCGTTTTTATTAACGATTCAACGTTTATTTATATCTAGCAGGCTATCTATTTATTTTTTCACGTTGGTATTGGTTTTTGTCATGTTGGCGTTTGAAAGTAACCAAGTCACTGCAAGTCACAAGCTGACAAGCTTGACAACAGATATCGTAAATATAATGGTTAAATGCATTAAAAAAATTAATATGCCGAAAAAAAAAATTGTGTAGAGACAAAAAAATGAATACAAAGATGATATTACATGTTTAGAAAAGACCAGAAAGTTTCAGAAGAGGGTTTTTAATGTAAGTAGTAATTGTGTTTGTATACATGATTATTTCAATATTTTCATTAGCAAATAGCTGCAAACATTTTTAATTTTATTAATAGTTGTATATGAAGTTATTTGTTACATTAAATACACTTTTACATTCAAATTACTTATAATTTATTAAGCATACCTAACCTCACATTTCTTCTGTCAGTCATTATTTTACAATGTTGCCAGATTACACACTATAGTAAAAGTTAAAAATGTTTCAGAATAAAATATTTTCATTAATTTCTTTAATAACAATGATCCATAATGATAATTAAAATGTAATTTGATAGGACATGGACGAATCGATATTTCATTCATTAATCTATGACCAATCAAATATTTAAATTTTTATTTCATACATTTTTTAAATATTTCGTGTTTCTTTTTTAGGTTAGTGTTAAATATAATCGAAAAATCTTAAAAAAAGATTTAGTTAATGGTAAAGAAGCGGCAAATAAAAGGAAGAAAGATAAAGCAGATACATTTAAGAACTTCATTTAAAAAAAATTGCAACGGCAGATTTGGACGTACAATTATAAAAACGAATATTTTACTTCAGATAAACTTTTGACTAACGCAAATCAAAACTGAGATTTAAACGGTAAACGAACTTATTAATACAACATTAATGATTTATATAAACTTAAAAACGTGAACTGACGACAAATTTTAAGTGAGCGAAGACATAGCAAAATCTCTTTCCTTCAGAAATTTATGACATTATAAAAGCGCAATGAAATCATCAGATTCGTGTATATAGACGTGGATATAAAAAAATGGTACTCCAACGCGTCGATGGAAACAGTAATCTGATTTAAAAAGTAATCCATTGCATGTGTAATCCGAAGAAAAGCGATTTACAATTTTACTTGCAGGAGCAAATGGTGGGTCAATAGAGGGATGTGATTTGTTATTAGACTCTTCAAATACTGACATTGACTATCAGAAAACTATAAATGGTGATATTTTCAAAAACTGAATTGTTAATTAACTTATTCCTGCTTTATTTAATTTTCCAGAGAAATGTGTAGTAAACATGGATAATGCTTCATTTCATTTTGTACAACAAAACAGACCACCTACATTTTCAGCAACAAAATAGATATTACAGAGATGGTTAAGCAGCAATACATCGAATTTGATAAAAAATGAAAAAAAAAGACAATTATGCTTACACAATACAGAAGCAACGATAAGACATATGTAGTAGATGAAATAATAAACTAACATAGACATGATTTACTTCGATTACCTCTATTTTGCATTTTTATATTCGGACAAAACTTGGACAGAAGCTTTAAGACAATGTACACCAGATATGTAAAAAAAAAATTGTAGACACAGAAGAAATTATTTTGACGGATTGGACTTATTACATGAAAAACTGTTCACTTGACAACATTTTACCTTTGATACTGGAGGTGAATTGAAAATACATAACGAATAGATGAACGTGACAATAGTTTTAACCAAATCTGTTACTCCAATTTTTGTTGTTTATATGTTTTTTTTTAATGTTGTATGTTTCATTTTTTTTACTTTGCTTATTTTACCATTAGTGTATCTGCTTTTCTGCTGAATTATTGCACTGTAGCTATTGAACACATATTAAACGGATTTCCATTATTTGAAGCATAACATTTTGTGGGAATATTTATCTTTGTTCTACTTATCAAAATAGCTGAAACCAATTGGTATGTCATAATACCGCACTACCTGGAAAGCTCCACGAAAATGTTTTTATTGTTTGCTTTCATTTAACTAAGTACTATTATTTTGTAAATGCATTCATTATATCTAAATATATATTTTTAAATTAACGATTTTCGTTTTTTGTGAAAGTACTAATTTTTAATGATTTGATGGCGCTGAAATGGAGTACACAATTGTTATTTTATTTATTGTCACTAACACTATGATTTTATTGAGGACGTGACAACAGCGCATTTACAACTGAGAATAAGATTAAATATACAGGGCGAAATTCATCACCCTAACAAGGCCTACTTTAATAAAAATAAGCTTTGAATGATGTATATTTGACTAGAGAGACTACTGAAACGCCATCGCCAACGCAGCGATAGTATAGTTATTTTTATCGTACATGTGAATCATACATTAAAAACAACGATCAGTCCTAACCCTTTTTAATTTATGTCACAACTGTATTAAACGCAAGAAGAAAGTGTAGGTAATTAAAAAAAGTGTACTATTTAAAATAATGGTCGATTTAACAAGATGTTTAACTCCACCTGAACTAGTTGAATCAGCTAAAAATGCAACAACAAATTTATTGCCAGATGTGTCAAAAGAAAAATTATTTGTTATATTCCTCTCAAATTCTACTTCCAGAGCAGTAGTTGTATAAAGTATTGATCCCTAACACTTGCGGAAATTAACTTTCCGCACTTGTTAGGATAATAACTATACCCGCACTCCGTGCGGGAAAGAGATATTTTCTGAATTAAAATGCGTGCGGGAAAGTGTTGTTTTACACATGCTTGTAGAAAAATACTTCTTAACCAAAAAATCAAATATTGTTTATTTTTTGTAATTTAAGTAAATAAAGCATAAATAATATAATAAATAATAATTTATTTAAATAAATTTATTTTTTACTAAAAGTGTCTTATACTCGGTGCTCTTTACCTAAACGTCTTAGTTAAAACCACATAAAAAATCTTTACACTCAACGATTGTCCAGTAAGAAAAAGTAGCGGATCACACGGTTATCCAGGTAAAATTGGTTAATTCAGGTTCTAAGAGGTATTTTTCTTGATTTTTTTTAATTTAGGTACTTCTTTCGTTTTTTTTTTTTAAATAATAGAGTTTGCTGGGAAAATATTAGTAAAATACATATTGAAACCATTAAAATATAATCTGTTAAACAAAAAAAACTTTTATGAAATAAAATATTTCTACTATTTTTCTTAAAAACGCCTAGTACCCCATGCGCATCCTATGGGACATAGGAACTGTAATATTCTGGAGAGATATTATAAAAACATAAAATCCATTACCACTTTATATATACTTAAACCGGTTGAAGGAATGTTGATTTAGAACCCATTATCAGAAAATTGCAATTGTGAATAGTGTTATGTTTATGCACAATGATGGACCTTCCCAAACAAGAAGAGTGGTTAGAAAATGTGATAAAACAGAAGATGTCATTGCATGTTGACCAGATCAGATCCTATTTACCTATTCAACACTTGTGGAACCAGTTTTAAAGATAAGTTAACGCAGGCGAAACGATGCAGAAAATGTCATAC
>OZ034801.1:57127230-57139730 GCA_964028335.1 Altica lythri | reverse complement strand
GGTTTTATTTGAAATAGATAATTTAAGCTATCGTAAAGCGTAAAGTTATTTTATTTGAATTAAATCCGAGTTATATGCGAAAAATATCCGAGATACCGTAATTTTGCGATATTTGTTCATCATTTAATTTGTTAATATTGATATCTACTTGAGACTAATTTCTAGTGTTTGAAAGAAATAAATTGTTTATAACTAATTCCTAGGTCTTCGTACAAGTGACATTTTCGCAATTCGGTTTCAGCAGGACAAAATACATAACAATATCCTTTGAAACTTGTGAAGTTTAGTCGGCCACGAAATTGCCTGGGCCGCCGCTTGATTACTTTTTTTTCTAAGGGTTTAAAAAGTCATTAAATTTATTTTGATGCTTCGAATTTTGTTCTGTTCAGCAAATTATGCTTGTAATACAAGCAACAAAAAGTTTATAAATTAATTATTTTGATTAAAGAAACCTTCTGTGGAAGAAAAAAAATATTTAAAAAGTAAATGTCACAAAAAAAAAAAGAATTTAGGAAATATATTAAACGAATCTTTTTGCATTTTAATGCGTTTTAGAGTATTCAGCAGTAAAAATTAAATATTCTTAACTAATGCAGCAGAATAAGAGACAAGTTAAAGTATTATTTATCCAGTGTTTTTCAGAAGACATTTTTTGAAAAAGGAAGTGTGTTATATCAAACTAGACATGCTGATATTATAAAAGTTTTCACAAAAAACGAGGAAGAAAAAACACATAATAACAACATAGATATGCAGCAGCCCAGTATAAAGAAACAAAATTAAATTATTAAAGCAGTTTATACAGCATAAAATTACAATAATTATTGACAAGGAAAATATAATTTAACTGCTTTCTGACAAGGTTAGTTTGCTCCAAACCCAAATTTCCGATGAACGTTATCGTCAAAATCCTACAAAAACTGGTGTATCAACAACTAAGAAGAAATTCAACACTAATAAGAGCAAACAAGAGACAGATTGTAAACATACAAATTTATTATTAATTAGATCCAATTCCGCAAACATTAACAACTGTGATGGGAACTCTGATTTACAGAGTGATTTGGGTATTCAATTAAAACAACTAAATGCTGAATTAATGAAGGTCCACACCAACCAAACACTACATCACTATACAAATTTGCAAGGTCCAAATACTAATGCTAATAGTACAAAAAAAAAGATAATGATTGAAGTGTTGTAAAAAGAATAGAAGGAAACCCACAGCAGAAAGCGGTCCTGGTGATAAAACCTTACATGGCAAGGAAAATAAAAATAAAAAGATTTAGTTATTCATATTAAGGGTGCCAGAAATAATCAAACCAGACAATATTGTAACGTTTTTATCCAATTAAAACACAGGTTCGATTTATTTCTAACGAATAACTAAACAAACTATAACACTACTAAACACTAAATTCACAATAATTTATCTATACTTTATTTATTTGCACTATTCGGAAGTTTAAATATTCGCGCTATACTGAATACTGACTGTCTGCCTTCGAGTCCGATTTATATATACTGCGACGCCATCTCACGTTCGAGAACCAGAGAGTTCGAGAAAACGGTCCTTTATTCTTTTTGGTACCAGAACATTAGCCCGTGGTGCCATCTCTCGCTCATTCTAGACCTAAAGAGTTCCGGAAAGACTTTTGATAATAATAATTCGCCCAGTTTCGTTACAATATTAAGGATTACATTAAATGAAGGATAAAATCTGAAAATGTTTATGTTAAACAATTAAAAACTCTAAAAAATCGGACTGATATCCAATCGTTCCTGATAGGGGTGGAACCTAAATTTAAGAACAAATTTATGAGCAGAAATTCTGGCGGAATAAAATAAATTTTGAGAGATTTAACTTTAGATGGAGACAACAGTTTCTGGATAAAGAAAAAAAAAGAGTACATACGACACATCCAATACACATCGCGCTAATCCTTTTTTATGTTAAATTACGAAAATACAAGTCCGCCACAAGTTCATGGTGCATATGGAGAAACTTCACATTTTAGAATACATGGATAGAAGGTTATCAGTTGGTCTCGTGCTACTGCAGACAAAATGCTGAACACGGGGGATCTGCTATATTTATGAGAAAAACCTCATCTTTGGTATGTAATGATATATCATATTTAATTGATCTGTCACTAGATTTTCATTTTGAGTATTTCGCTGTAGAAGTGAATAGGACTTCTTGCAATATTTCTATATACCATAGCTTAACCTCATCTGCTAATGGTAATACATTTCTTCATAAATAATATTACGCTCTAGTAGATTATCTAATGACAAGATATGATAATGTCCTAGTAAGTGGTGATTCTAACATTGACTTTCTAAAACAAACCCCTGCTAGTAAGCAACTATTTGACCTATTTAATATGTTCAATTTAAAACTCACATATAATAAACCCACAAGGATACCCCGTTACGGGGATAGAAAAGCACGCAGTAAGATTGATTTTAGATAGTTACTAATATAAGTAATGCCAAAGCTGTAGTTGATCATATAGGAATATCAGTCATTCAGCCCAATTAATAAGCTGGCCAGTCACAAATAACACAATCACAAAGCATATAATTTGTCATAAATGCAAGATAATGACGAGAATCGTTAATACAAACTTAATTGTTGAATTTAAATATGTATACATCAAACATAGGCATAGGCAATTGGTGTCTTGACGTTGCTATGTCAAAACAAAAATTAAACCGTAAGTCAAAAAACATTAAAATTCCCTTTTAATAATAATAATAATAATAAATTGCGTTTATTTTCAACAATACATAAATCGTACAGCCAGAAATCTCAAGGGGCAGTTCACTTATTAGTCGAGGCAATGAAGCACTAAAAATGCCAATAATAGGAAATCTTTTAGGATAGGACGGATCGGAATGCGGTTTTTTGAATTCGCTTTTAAAAATTATTTACACCATTCCTACCTACTTTCTACCTAGTACAAACTGGAAGTTGCATTGCTGCAGCCAAAAATGCTTTCAAAAATTGCATTTTTTGAGAGATTTTTTTGACAAATGCAATAACTTTGTAAATAAGAGTCATAATTGGCCCAAGTTGGGTACCCAGGAGTTTTTAAGGTCGGTGATCACGATTATGATGTTCAAATTGACCCCCCGAACACCTGGAGGTCAGGAACTTCGACGAACATCATCTCCGGGGACTATCCCGAACTTCCTGCGAGGAAGGAGAAAAACTCGACACCCGGGGATTTTTTAAGTCGCTGCACTCAAATATGGCACCGGCGAACATCCCACGGACACCTGGTGCGCCCTAACCTGGCTCTGGACGACATCACCGAGAGTTTTCCGAGACAGAATTGAAAAAGACGGACCTCAATCATCACGGGGGGTTTCTTGAAGCGCTAAATTCAAATATGACATCGGCGGACACGCCACGGACACCTAGTGCGCTCTAACCTGGCGCTGAACAGTCCTCGCGGTTTTCCCAAAAACAATACGACCCAAAAATTGTCTCATAATTTCATACATTCATTCATGTGTAACTCTCCTCTGGGGCCCTGGAAAAAGGTGATCCAGTTTTGTAAAAATGACGAGAATAATCGCCGACTGGACCTCCGAGCTTTGCCGAGCAGCCTTTCACTTTTCTCTTAACGCTCAAAACGCTTTTGTGTAAGTATACACAGATACTTTCCCCTAACTCCAGGCTCCACCCAACAACGCGTAGAACGTATCTGGAAAACCCTCAGGGATGTCGTCCAGAGCCAGGTTGGGAAGCACCAGGTGTCCGTGTGGTGTTCGCCGGTCCCATATTTGACTTCAGCGCCCCAAGAAACCATCCGTTACGATTCTCGCTTCCTATTTTCAGTTATGTCTGGGAAAACCTCGGGGATGACTTTCAGTGCTAGGTTAGGGCGCTCCAGGTGTTCGGGGGGTCGTTTTTCACATGAAATTCGGATTCAGCGCACACAAAATGCCCCCATAATGATTTTAGGTACGTTTTTGTCGCAATTTCCAGGAAAATTCTTAAAGACGACGTCCGCATCTAGGTTAGGGTGCACCAGGTGTCCGTGGGGTGTTCGCCGGTGCCATATTTGAGTTCAGCGACTTAAAAAATCCCCGGGTGTCAAGTTTCTCTACTTTCTCGCAGGAAGTTCGGGATAGTCCCCGGAGATGATGTTCGTCGAAGTTCCTGAGCTCCAGGTGTTCGGGGGGTCAATTTGAACATCATAATCGTGATCAACGACCTTAAAACCCCCTGGGCACTCAATTTGGGCCGATTCTGACTCTTATTTACAAAGTTATTGAATTTGTCAAAAAACCCTCTCAAAAAATGCATTTTTTAAAAGCATTTTTGGCTGCAGCAATGCAACTTCCGGTTTGTACTAAGTAGAAAGTAGGTAGGAATGGTATAAATAATTTTTGAAAGCAAATGCAAAAAAACGCATTCCGATCCGTCCTATCCTAAAAGATTTCCTATTATAATGCTTTATTGCCTCGACTATATAGAAGTGCTGTTCCACTCAACCCTTGTTTCAAATGAAAAAATAAACGTATAAACAAATCGCTAAACCTAATCCCTAAACCTACTTAATACCTACTTGATACATTAAATCATGAGAGAATATAATAATTAATTAAAACAAAAATAATAATTATTTGGGGCAGCTATCCATCATTGACTCCAAGCAAATTAAAATAATATTCCGTAATATATTCATAAATTTATGGGGAGAAAATTGCTTAAAATTATCTGGAACGCCATTATAAAGTTTATAAACATTAAATTTAAAACCTCTCTCAAATAAAGCAGTCCTGTGCGGTGGAAAAATGAGAAGACCCCTAAATCTAACATTAACATTATGTATGTCAGTACGACATGAGATCTTATTGTATAAATAGGGAGGATTTTTAAAATACGTGTATGGTGAAATAAACACACAGCCCTCAGCTTCAGAGTGCCACTCATTGGAAGCCACTTCAGATCGATCAGCTTGTGACTAACATGTTCATATTTTCATATCCCAAAAATGAATCGTATACAAGAGTTCTGAACACGCTGTACCCTACCCAATGTGTCCTGGTCCAAACAGGACCAATGAACAGAAGCACAATGTATGAACTGGGACAAGACTAGTGTATTACAGAACATTCTCTTTGTGGATTGCTGCAGGAAATTCCTTTTCTAACCACTTAAAAGCTGAATTGGATAATTTGCGAAATTTAGATTGGTTACGTAAACAAATTAATGATTCACAACTTAATGGAAATAAAAAAAATAAAAATTAACTCTTAGGTAGCCAAATTGTAATGAAAAAGAAAAATTTTAATGCAAGAATTCTTCATAACTCCAGTAATAAAACCAAAGTATTGTTAACAGAAATAGTGTAAGATCTATATGTTTAAAGCATGAGGGAATAGAGACTTCTCATAAAAACGAGGTAGCTAACCTTTTGGGCCAGTATTTTTCTAATTTCGTAAGCGAAAAAATTTTTTTTCTTAATTTGCTCGAAGGCTCGTATGCACCAAACATGTATTTTAATCCAGTTCTTGAGCATGATGGACACCATACAAATTTAAAAAAGAAATACTCAGCTGGAATCAATAATGTACCAGGTATTTTGTTAAAAGAATGATCGTGTAGTATTTCTGAGGATCTTGCAACAATCATAAACACATCAGTATCGATAGGTAAGTTCCCAGAGAGAGTAAAAATAACAAAGGTGGTGCCCGTTTTAAAACAAAGTGACGCTAGCAGTGTAGAAAACTACAGGATGATCTATTTACTCAGCTATTTCTCTCAAATCATGGAAACAACTGTTTACAACCAACTAATTGAGCATCTGAAACGCTTTTTCATCATAACTCCTTGTCAACATGGATTTCGTCAAGACTATTCAATAGAAACAGCTTCGGTTGAACTATGCCACTTCATTTATAAAAACTTAAACAAAGATAAATGGGTAGTTTGCCTTTTCTTTGACCTAACTCGAGCGTTTAGTAGCTTAATTCCCAAATTTCTTGCCCAAAAACCGGAAGCAATGGGAATCAGAGATCCTATTGAATCTTTGTTCTTATCTTATATGTACAACAATCAGATTAGAGTCAAAATTGATGATGACTATTCTGACAGCATCAATCTGGGAACCCTTTAAGATGGAGTGTTGGGACCTCTACTCTTTCTGCTGTACATCAATGATCTTCCCTACTATATCAATCACGGACAAGTGTTTTTATTTGCAGATGATTCTACCATAATAATAACGGCAGAGAATTTATCTCAACTACACCAAAATGTCCAACATGTTATATCAGACTTTAAGATATGGTGTCAAAATAATCACCTTTTAATAAATTTAGACAAAACAGTTAGTATACACTACAAACTTCAAAGAGCCTTATGTTTACATTGAATAGTAGAGAAATAAAAAACAAGGAATGTACACAATTCTTAGGCATTCAGCTTGACTCAAAATTAAGCTTCCAGCAACATGTAGATGTAATTTGCAATAAGCTGAATAAACTATATTATGCGTTTAAATTTCTAAAACCAATTTTTATTAAAGCTATCCGATAAATTTATACTATCGGCTGGTCTATCCGATTCTCCGCTGCAACATCCAAATATGGGGACACACTACTGATATGACTGTTTTTATAAGCCAAAAGAGATTTATTTGATTAATATTTAATTAAGGATATAATCAGTCTTGCCGGGATACATTTAAAAAGGAAAATCTTTTAACTGTGATTGGCATATATCTCTTGAAAATCATTATGTATAGGTACGCATCACAATAGACACAAACACAGATTCAATCACGATGTAGAACACACACAAACAACTTGATATATATTTAAACCAATTCAAAAGAATGCAGTATAAGAAATCTCCACTATATGCAGGGGCTATTATAACCTTCTATCTTCTGAATTGAAAGACTTGAATGATAGAATTTTTAAGAGTAGACTTCAAAAGTTTTTAATGGAGAACTCATTTTGTTCGCTGGATTAGTATATTAAATTTAATACTTAACACCTGTTTAGTTATTTATCATTTTATTTTGTATTGTTTATATTTTTATGTTTTTATACATTTGTATGGTTTCCTTTATGGGCAATCTTAATTATGTATTTGTGTATCTACCTTCATAGACTTATTAGTGTAATGTTTTAATATATGACATATCTCATAAATTCAATTTAAACAGATGAATAAAGTATCTATCTATCCATCTATCTAACAAATAGTAAAAACCGATATTAATTCCTAAGACTGTATGTTGGATTCCATATTTTATTGTTATATTAATGAGTCTGTGTTGTGCATAAATTTACATGTAATTTTTAATACACTGCCAAATACCTAATATTATACCAACTCACGTATTCATTAAATAAAGTTCTAAAACACAACATTGTAACGAGAAATACAATGTCGTCTGACCACCCCGAGATGGCATCACCACTACCCCTGACCACGCGGAGATCTACGAGCTGTAGAGTGTCGCTTGACTACCCCGAATGGCAACACCACTCCCTTGTAACTACAAGCTCCGCGCAAGTTAGCTTAAGCCGCTCGCAACAACCAGTACGGCAAGGAAGCATCCGATTCGGCTGTAACGAAAACTATTCGAAATCCTGAGAACGAAGCATCCTAAGTGTGGATCTCAATCTCTAATCTTTGAAATATTAGTAGTTTAATCAGCCTATATAAAAGGATTTTTATACTTTTAATTGTTATTACATATATATTTAATTGTAATAAACACCTTAACAAGTACCGAATATTATTTCCTGAAAAGAACTCCAACCACGCACCAACAACATGGTATTTCGAATTCATGATGCAATCAATTAACATTTTCATTTACTCTGCATTCAAATTTATTCTGGCAAGTGAGACATACCTATTTCTGTAAAATATCAACATATTTCAATTCTATATTCTATCATGTAATATTGCATGTTAATGTAAAACTTCATTTTGTATTCTATGACAAATTTCATTACCATATTAACAAATTTTTCCATAGCCAAACTTGTGCAAAAATTTTTTGATTAGTACATTGCATGCAATAAAATACAGCGGTTCCTTTGCTAAATATAGTATTATTATTCGTATTTGAAAATATTGGAAACGATTACAAGAGAAGAGCGAATTCCAGAAAAAAATGTTTGCAACCGTATTTATCATCTTAACATTAAAAGTCTAAAAAATATAACATAAATAATCCTAAAACTTATCAAAGCGTGAAAACAATTCGTTCAAAAAATAAAAAAAAAACTTATGCAACTTGCATGAAAATGAAAAAAAAAAGTTATAGAAATATTTTTAAAATCTAAAAAAATCTATAAAAAGAACAATTTTTTAAACAAATTATAACAAACATATTAAACAAAAGAACTTTAAACCGTTAAAATCAAATCAAATATTTTTTTTAAATTATTTATGATCGCGTTTAAAAACTTAATATTTAATAAAAAAAAAAGTTTTTAAACCAGTTAGGTAAAGATTGGAGGTGCAGGTTAGAGTCTTACCGGATGCAACATTTTTTAAATTCTCCTTAGTATCACTTTGTTGTTTCTATACTTTATAAATTTAAAAAAAATCCCATGGAATATATCTCAAATAATTATTTTACCAAAAATATGTAAAAGGAGGAAGTAAGCAAGTGTCAGATGACTTAAACGATCAAAAAGCCGACTAATTACTATGCATCTGTGGCTGAACATTTCAGAGGTGATACCTCAGATAGGTACCTAAAGGTTGCAGGTTTAAATCTTGCACGATGTGACATTATTTTAATATATTTTTAACGTCATTATCTTGTTTGTTTAATTACTAAATTTTAAAAGTCTAATGAAATGTATCTTAGAAAGCACTTACTCCTACTCCTAAAAATGATAAAGTAAAAAAAGATTTCACAAGGATAAAACGACAAAGGTAAAGTAATCACAATTTTTTTTGTTCAATAACAACAATTTGATAAAGAAAGCAGATTTGACAAAATTTTTAAATCTCTTGTAAATAAACAAAAAATCAATTTCTTACAATAACTACCAATGTTTATGTTGGTGACCATCTTTTTAAACCCTTTATTAAATCACAAAAGATAATTTCTTTTTTTCTTCAAATTTGGAAATTATGGTTATGTGTAATAATAATACGATAGTAACAAATCACAAATATACCTGTATAAACACAAGTATTAAATAAAGACAAAAAATAATATTAGTCAACAAATATGGCATCTGGCAAATTTTAAAATTATTGACAGTGGTCAATTTTAAAGATAAATAACCACTTAGGACTGACATTCAATGCAAACATCCTTATTTGACCTAGTTTTTCTAATATATTTAAAGAATATTTTTTGTTTCAATTAAAAAATTGAATTGAATTTATTTTTGTTTCGAAATTTTATAATAGAAAATAGTTGGTATCCTAATAAAGAAATGGCTAAAGGCTAAAGGGTTTTAAATGAAGAAACAATTCGTCACATAATATACGCCTTAAGCTGTAGCAACAGATTATTAATGCAATTTGATGACTTTAATGAAAGAAGTGTATTCTTCAAAAATAAATAAAAGAATAGTATCGGAGGGCTCCACTAATACCATCTTCTTATTTACTTTTTCGCGACACGCCCGACGATGATAATGAAGAAGCTCAGTATGTAGTTCCTACCAACGAGCGCACCCAAATATTACAAGATCTACATGATGCTTCTAGGAAAGGACACCCGGGGCTAGAAAAGACCTTATAGAAAATATCGCGGTCTTACTATTGGCCGGGGATCCGACGACAAATTCGAGATTATGTCCACAAATGTCCAGAATGTCAGCGTTTAAACCTTCAAATCTGAGGACTGCTTTAGGTAATTTCTATGGATCTTCTTGGATCACTCTCAGTAGCAACAACAGAAGAAAAATGGATATACATTATAAAAGACGTCACAACACAATGGGTTAAACTATTCCCGTTGACACTCGCCACAGCACAAAACTTTATTTGTGCAGTAATGCGGAAGCTAACTTGGGAATAGAACAGAGATGTACTCCAGTCTGCTACTACAGTGGAAGTCTAACAGCTCGTTTAGACAGAGCGGCCCAGGTAGTTTATCGGATGTCGGATTGCTAAGTGTCGCATAGTTTAAATGTGCATCACGAAGACTAGATACCAGGAGTCTACACGGTATAGGCTTTTTCATAATATTTCTGGTCTCAATAATCAACCCAGATCATGGCTCTATTTTTTGTCACTGGCGGCGCGAGTAACCAGAAGAACCAATGTTTATAACATTTATGCCATTTAAATGTCCCGAAATTAAATTCAATATATAATATTAATTTATTTATTTAAAATTAGTTGTCATAAAAGCTGTCAATAGCAACAAAACTTTCCGCGTAAGGATTTAAACGAGTATCTTAAGAACACGAGCGCACTCTACCGGCAATAGTTCTGTCCCCTAAATTAAGACCATTTTTTTAACATTACGTTTAAACTCCTGGTATCTATACTTCGTGATGTGCATCTTCACACGACTTGACCGTGTACCGGGTTTGGAAATGTTGCCATATCCGGCGATATTTAGGTAAACCCAGTTGATTCACTGCAAACCGGCTGCCGATGCCGGGACACATAAATCTGAAGGTTCTTAATGGGTATTTGGGGGTAGTAGATGAAAAATTGGTATACGCTTGTCTCACGAAGAGATGGACATACGCCACGGAATTACGCCCTCACTACACCCTTACAACAGAACACCTTACATGTCGTAGACATTCACTTAACCAAATCAGGTTTAAGTCTCTTTTAGTAGTACTTAAGGGAATGTTTGTGATTCATCTATACTAATATTATAAAGAGGAAAGGTTTGTTTGTTTGTTTGAAATGAATAGGCTCCGAAACTACTGGACCGATTTCAAAAATTCTTTCACCGTTGGCAAGCTACACTATTCCCGAGTGACATAGGCTATGTTTCATTTAAAAAAAATGGCCCTTGGTAAGCCAGGCGCATTAGTAGATTTATATTAATTGAATATATTAAAAGTATACGTTTTAGAAAAAAATGTTTTAGATAAAAGTTGTAGGTCTCTTTAAGACAAACAAAAAAGTCCCCCCTAACATTTTTAAAGTGAAACTTTTATTAGATCGTTTTAAGTGCATGTCGCATGTCGGTCGAACGCCGAGTAGGTATAAAGTATAAAGTAGGCGGCGCCTATAGTTTAATACAAAAATGTACGGGAGTGAGCAGATCTGCTAATGAAAGCAATCCTACTATTCGTATTAATACGAACTGCGACTGCGTAAGTATCTACGACATGTAACGTTTTAAAAATATAACAGTCGTAAATAATAATTTTTAAAACTGAAAATATCGAACTTGAGCAATAAATTATGTAACATATATTAAATAAAATCTTTTAAAATTAATCAAAACACTTTCATTTTTAAACAAATAAACTTTGTAATTATCCTACCCTTGTTATATATATTCATTTCATTCTTTTGTCGATTTACTGAAGTTTTCACTTCTATCGTGTGTGAATCGCACACACACCTTTTGATTTTGATTTCGATTTCGATTTTGATTTAGATTTCAATTTGAATTTCGATTTAGATTTCAATTTCAATTTCGATTTTGATTTTGATTTCAATTTCGATTTCGATTTCGATTTCGATTTCGATTTCGATTTTGATTTTGATTTTGATTTCGATTTTGATTTCGATTTTGATTTCGATTTTGATTTCGATTTTGATTTCGATTTTGATTTCGATTTTGATTTCGATTTTGATTTCGATTTTGATTTTGATTTGATAAAGCAATTTTTATACCCTTAATGGAATATGATTCGAAAAATTTTTAGTTAAATGTCTATAGTGTAAAAAAAGTTTCACTTTTACCGTGGTTTCATAAAACCACACAATGCTTTTTTTTGTACAGGGTGAAGTAAAAAAGTTACGAATTTTTTTTTTTTTTTGATTTGATGTTACGCCCAAACGGCTGTAACGATTTGGCTCATTAACAAACTCGACCGAGATTTTGGGACGATTGATTTTTGTACCAAATTTCATTTCGATCCGTTAAGAAATGCGACCGCTATCGTGTCCACAGATTTCGTTATATCAAATCTATACATGCATACATACATACATACATACATACATACATACATACATACATACATACATATATATATATATATATATATATATATATATATATATATATATATATATATATATATATATATATATATATATATACATATATATATATATATATATATATATATATATATATATATATATATATATATATATATATAAAAGGGGAAAATTATTGGGCATGTACGCAAAAAGGATCAATAGGGCCACGAGTAGGAATGGTTACCGCAGACATGCATGTTTCTGGCTCATTAGCCGTCATCAGTGCGGCATAACCAAGTAGGGTATTGCACTTGGCTAGCAAAAGTGTTGGGTACTTGGGAGCAAAGGATGTTGGGGAAAC